>OX442359.1:25034138-25604138 GCA_949357725.1 Hyperoplus immaculatus
AAAAACAATTTAAAACCATATTTCATTTTCATTCCACTTCACAATGATGCACCACTGTGTGTTGGTCTATCACATGCAATCCAAATAAAATAAATGTACGTGTGTGGTTTTAATGTGACAAAGTGTGGAAAATTCAAAGGGGTATGAATACTTTTGCAAGCCACTGTAATATAAGATAAAATAAATAAAAAGTCGTCCCTGACATTTCTGCTATCCAGGTCAATGACATTTACAGTAAATAGCAGCAGAAACAACTGAATTGGTTTTTCCGGTTCAGAAAACGTTATAGTCAGTCGTTACTTAAAGTGGTCCTGTAGCTAAGCATACAACACACACCTTGGACAAGTATACACCATATGTTTCTAAAAACAGAATAAAATACTTAATCAAAATAATTTAGACAGGATAAAAATGACTACATGTGTATAAACTAGCATATTGTATATGTAGGTGTGTGGGTTATTACCTTTTATTTAAGATGTTTATGGCAGTGGGAATGCATTTTATAAGTGTTTTTCTTGGCTGGGGGGACTTTATCGCGAGATACTGTACATGTCATGGAAAATATGATACATAAATGATTTCTAACTGGACATGTTGTACGAGATGCCCTGCCATAGGGCTTCTAATATAGGAGCAAGGGAAACAAGCATACACAATAGTGAGAGAAATGTAGAAGAAGATGGATGAAAAATTAGTAATAGGTCAAATTTAGAATAAGGAGATTGGACTTGGATGCCATTTTTTCCTGACTAAATCACACAAATTGGAAAAATTATGCAGCCTGTGCAGATTTGCCATCTGTGAAGAAAAAAAATACCTTATTTCCTTACATTTTAACACTCTGCGTTGCATTCGGATTGCATCTGTTATCAAAAAGAAATGGAAGCTAGCCTTCAAGGCGCCGCAAAAGATACTCATCACAAACATCTCTGGAATATCTTGAGAAAAATAGACGTTGCTGAGATGTATTTAAAGATAAGCCAGAGATAAAGGAGGGAGGCAAAGGGAGATGAGTCGGGGGAAAAGAGGGCTGTTTGAGGTTGTTGAAGCCATAGATGTGGGCAAAGATAATCTTTGCTTTAACAGTAAGACCCTGTTTCCACCTGGCATTAATATGTGGTTCTGAGGAATCCGATCGTTATATGTAAATGTAATATGCTTGTTCACACCTGGCCTTAACAATGCGTCTTCTATGCGCGTTTGCGATCCGGATTCGAATTCCCCGCGCTGTATGGAAATCAGCTCGTACATCATTTCCACTTATACTGTTGTTTTTAACCGGCGGGGGCAGCAGTGCCTTGCCTAGTCTCCGCAGTTGAGTGGGCGGGGCCTAATGTGTATGAGATGCGCATACGCGTTTCCACTGTTAATGGGTATGTGGATAAGTGGTCTCAAACCACCTCCGAATGTGGATAATTTCAATGCGCATTCAATGCGCATTGAGCGTGTTTCCACCTGTAGTTAGCGCGATCGGATCCTAAAAACCACATATTAATGCCAGGTGGAAACAGGGTCTGAGAGACCCAACTGTTGCATCTCATTCATGTTCTTGGATTGGCTGTGGAACTGTTCCCTGTTCAAAATAAAATCATTTTTTTGTCTGCAAATGGAATTTAGAGGGTAAATGAAAAGCTCAAGTGTTGATACCTGCTGTACTAGACTGAAGGCAGCCACTGTCAACACTGAAGGTAATACTATTGAGAACTGGCTACAACCGTTTCAACTATTCTTAATTAAATAGTTTAAATTAGCTAAAACAATGTGTAATTCTGTCCTGTTGGTCCAGTGGTCACATTCTTGCCAATACAACAAGGGATGTAATTGCAGTCTGAATGCACATTTACAGATCATTATTCCACGTCTTTCACACTGTATAATCAGAGGTGAACTTCCTTGGTTTACGTTTTCGGTTCAATGCAGGTAGGATTTCTTTAGTCCTTTTTGAATTTGTTTCAATAGACACGGCCGTATTCTCACAATTAGGATTGGAGATTCAGTTTTTTTAACCAGACGTAGGCCTACACAACTGTTCAAAAGATTTGGAATCTCTTGCCAGATAAGCTTGATTTTGTACAGTCAAACGGCTGAGAGGTCGAACTGTATTTCTGAATAGTCTTTCATGTTTTACATGTTGTAGAGAGTTCTCTTTATGAAAAGGGTTTGCAAAAAAAGTAATTTATTGAGAAGAAAACACTGTGCAATGGTTCAACTGGACTGACAAGTGAAAGGGCAGAAATACACCAAAGACCCTCTACATTTATATAAGAATAGGAGAATTCACCAGTCATTGGTAAAATTAGCTGTTAGTTTAGCATTAAACTCTGGGCAGTGTCAGTGCATAATAATGACTATAAAACATGTTTTATGTATGGTGCCTTCTATTATAAATTCCTATGTTTTTGATATGATCTCATGTTTTAAGTTATTTTAGTTTAATAATACTGTAATTCTGTCACTATTGTACACTGTTGGACGGAGTCACTAGTTTTTTTTCCATTCATGTGCTAACTTTAGTTATGTATTTAGTTAAGTTCTTTATTGTCAATTAACGCAGATTCACGACAAGACTAGAACCAGCTGGCATTCATAGGCATGTTGCTTCAGCACAGCTATATTTTTCCCGAAAGCCACAGCATCACTGTGTAAGCTGAAGTGTAGCCCAGCGCTATCTGCAGTCGCCCAGCAGGAAACAGTAACAGCTGGACTCTGTCTCTGTTGCTTTTTGAAGTTAACATGGTTCACAGTTTTGTGTGTCACTCATTTTGTTGTGTACATCTGCATCCCTTTGCCTTTTCTGTGCCTCTAGTGAAACATCAATAAGTTCAAGATTAATTGAATGATCAATTCAATGTACGTACTTTGAAGGTTAGGGGGATTTAATTACTCTACCGTTCAAAAGTGCCTAATCGTCTGTTTCATGGTTCTCATTCAATACCGTTTTTTTTTCACATGGATAAAAACAATATAATTCAGACACCTACTTTTATTTTTTTAAATGTTTAAGGTTTGAGCCCCCAAAATAAGAACTAAACTAAATGTTTAAAACGTCCTTTTAGTTGATGTCCCCACAGTGTTCCATGACAGGAGAGTACTGCAGTAAACCCATATACCCTTCGTTTTTGAGTTTGTTTTCCAGTCCAGAAGACCGTCAGTGAACCTGAAAATGCGCATAATATGTGACCTTTAAAGTTTAAAAAATATCAAAAACTAGCGCCGCACATGGACAGTATGGGTTCAGCCCCTGACACTCCTGCCACATATTCTGGGAAGCAGAACGTTTGAATAACATAGAATAAATACAAGTTAGTATATTTCCCCCCCAGTTATTACATAATCTGTTTTCTCATGTTAATTGTGACTTGTACTAACATAAATTTACATCCTCGTCTTTTTTTACTTTATATTTGACTTTCTCTGTTCGTACAAAGCCTCTGAAAAACTTCAAAACTGACACATTTCCACTACATTGCACCAAACACACAGTGCACTTGTTTGCAACTCATAGAACTTCAATGACAATCCACCTGAGAGTTGCCACCCCCGTCTCTGCCTTTGTTGAAAACTCCCCAAGGGCCCTTCACCGAATAGATTGTTCGTTTTTGTTTCTGATGTTTATTCAACACTGTGAGTTATTCAAACATGGCAGAGAAGTTTGTGGTTTCTTATGAACCCTAAACGCTTTTTGACATCCCCATATCAGGTAATGCAATCCTCCATTGTTTTTCAAGTAAGTAATGCATTACTGCTACTTCAGTGGTCATAGTACAAATGACTTTAACATATTAATGACCGTAAGGTGGAGTAAGCAATCGCGGGAATGCTTGTTGTCGAAAAATGTCTTTTGTCTAAATAAGATTTATTTTTTTTATTTTTTTATTATTATTCTTCCGGACAATTACACACAATACATAATTTTCTCATTGCATATTCATACATATCTCCTCATGATCCGCTCCTTGTCCATATTGTATGTGCACTGTGCGCTGAGAAACAATCCAGTGTTAATACAAAGCCGCAGGTCTGTATACGGGCATGCTGGTAGCCCATAGTCGGGGGACTCCGTTGTTTACATAGTCTTTGTTTACATACCAGTTTACAGAGCATAGGCTTCATATTAACACCAGCTTTTTTTTCAGTGCACACACATACAGGCAGGTAGCAGGTATTAACTGATTTTGGGAAAAACATTATCCAGAATCGCTGACTGAGGGTATCTGTCCGCAAATCAGCAGTGAAAAAAATCTTACATTTAGCATACAATTTAACGGATATCTATTTTTTTTATAGGTAAGCATGTATATCCATTTATTGGTCAAAAAGCATTTTCATGTATCGTAACTGGTTATGTTATATCATATATATATAAACTGAGGTGCAATGTTCTGTCCAAAGACTATTAAAACATGGTCCTTCATTGTTATGAATGCACACACTGTGGTTTATTTTGAATCAGTTCCATAATGCTCTAATTTGCAGCTGTAAATACTCATTAGCACAAATGTGTATTGATTCGCGGCTGAAGATAGTCCCCATCAAATGCACTGATTGCTTTTGTGTAACATTTATAAAAAGACCCACACTGCCCATCCGCTTAAGGCAACTCATTTCTTATTAAAAAACATTAAACAAATATTCGTGACCCATGTTAATAAGGATATACTGTACTTCTCCAGTCATGAGAAAGTGCCATTGTCAGGGAATAGAAGTCATACAATTTTGACAGAAGGATTGGCTGACATTATGTGAATATGGAACACTTTATTTTTTTCTATGGACCATGCAAACTCGATTAATTCACCCTTGTTATATGAACACATCGAATATAATTTGCCAAAAAGATTAAAGTAACACCAAAAGGTGGGAGGGTTTAGGGCTTCAAATGATTCCTTCTTTCACTGAATAATGGCCAGTAGAATATTGTTCATTAACACAAATTGTTTTTTTGGTACTCAAAAAAGGTTTTGTAGAGAAGTAAAAGTGTCTGATTTGGCTCAGAATGAACTGCAGCGCGCTCCTCCACTTTGTTGCTGGAGATAACCACCTCCTACTGGTTGCTGCGGCGACACACAGCCCAGAGGCATACATGGACACAGGTCAAGTACAGCCCACTCAGTGTCGCTTGAGTTGATCTGGTGCGCGGCAGGTGGTTTTGCATACCAGAGATCCTCATTAAGCAGAAAGATGCTCTTCTCCAAGCTAGAGCAGAGCTGTTTGTTTGCCGTGTGTGTGTGTGTGTGTGTGTGTGTGTCTGTGTCTGTGTCTGTGTGTAGGCGGGTGTGAAAAATTGCTGGCTGTTTACAAATGCCCCCAAAAAATGATTGTATCCATTTACCTTGCCTGCCAATCTTCAAGTGGAAACATTACTCAGGTAATCAGGTTCATATGAACATTTTGAGTCAAACAAATCAAACATATTTTGCCTAACATAAAGATAAACATATTTAAACCGACATGTGCACACACACGCGCACACACACGCGCACACACACACACACACACACACACACACACACACACACACACACACACACACACACACACACACACACACACACACACACACACACACCACAACGTTAGAATAAGGCTGTTTTAAAGAATTAAGGGGTTGAATTGTTTAAAAAAAACATCTTTGTTACATTACATCATTGATATGCAAATCTATGCAGCTCCATATCTCCACAATCTAATTATATAATTTTGTAATTAGAGGAAACTGCGGTGTGGTAAAAAAGGAAGGTTCACGCACGGATTATTCTCGAGTGATTGTGATGAATGACATGAAGTGGGAGACATTTTGCTCACATAAAATCCATAAAATCACATAATCCTAAATCCATGAGATTTAATTCATCAACATTTGTGGCTTCGGATGACAGTTTGACCTTTTATATATTTTTTTACACGAACTATGTCATACTATGTAACGTGATCTAGTTTTCTCTGCATGTCTGACTAGTTGGAGACCCTGCAATATAGACCCAGAATGCCCTGGGAAAAATGTAGTGTATCGCTCATGTGTTTTTGGAAATCCTGATTGGTGCGCTGAATTACTTGACATCGCCTTTTTTTCCAACTAATGCCACCAATTACCAACCATATTTATATCCCTCCTTGTTTATTTATAATTAAATCAAGTCCTCATCAGAGAAAATCTACAATCGCTGCACCTGGACGATTTATAGAGAAATAAATAATTTTCTGATTCATAACTTTTAGCTAAACTGTTGTTAGATGAAGCTTACTGTGATGTAAACGTTCAATTGACATTTACATTTTGTTTGTTTTTTATTCTATCCTGATGATTTGGAGGAATAACACCTTCTATTTTGGATTCTTTTTTTTAAGATTTTTTTTGGCATTTTTATGCTTTATTGATAGTGTAGAGACAGAGTTGAAATGGGGCAGAGAGGGGAGTGACATGAAGAGAACGGCCGCGGGCTGGAATCGAACCCAGGTCCGCTGCAGGCCGAGGCCCATGGGGGGGACGCCCTACCAACTGAGCTAAGGGCGCCCCCTTTGGATTCTTTGTTTTGACTCGGTTGTTTCCCAAAGTCTTCTTTCTTGGCTGGCTCACAATACCTCTGGGGCAGCTTTTGGTTCCTGCCTTATGTTATGCTGCTGCATGTAGCTCTCCCCATTTCTATTTTACTTTAACATTATATGAGCTTTCCCGTCATAAAACTAGTGGAAATGCATGAGGTGGGCGGACGGTAGGACTTTCAGCACTTTTTAAAGAGTTTGGGAGAGTCATTGCCGTGCCCTTGCAGTTGACAGCGTGTGTTACTCAAACTCTGCAGCAGAAACGAGCGTAAGTAGCATGGTTATTATAAAAATATCCTATCGTGCTCATAGAGCCATTTCTCCCTTTTTATGTCATTTTCTTGACAGGAACACATACATTTTAACACCTTAAAGTTGTTTTAAAAAAAAAATATATAAATATAGTTCACTCATCTAAATCAGGAATAACAGCCGAGCTTTACTTTCAAATAGAATGTTCATTTAGAGACCGTTTTAGCGTCCTGCAGGAGCCAAATTAGTGCCTTTTCAAACTGAAATCTCTAAATAAGAAATTGCAGGATCCACTTTAAGTGATACATTACTTTTGAGGGGCATGTTCCTGAACAATTTGGCAATTATTCAAATCATACGCATTTCCTTTAAAAGATCATCAGTTCAAGTTACATAATGAAATAGCCTTTACTTGAAGAATATCTAAATGTTCCACTTCTTGAAATATGCCAAATGTTTTCCAATTTTTTATTTAATTTCCATCAATATCATACTCTTACTTTCTGCAATGCTTTGGCACACACAGCTCCACTGACAAATTGTCAAGTTAATATTTTGACTAAAGACATTAAATAAATAGGTATGAGAAACAGCGTGCTGTTGGAATTTGTAACAGAGTGTATTACACAAATGATGGCTGGATGGACTGAAAACTAAGAGTTACTGGTGCGAGAAACAGATCCTAATGGGCGCCATTTACTTGTCTTTAACTGTTGACTTATTTGCCAGAGATAACGGATTGTTTCAGTCGCTGCGACAGTCGTCTCATTAGTCTCTCCCCCCGCAGACACAAATGCATCAAAAGGAGCAACATTTCAGCTCATAATTAATTCAGGCTTAGGCAGACAATGTGTATGCGTGGGCATAGGTTGTCGTAGCTGTTATACAATTCAGAATTTATACTTCTCCTTTGCTATTTTTGCTTGAATATTTAATCTAGTTTCCTTTCTTTTTAGACCGTGAGTACACTGCAGCAAGGTTGGTCTAGATGATGTTTTCACTCAGGTTTAAGACATAATCACTCCTAAAACTAGACTACTTGTGGCCCTCCGCGGACGCTAACACCTGTGCCTTGGTTCTAGCGTGTACAGTGTTTGCCAGACCTACCGTCAACCACCTGCCAGCCTGCTTCCAATTTAGACCAAAAAAATCACTGCAGCTAACTTGTTATGAAAATGTTATGTAACATTTTTTTTCTTTCCCATTACGACTTCTCATACTGATATAACTCAAGGTGGAAGCAAGTTGCATGAATACAGGAGGAAGACTTTGTGTTCTCTATTTCCTGTATTTGAACAGTCAAGGCTATGTAGGCAACTGTATGTTCAAACAATAAATCACCTGGCAACAAACATCATCAATCCTACATACACACTGCAGGAATGCTACTGTATGCGCCGATGTGTTTTCAGAAAAAAACGGACACTTATAAATTAACCATCTTCTCCAAGGTACACACCGAATCGACACTTTGCGAGCAATGATTAATTACTGTCAGAATTGCTATTTAAGTTGATGCATGAAAGAAAGAAAGCACTGTCTACCCATCCACCCACACACACCTGTTGTAGTTGCATGAAAGCCAACCGATCTGCTCCGATGGGGGAAACTGTATTGTGTGGTAAATGCTTTCCTTCCGGCAAGCAGAGGAGGTTGCGGAGGTTTTTTTATTGTTCTGCATTCTTTGATTTTTCAACCCTAAACTGTTCCCATTGATGATGAAACCAGCTGGTAAAAGCCTAATGGTAGGATTTGCGATAGAGGAAGTCAAGGCGAGTGGAGTGTTGAGAGTGCAGTTGAATAAAAGGAATTAAAAAAAGAACGGGACGTATGTGCTATAGCAAAGGTGTTAAAACACTTCAGATCCTACTGTCAGATTCTAGGGCCATATTTATCTGGAAACACTTTTTTATTTTTATTTTTTACAAAATGGGTGATAATTGTCAGGTGTGTGATAACACCTCATGTGATACCAGTGCACACATGCACACTATTCTGCTTTTTTTCCAATTTTACTTGTATATTGCATACTTTCTTGGCATTCAGTCTGTGGAAAACAAAGGGAAGAATTTCATTGTATGACTGAGAACACGTTTCTTATTGTGCGTATGACAATCAACACTTTGAATCTTGAATCTATACGAACAATACACTCTTCCCACTGGGACATTTTGAAGAAACTTGACATTTGCCATTCTTTACTGCCTCAGTGACTAACCACATATATTTGTTAAATGTCTCTCTCTGAGATGAGTGATGATGCAGCTTGAAAAATCATATTCAAAAAAGATTGTGTGCGTGCTTACCTTGAAAAGCAAGTGGAACATTTTGTCAAAGGCGCAGCGCAAAGTAATATGTATCGCAAAATGAGACAGTTATATCAGTTATAGCAGTGTTAATGCTTTAGGTGTCTACCTTGATGAGTGGTTGTTTGTGGACCCGGGGAAACTGCAAACACAACTTTTTTTCGCATTTCAAATAAACAGGTCGTCTGCTTTATAGGCGCCATACATTTAAATACACGTGTTCCAGCACTGAACACTTGAAGAATAATTATCTGGATATGTGTTGTGAGTAAGTAAAGGTTGCATTCCAAATCACGCAGGCTCCTCTTCCTTTTTCTAGTCCACATACTGATCAAACAAGATAATCTAGTTAACATGCAGTAGGCATACAATTAGGAAATTCCTTTTTCTTAAATATTTCATCATAATGTTGCTCCTTGATTTTGCCTCTTGCTTATACATGTATACCCGTCGCATCCCCTATTGTTTTTATACGGAGGTTCCGTCGAAGTGACGTCACTTCCGGTGCACACTGGATTGTGGGTCAGAATAACCCAAATAGCATGCTTATTTTCAACAGTCAGTGCGTTTACATGCAGACTCATAATCGGATAACTAAACGAATAAGACCTCAACAGGACTTTTGAACTGCATGTAAACACCTTTATCCGATCTACTTCGGACACAAATCGGCACAATAACGGACAAGAGAAGTCGGATAAGAACACCTAGATAATTCGTTCATTGTCGGCTTTCTCTCTGCATGTATACAGGGATCGGATATCGCATATCGGACTTCTCGTTCTGTGCTTGTGTGCCTGCGCGTGATAGGCTACACCATGGGTTATTGACGGAAGGGAACCGGACGTGGCTCTAAAACCACTTGTTGAAAGCATGGTTGAAAGGGCTACAGCGCCACCTAGCATAGTGGAGACAGCCATGCATCGGACATTTATCCGATTTCTGAAAGGCCATGTATACTCAGACAAGTGACACGGTCCGTTCGAGTGTCTTGTTCGATATATGTGATAATCCAATCTAGTTGTGCCATGGAAACGCACTGACTGAAAATCCCGAGCGGATATAGTAGGCATCCGGGGTAGTTTTAAGAATATGTGACCAAGTGGTAAGATGGGGAGAGTGTGGGGAGAGGGAGCAAATAACCACAATTTCACCAAAATTAAATACAAGCTGTATCCTCCTCCCATATGGACAGGTCTCCTCCTAAAGGGTCTGGGGGCTGTTCTGATTGGTGACTGAGTAGTGCAACCTGGAGCAGCAAGTCTTCTCCCCAGGGTTTGAAGGCGGCTAGGACAGGAACTTCCCTGAGCTCATACAGCTTGATAGAATTGATTAAAATATAGAAAAAAGGAAAAAAAAAGTTAAAAGGAAAAAAAATAAAATAATAATAATTGAGTGAAAATAATAATGGTAATAATAACAATTTTGAATAAAATAAATAATTGTTGTTTGTGCTCTATCTCCTCGCCCTCCTCGTCTTCTGCAGGACTGAATTGAAGGCTAGAGAGTCGACTATTTACTCTATATTTATTTATTTTTGTCTCAAGTAATATTTCTACTATTATTAATTATTTAATATTTTCTTTTTTATTGGTATGTATATATATATATATATATATATATATATATATATATATATATATGATTTAGATATTTTCTCTTCTGTCTTCACTAACCACACGCCTGACCACGAATACCATCTTCAATACAAAATACATATCAACCCAGTAACATTCCCTTTCTCTCTCCCTTCCCCCTTTACACAACAACAACACAAGATAACTTTTAGTTTTTTTAGTTTTTCTGCTCTTATTTATCTATGATTATGACTCTTATTTCTATCATTTTTGTTTATCAGTATTGTCAATATGGATAACGATAGCCATTTTTCAACACGGTCTCCCTTATAACTGCTCACATAATTTACTATGCTTGTTTTTGCAATTTTTTATTTTTTTTTATTATTGATTTCTCTCTCCCAATTATCTAATTACCTTATGAATACATTCAAAACTGTGGATCAAAAGTCTAAAATACCATAATGGAAATTAATACTATTTAAACAACCGAAAATGCCATTCTTATCATTACATTCTTATGATGATTATTCATTTCTTAGTACTGATTTATCATTCATTTTGAATTTTTTGTTGTTGTTGTTTATATGTATGTATATATACACACACACACACACACACACACACACACACACACACACAGCCTGTCAACAACAATGTAAAAATATGCAATGACCTCCTGCTTGTTTTTGTCTAGTCCGTTCTGTCTTAAATGTGAACACTTAAATTGTCATGTACCTCACCTAATAATATGTCTTTCACCTGTCTTGTCCTGCATCACGTAAAAAAAAAAAAAAAAAAAAAAAAAAAAGAATATGTGACCACAAGAAATGGGTATTGGAACGCAGGATATGTGTCTGCATGCATGTGGAGAGTAGTACCTTGATAGCAGAGGTGGCGATCTGGAGGTGGTGCAGTCTCCTTAGGGTGCTCTCTCGATCAGTGAAGTAGGAGGCAGCCAGTTGATGGAGCAGCTCTAGAGACACCACCGAGCTGTTGCTGCTCCCCTCCGACTTCTTATTCAGCTTCTGCTTGTCCAGGAAAATGGTCAAAGACTCCTCTCCTGTGGACAAACAATCAATCGTCAAATCTAGTCAGTTTGAAGAAGTCTTTTGTAATTGTCGTTTTACAGTGTTCTGTACAGTGACCACAAAATACACATTTATTTGCATCAATTTAAATAATTTTTCTCTCATAATGAATTAAATTGATTATATATCTTTTAAAAGGTGGGGTCAGCCATTCAGGAGAATGCTTGTTAACAAAATCCCTTTCGTCAAAATAAGCGAATATCTCCTCATGTTCCACTACCAGTACATTCTGCGAAAAAACAATCCTGTTTTAATACACAGCCTTGGCTCTGTAAACAGGCATGTTGCTAGCTGTGGTGGGCCCCCTTAGTTTACATACCCTGTGTTTACATTCCCGTTTACAGAGCCTAGGCTGGGTATTAAAACTAGATTATTTTTAGCACACACACAGTACGGACAGCTAGCAGATCGTGAGGAGAAACAACTGTCTCCAGAATCGCTTACTTCACCTTTAACAATACAGTCATACCAAAACAAAAAATTGTATTTTTCCATTTCCTCTGACGGTGTTTCCCTGATTAGGAAAATAAATTGTGGCAAATAATTTGTATTTATTTTAATATTTATAAAAAACTATATATATTGAAAGGGAAATCGGTAATGTTTTTAAAATAATAATCTGTGTTTGCAAGTGTTGCTCTGTTACATGAATAGCTGCTGACTGAAAGTGGAAAAGCCTCCAAACTCCTACCTCTTACATTATGCAAAGTATGCACTCTTAGCTTGGTTTGGTTTCAAAGCAGCATTTGAAGGAGTCATTTTATTGATTGCACCTACTGTGTGTGATATTGAGTAAGACTCTCGCCCCCTGAATTACCCAACGTGCACTCTTCACTTGGTTGAGCTTCAAAGCAGAATTTGAAAGTGGAGAATCCGATTTTTAAAAAGCCTTATAAGGAGTGGATGGACAGTATTTTGGAAATGTAGCTATAACATCAGTCACAGAAGCTAGTCGGAGCAAGCAAATCATGATGAATTAGCTCATTTTAGCTTGCAAACATTCGAAATCCATGCAGTGATGCTCTCATTGTGCGTTGCTTAGCAGCCACAAATGCAACACTACACTTCAGTGGATCCGGCCCAATGTGTTTTGACATAATGAATTTACAGCTCACCATAGAGTAAACTACTGGGTGTCTTTTCCTTTCGGGATGAAAACAGTATTAACAAAGGGAGTATTGTGAATGACTTAACAAGGGAGTGATTTTGACCTCAAAAAGCCCACCAAGGGGGCGCCCTTAGCTCAGTTGGTAGGGCGTCCCCCCCCATGGGCCTCGGCCAGAAGCGGACCCGGGTTCGATTCCAGCCCGCGGTTGTTCTCTGCATGTCACTCCCCTCTCTACCCCATTTTTCAACTCTGTCTCTACACTATCAATAAAGCATAAAAATGCCAAAAAAAAACTTGAATACAAGTTGTTATTGCCAAGTATGAGGAGTCGGTGCAAAAAAATACACTTACAATACAGCTCAGAGTAACCACGTCTGGGCGCAAGACAGACATAAAAAGCGAGACATAAAAAAGAGATGAAAACAACAGAACAAAAGAGGGAAAAATTGAGATTTGGGGGATGTGTGGATTTCACTCACAGTGCCACAGTTCTAATCAGTATGCAGACGGCCCCAGTCCATTTAGATTAGGTTGTTAATTACATATAGAGACTAACTCTCAGCCTGCTACTCTCAATTCATCTCTGCTCGGTCTCCCACGCTACAGTATAATGCTACAGTGGATACATCCGGTGATAAGTGGAACCAAAGTTAGGCGCCGGTGGATGCCAACACATAACTAAAAACATCAGAGGGACCTTCAGGAGACTGTGTGGGAGGGGAAAAAGATTTGTCTTCTGCGTGTACAGTGTGTGTGCATGGGTGAAACTCTGCCTATTAATTACATAACATAAAAACTATTTTTTTTTATTAAATTTTTTTCAGAAAAGTTTGAATAAAAATGCAAATTTGGCAATATCTAATAAATGATGTGTGCATTTGCATCTCTGGCTTTAGAAGTTGAGATAATGGCCATTACAGATGGTTTGTGGGAGTAATATACAGAAGCAAACAGACAAGGTTTAGTCAAATAAACAGCTGAAAGTACGTTCTGACATTTTATTTATACTAATATTAAAGGAGACATGTGCATCTCTCATGTAATCTCATGAGCAAAAACAAATGGATCTGAAAGTCCATTATATATTTGAGAAGTGTATCCCCCCCCCATTTTAGTACATGTAGTGTTTATTACAGGGTTTGACTGATCTGAGTACCCTGGCCTTGTAAATCAGCGGTGATGTTTATGCTCACTATCACTTTTCCCTTTATAAAAAAAAAATGACCCTTGTAAAAATGTACTCATATATCTGCTATAGCTGTTATGTGATGGCAAAGATCGGCAGTGTATCAACACCATGAGGTTGCTGCTCTGAGCGTACTACAGGTTGTTGTAATTTTGCAAGGGCCCAAGCAATCGATGCAGCAGGCAATTCCGTTTGGTGAGTTACTTCTCTCCTCGGAGATTGAGGTTAAAAAGAAATCCAATAAAAAGAGACGTTATGCTAAGAAAACGGGTCAATTTAATCCCTGCTCTGCTTTGTCAGGCAACTGCTGCCGTGTGCAATGTTCTTCAGAGGGAAGGAAGAGTGAAAAATGCCAGAGGAACACAATCAGTTGCAGGCACAATTTTAAAGTTTTAGTCTATTTTGCTTCCCTTCCATATTTTCTTTCATACTAGTATAAATCAAGGGTCCACAATGTACATTTATGTGTTCACGCATTAATAGATAGATATTGCCACATTTGCATACTTATTTAAACATTTCTGAAAAAAACTGCAGTACAAAAAAATCTGCGTCTTGATGATGTATGATATCAACTGGCAAAGTTTAATGATGATATCTATTAGGGATGGGCATAATTAATCGATTGCTCGATCATTGCTCGTTAGAATATTGTCGATCACGTTGAATTGTTATCGATCATAATAGCCGTTGTGTTGCGCAGTGTGAGTCCCGCAGCACAGCAATGAATTTCACTATGTGGCAGCACCAGACTGTATGGGCAGCAATTAAACATCCTACCAGCAGGGGGAGATACTTAACTAGTAGTAGGAGACAACAGAACAGGCTCAGGCAGCAGCCTGCGAGCTGCCGTAGATGGCAAAACTTAAACAGCAAGAAGTTAAGGCGAAGTTTGGCATCGGACAGCTTTAGATCTGAAAATAACTAAGTTCATTAAGCATTATGAAACCTTGTACAACACTTAAACAAACCGAATTATGTACCACTTGTACATTGAAGCCTAAATCCGACCCTGTTTAACGTTAGCGCCGCTAACATTAGCGGCTAACTTTAGCGTCTATGCTTTCCTACTTCGCCTTCATCAGGGAACTAATTTGCACATTTTGTTTATTAGTTGAAGTAATGTTAGGTCCTTTAACACTCAGAGAAACGTGCCGTGCCCTTATGCAGTCTTTGGCAGCATCTTAGGAGGCGCATATGTGTTAAAACTTTAAAAGGTATCGTAGCATTGGCTCCTTGTTGGCTCATAGCCTCGGGCTTTAACCAGCGCTGCATTTTATTATTATTTTAGGCTATTTAAAAAAGTTGCCTTGTCTTAATAGATTTGTTTGCCTAGAAGATCTTGGAATAAAGATGTAATTGAGTAAAAACCTCTTGTATACAGTCTATGGTAAAACGCTGTATTTTGGATGTTCTGTTGGCATTTTTTAATATGTAAATAACGATTAATTGATAATTGCTCGTTAATTTTCCCGATGATCGATCAATTGAATTTCTTAAAATGCCCATCCCTAATATCTATACATTACAAAATATTACCCGATTCACCTGCAGTGTCGCACATTAAATTGAAATTCTGACTTAGATAACTTAAAAAAAACAGTCACACACAGTAAATCTTGCTCTTGCAGCACTACACTAACACATGCTATTACTGTGAGGCCTGAAAATGTATCCTACCTCCTCTACTGTATTTCTGGTCTGTCCCGACCCTTCCCTACTGTGAATAAAGGCGAGTGTGTGTGTCCCCTGTCCCTTACCTCCCAGTGTAGCCGAGACCAGGAAGTGGGTCCCGTACTTCTTGATGAGGTTCTCGTTGATCTGCTGCAGGCTCGGCCGTCGCCCCAGTAACCGCAGGTTGCGTAGGAACTCGGGCGCTAAGGGCAACGGAGCTTTGACGAAATCCCTCTTCTCCGTGGCCAGGCTGTTCACCTTCCAATGGCTGAACTCCCTGAAATGATACAATGCATTTTAAAAAGGTGAACACAAGAATGGTTAGGCTGTCATTTGAGGAGAAGAGCTTAACTTCATCACAAACTGACACACAAAAGGGAGTGGTTCTTAGACAAAGCAGAGTAAAAAGTAGGTCAAAGTTGTACAAGTTAAAAAAACGGTGTGCCCTATTTCTCTTTGATTTTATCTTATCTTACATCTCTTCATAGGTGATTTCAATGTTTTGTTTACAGCCCATCGTGTTGTCCCCAAACTTGCCAAATGATCAATTACAATGAGGTTGAATTCACCCTTAACCATTGACCTAAACAGTTTCTGTTTTTGTGTGTGGTGGTGTCATTGTCATCCCTGACATTGGAAACAAAGGGGGAAGACATCACTTGTAATGATGGGCTTACACTAGAGGACTTTTAAAAGACTTTGAAAAGACTGAAAACTGACACCCTCTCACATCTAAAGACAATCAACTCACACCTGAAGACAATTAATCATTAGTTCTCTGAGTTTTCAGTCACAGACTGAGATTTTGAAAAGACAGTACACAAGTTGTTATCATGTTTGGTTCAGGAGTAATGATGCAAAATGCATCATTAGGTGGTAGTTATGGAGGAAAGTGAAATGGCCGCCATGGCCGCCATGATTCGATTTTGCAATGGCTGGCGGGACCTCCAGGTACCCAAACTGTGCAAGTGTAACAAGTAACATGCTTTTATGAGAAAGGGAGCAATTCCCATCTTGTTTGGCACATGTAGCAGAAATTGAGTTTTTGGTGCAGGATCACATTTGGGTCATTTTCATAACTTTCCGCTCATGCAATTCCTTAACATTTTTTTACCCCTCTTTCAGTACATATTGAGGATTCACAATCAGTTCACTTTGATTTTGTTGCATTTAGTTATTTTTGTGTTAAGTGCCTGAAATACCCTTGGACCAACATATTTGTCGGAACAGAGAGAGAGAAATAAAAAGCAATTGAGTCTGGCCTTAACCTTCATGTATTTTATTCCTATTTTAAATCTAGCCAACTTTCATGATGTCACTCAGTACCACTGTGTGGCATTGTGATGTGTATTTTTTTCTTCTAGCTTTTGGACGACAATGGAGCTCAATGGCACAGAGGAAGATGATATCTCTGCTTTGGATACACTCAATACCTATTCCATTTCATTTTGTGGGACAATTTTTCAGCCGACAATTACGAAAAATATAAAACCTCACCAGCCTTATATTGAGGGAATGCCCATGACCTGACTGTTCCTTGTACCAGTGCACTGTTTCACCTGTTGAGTTGAGCGACATTTCAATTAATAGACTTCTTAGCTGTCCAGACAAATGCCATGCATCAGCAAATACCTCATTTCACTTCAGACCGGTCAATGGTACAAAAATGACAGTGAGAGATGAATCTGGAAAAATTCATCCATTTCAAGTAGCTGATAATCATTTCCATCAGTCCAGTCCTGCCACGTTGTAATCCCGGGGTGTGTTAAGATATGCAAATATACCAGTGGAATAATTTACCGATCCACCACATCTGCATACAGTAGTACATTTGCCGGCAAAAACAAGCACATTAGGTATGCATTCTCCCTGGACAAAATACTAGTGTTGGCGCACTATTTCCCCCTAGGCACCCTCCTTTTCACACACACATTTGCACACACGCACGCACGCACACACAATCACACACCCACACACACTCTGAAACATACACAGAGGGAGGTACACATACTGTATCACTGTCTCCTCTTGCCACTGGCTGCTCTTACAATGCCTTTTGCACTCAAAAGTTTACTATTACCGACAGCATGGTAGTATAAATATGCCATAGAGAACATCGGGAGTACACTAGAATTCATACAATGGGCTCATTTCCCCTAATAACACACAACAAATATACATTGGGTCATCCAGATGGTATAACATTGTAAAGCCAGCAAGGAGCCATAATTAGTTTGTTGTTGCTCGCGTTGCATATTAGTCTTCAAAGGAGAGTGGAGATTTGTAAACATTTAGCACAAGCAATGACAAAGCTTTTTTCCTCAACACAGGAAACGGCCCCCCCAGAGCATATGGTCAAACTGGTGCTTCATTAAGGAGGTTCATTCGCACACAATGCACCAATTAATGTCTGTATAGCCCTGGCCAGTGTCACAGTGCAATACGTACAAGCTATCATTAGTTCATCTGGCTACATTGTTCTCCTGTGAATCTGGGGCAACTCAGGGACAACTGAGTGTGAGAGCTCAAAGAAAAATATGTAAAATAAATAAAAAGCTAAAATAAAAAGACTGAAAACAGAAGAGGATCAAGAGAAACATTTGCTTTCTCGCGTCCATGTGTTTGCTCAGTGTGTATCTTAAGCTTCTTAATATCTTGCATGCAAAAATATATCCAGTTGAATTACTTTCAATGAGCAGAAACTACATTTTATTCCAAGAACAGTCCACAATGTAAAAACATATGCCGCTCAGTACGAGTCCTACATTAAAAAAATGTAAGAAATATTAACAGCAATGAACATGTAATATACACTCACCGGCCACTTTATTAGGTACAGCGTACAACTTATCAGCCAATCACATGGCAGAAACTAGACCTGGACGGGACAACTTATTGAAGTTAAAACCGAGCAACACAATTAGGAAGAAAGGGGGTTTAAGTGACTTTGAACATGGCAATGTTGAGGGTGCCAGAAGGGCTGGTATGAGTATTTCAGAAATTGCTGATCTACTCTGATTTTCACGCACAACCGTCTCTCAATCTTTACAGAGAATGGTCCGAAAAAGAAAAAATATCCAGTGAGCGGCATTTGTGTTGACGTAAAATGCCTTGTTGAAGTCAGAGGTCAGTGGAGGATGGGCATACAGGTCAAGATGATAGAAAGGCAACAGTAACTCAAATAACCACTCGTTACAACCAGGGTATGCAGAATACCATCTCTGAATGCAAAACACAACCAGCTTTGAAGCAGATGGACTCCTGTCAGCTAAAAACCGGAAACTGAGGATACAATTTTAACAGGATCACCAATATTGGACAATAGAAGATTGAAAAATTATGCCTGGTCTGATGAGCCTCGATTTAAGTTGCGACATTCAGATGGCAGGTTCAGAATTTGGCGTTAACAACATGAAAGTATGGATCCATCCTGCCGTGCACCATCAACCATGCCACCTTCAAAGTCACTTTAATATTATTAATATTTAATATTTGCCTTTATATAAAAGTATAGCATATCATATGCCAGGTACATTGATTTAGTAAATGCACTTAGTTTCTTTCCACCACTGGCCAGTCAGTCTAGCAGTCGTATAGTTCAAATATATACTATATATATTTTTTCAAAGATTGACTTTGTTACTCTCCAGAATAGTTTTGTTTAGGGTTGGTCTTAATGGGTTAAACACAGTAAGTCAAATGCTCTTGATTCTTCCTCTGTTCAGTTCATTTTGCTTTAATGTGACTCACTCCTTGACTAAGGTGTTGGAGAAGACAGACGTGGCTTTCTTATGAGAACACTCTGAACACCCACTCCTGTCATTTGACTAATCAGTCTAGCACCTGCTGTACCTACGCAGTCATGCTTTTTCCTCTCCTACTCTTTATTAGACTCAATCTGACACATATTACTCTTTCCATACACAGCACTCTACCATCTCTCACTTTTCACAGCACTGTACTTTATGTTTTTTTGCTACTTTTTCCATCTTCATTGCCGACCCTGCTTCATGATGATTGCTGCAGTGCAAACACACTTTTTTTCAAACCACATTGCCATTAATCAGCTTGGAGACAATAGATGATATTATTTTAGCAGATGATTTTTTTTGTAGGCACTTCTTCAGTGAGAGGATGTTTCATTTTTGCATTGGGACAATATTCATTTTAAAGGAAATAATATAATTGTAGGCTACTTCATTCACAATCAAATGGTTGGTCAATCAATGTCAGAGTTGCAAGACCAGTCAATGTTTTAGTAGAGGCAGATGCATCCTAACTGGTAGTCCCTTTTATAATTATTGACTAAAAAATCCAATTCACACATTTATTCATCCCAAGAATATTGAATGATGTTACAAGGTTCATAAGATCACAGCACTAGCGAAAACGTAAAGTCTCTAGCTGATCTAGGAGTGCAGGGAAAATCTTTCGGCTCCTAGCATTCTGATATGAACACGATAAACAAAAATATATGTTTTAATTATTGTGTTAATTACATTGATAATCTGCAATATAAACAAATCTAAATATTCTATTTTGAATCCTAAACTCCTGAATTGAATGTTAACCCCATTCTTGTGAATAATCCCCGAGTGACACTCTGCTTGATGTATACAGACAGGCCCTTTGGCTTTTGTTGCCATTAATGAGTCTCAATTTTCTAAATAAAGCTTAAAAAGAAGCTTCTTCCAGGGACATAGAAGACAGTATTGATCTGTTTTCACAGCATTAAACTGATTGGGATGTGTCATCATATCTTACACTCAACAAAAATATAAATGCAACACTTTTGTTTTTGCTCCCATTTTTCATGAGATGGACTTCAAGATCTAAAATTCATTCCAGGTACACAATTGTACCATTTCTCTCAAACATTGTTCACAAATCTGTCTAAACTGATCTGACATCATGATTAGTGCACAGGTGTGCCTTAGACTGTCCACAATAAAAGGCCACCCTGAAATGTGCAGTTTTGTCTCACAGCAAAATGCCACAGATGCCACAAGCATTGAGGGAGCGTGCAATTGGCATGCTGACAGCAGGAATGTCAACCAGATCTGTTGCTCGTGCATTGAATGTTCATTTCTCCACGATAAGCCGTCTCCAGCAACTTCGCACAGCCATTGAAGAGGAGTGGACCAACATTCCACAGGCCACAATTGACAATCTGATAAACTCTATGCGAAGAAGATGTGTTGCACTGCATGAGGCAAATGGTGGTCACACCAGATACTGACTGGTTCTGAGTCCCCAGATCCCCAATAAAGCAAAAAAATTCACATTTCAGAGTGGCCTTTTATTGTGGACAGTCTAAGGCACACCTGTGCACTAATCATGATGTCAGATCAGCATCTTGATGTGGCACACCTGTGAGGTGGGATGGATTATCTCAGCAAAGCAGAAGTGCTCACTATCACACATTTAGACAGATTTGTGAACAATGTTTGAGAGAAATGGTACAATTGTGTATCTGGAATGAATTTCAGATCTTTAAGTCCATCTCATGAAAAATGGGAGCAAAAACAAAAGTGTTGCGTTTATATTTTTGTTGAGTGTACATTGATGCTGCTACTCCCAAGTGTAGGAGCGGTTAGGGCAAAAAAAGGGAGCCAATTAAAATGTCTCATTGTCCCAAAATAGAAATCAATCTTTATTTCTCTGGTTGTAGTGCAAGTGCAGTGATATCTTCCATTGCTATGATCCAAGAGTGTGCAAACAACAACCACAACAAGATTATCAATACATTAACAAATACGTAATAATTAGATTGAAAAAGTTATAAAAATAATTGAAAAAGAGATAGTGGCCTTCACAGAATGTTAAAGACCTTCTTCACAGGTGGAAATATGAAGGTGTATTGAACTCTGAGATCCTATGTAGAATAAATGTGCAGAAATTCTAGGAATCGGTTAAGCCTGAGAAAAGGCAGAAAGAGTGTTTTATGGTGTCACTGTCTAACCCTACATTTCCCCATGTGTAACTAACTCGACACCATTGTAAATGAGGGTCACCCCTCAATTGGTCTCTCGAGGATAAATAAAAGTTAAATGAAAAAAAAATGAAAAATGTGTAGAAAAACCTAATTCAATATATTATAATAGATAGAATGCCGGTTCCGTATGGGAGAAGTATTCCTCTAAGTTGCATATGAAGAATGAACACGAGATAACCATTCTTTCCATTGAATGATTAACATATGTTTTACTCAAATAACAAAAAAGAATATACATATACTATCTAAGTAAGTCTTAAATGGTGAACACAGATAGGTGACCATTGTACATTATGAGAGGCTTGATTTCCCTCTTCACTGGTTTGAAATTACACACCCAATTGAAATCTGTGATTCTAAAAGTGTCACTATTTACCATTTTACTGAC
Source organism: Hyperoplus immaculatus (assembly GCA_949357725.1). Lineage (NCBI taxonomy): Eukaryota > Metazoa > Chordata > Actinopteri > Uranoscopiformes > Ammodytidae > Hyperoplus > Hyperoplus immaculatus. Next base: position 25,056,262 of record OX442359.1, read on the forward strand.
TCAACATCTCCTCTTGTTCTACTCTTCTGGAACATTGTAGTCAAAGTTATTAAGCGCTAAATGACGAATATCCCAAACTAAAGGTCAGACTAGTCTAGTGTGAATACAGCAAAACTAGCACAATTAAGTCTGCGGCTAGCACACATTAGTGTTTTTAGTTTAGTGTTTAGTCCAGCGAATCAAATGGAAAAAAGGGGCCGGTATAGTCGCACTTACTGATTAACTGGAGCTGATTTAGACTGATGTGTTTTGTGAGGCTCTTTGCAGTGACCGAGCAAGGGGGAGCGTGGGGGGAGGGGAGGATTTGACGGCGACACAGACCCTAAAAAAAGCTGAAGGAGGAGAGTGGGGCATCATTTACTTTTCTCCTCGCTTCGCTCTCTAAGAGTTAACACTGAGACCGTCGGCTGACTATTTGGCTAATGATGATAGATGGAGTTAATTAAAAGGTTTTAGCACAGCGCTGATTGCACCTGCATACTACCAGCACTAGGGCACTGGGATTTCATTTTATATTTATATAGGGGAAAACAAGAAGAAGAAAAGTGTCTATGCAAAAAATGTATGTCGATTATTATTCTGGCAGCATGTTGTAACATTAACACCTGGATGTTATAAGCTGTCATAAAGAGAGAGAGAGCGCAAGAGAGAAAGAGAGCACAATGGACAACTTTCAGGGTAAATGAATGTGCCTAACATTTCAGTGCAGCCATGGAATTGAATGAGGGAGATAATGCGATCATTATTTGCTGTTACATTACATAATATTTCCCTTGATAATGATATTTGAGTCAGCGTAACATTGGGCCACAGGTATGACACTTTTATATGCACAGATTTGATCTTGACCGATGTGTGCATATCAACAAATTAACATGATTTTAAGGTCACCTATTGTACAAAAAAGAGATTCAATGTTTTTGTTTAATATGTGACAAGAGACTCCCAAAGTATGAGAAGAACATTTTTTTCGCCTCCACCTTTCTGAAAACCTGTGTTCAGAACCCCAGTCTGATGTATCTCCCCTTATGATATTATAAGGGGAGAAGCAACACCACCCCCCCAAACCGGCCTTTACCAACCTTACTTAGCCCTACCTCCAAGTGTGATAAGAACAAACTAATCCAGTTTTCCAAGGAATCCTCCCCAGCTCCATATCGCAGTGTGTTCACCCACATCTGAGCCACCCAATCAAAGACGGTTGTCTTAACCATACCATGATGACCATATTTCCCTTTGCTCAGGAATACACACATTATGGACAATAAAAATACTCCTACTGCTGAGTGTGACTCAACTACAAGGCCCGGCAGCAAGAACAGATGTTTTTGTAAGGTTAATTTCCAACCAAGCTGCTTCTAATTTCACTTTGAAGACACGTGATGTATTCAACGCTAAACACATCTGTGGCCCACCCTGACACCCTGCGGCTTAATTATCCATCCATCCAAATAGTCGTACTAGTCAGGTTCAAGGTACCATCAGAGCAGCCAAATACAACCCTTTTTTCTCCCCCAGCAACTTTTTTCAGATCTTAAAGCTACAGTGCGCACCTTGTCCATATGAATAAATGTTGGTTTCATTCAAGCCATCGCCCAAACGAGTTGACACAAAGTTGATTAAGCCAATCAGCTCCACAAAACTCTCTGTGTACAGCCTGGCAGCCCCCTCGACACAAGTGAAGGAGCTCAGAAAAATCCCAATAAGCGCGAAGCGCCCAAGAAACGTTTCCGTGCAAGATCAAAAAAGGCTTTACCTCATGTAGATGCGTTGACAGATTTGTTGTAATTATTTCGAATTCGTTTGACAGGCAAGTTTTTTTCTGTTGACCAATTGCAAAATAGTCCTAATGATTCTGACCTCACTCTGACTCAGTATGATTGGCTCCAAAATAGATGTATTGTGACTTATGGTCTGATTAGCAACCGAGTTAGCTAGCCATGCTTATGGAGCTTCAATATAAGGCAAGTTCCAAGAGTCTGATACTTAATTTTAGCACTATGTGAGCATGACACTAATGGCTGCTTCGAAAAAAAACATAGAAATACACAATCTAAAACTGTGAAGGTTTTTTTTTTGACACTGTTCATCCAAAAAATATAACTGAATAATGATTATGTTTAAACTTCATAACTACTAATTACAAATTTGCAGTTAGTCAGATCTTGTTTGCTACTAAATTGCTAAACCGTCGTATTCAATCACACAGCCAACGCTTATTACTCCCAAACATTCTTAACAAATGAAGTTCTACTGCTCCAGGAACTAAGGGCTTGTTCTACTTTATCTAGCCAGAGGAGCCGAATCACAAAGTCCATTTTTCCTCGTCTCGGGGTCTTGAGTTCATTAAAAAGTCTCTCCTGTCTTCCGGGAGGGCCCTCTAGAAATAGACCCTTCCACCACCCAGCCCTGGGAGGTTGATGACACTGCATGGTTTTTTAATGACGCCTGAGTTGCTCCCACAAGAGTCATTATACGTCTCCTGAAGTGAATTAAACTGAGAAGCTGACTGCAAGGGACCCCCGAACGGTGATCCCATCCTGCCAGCTAATGGGAACTGGGACAAGAAAGGAAAAGCCAATGATTATTTGTAGAGAAAATTATACATATCACCCCAACAGATTTACGACTGTGAGAGCGCTATTTTTATAATAAGCACCGTAAAGTTTGTTGAGTAACTTTTTTCAAGTATGCAAGCCATTTCCAGGTGTGGATTTTTCATTATGGAAGGAGAAAGTCAAGTCAATTTAACTGTGTGGTAATGTTGAATTTTTGCACGGTGTGTCCTAAATCTGTACAAGACATCACCTGCCTGCCGTACGAGGCTGGCGTATCTAGGTTGAGCGTCTCTGTCAGCTATTTTTAAAATTTGTCACGCTTCAGCGGAATCTCGTTGGCTTAAGACACCACACTTTTTTTTAAATTTTTTTACGTGATATGTCAATGGCACTACTGGGATTTTTTCGTGATTGCACCACATTGGAGGAGCCATTTTAAGGGTCCGGGCTTCAGCAAATATAATGTACAGAATTGTGGGAAGCTTCGTAGCAGACAAGTTTAATGATGAGGTCGAGAAGTGATGCAGCTATAATTATACTCAAGTTATAGAGCAAGAAGGTTAGACAAATATAATTATAGCATAGTGTAGTCATGTCCTTAAGTTCTTGTGCTTTACTTCGGTGTTATATGTATTCAGTTCTTTCAAGTGACTTGCTGTGGGGATAAACAATAACTCAGCTATATGGCTTAAATTGACCTTTTTAGAATTCCAACGATACAAAGTGACAGAGTGAGACAATGTGAGAGGTGTTGCTTATGGTGAAGCAACAGAAAACGAAAACCTGATACAATGTGATAATAGCCTCGCCTTGGCCTCACAGAGATCTTAATGCCATAGACACTGCAGTTGAATAGGGTTTAACAGTTTAACTTATAGATATCAATATGAAACATTGCCAGTTGATTACTTACATTAAAACAATACTTTTTCTCTGTATTACAATGTTTTTCAGAAATGCATATTTGGAAGATCTTACTATTTATGCAAACATTTGCGTCTCTTTAAAAATCATATCAGAGTCCAAAGTTTTCACAGAACTGATTTTAGATACAGCCTTTTCTAATTTTATAAGTATAAAAGAAATACTATGCATAGGTCTTAAAAAGCATTCAAGAAAATGTGACATAAATCAGACAATTAACAACATATTCATTAATCCTTCAGTAATAACCGTTGGAATAATGCTAAGAATGATTATGGAAAGCTTAGTTGATGTAAGTGCTTTAGAAGCTGAGATGTTTTGTTCAGTGTATCGGAAAAAAAATAAGGATGAGGAGAAATATACAGTTGCTTTATGTTTAGTCAAATAAAGACCTTAACGTACACGTTGGACCTTTCATTTATACTAGTATTAGAGAACACATGTTATGGAAGCAAAATAGCCAAATAACATAAAAATGTACCAGTGCTTGAAAAACCTTAAATCAGTAAAAGTATCTTTCCCTTTATCTATGTAATCCGGGTTTATCATAAAAGTTTTTTTAATGGTTCCTAAAATAATTTTTTTCATAATTGATATTGGCTGTGTTAAAACACTATGTTTCTACCCTTTGCAAAATATATAAGTGAAAAGAGGTATTAAGGTTTGAAAAATTAAAAAGGTAGGACAAGGTACCTTTTTCTGAAGATAAGACCACAAACAATTTAAACTAGTAAAAATGTAACACATTGCTCCAAAGCAGCTATAATAGAAGTTTCTTAAAAGTGGCTGAAAAAGGTTTTTCCCCCATACTAATTTAATAGAAATAGTGCAAGAGGCTCATAACAATAAGGTCTAATGCACTGGCTTCATCTGTGGATTTGTACTAAACAAATATAGGCTGGCTATGGTGTTGACTTCGTAGCATCGACCTTATTTCAGTTTGACTCTCAGCAGAGGCTCTATAAATTTTGAAGAGAAGGGCTTTTTAGAAAAAAAAGTAACCCACGTTAAGCTGGGGATGCGTGACGTGCTCCGAATCTGCTTGCCAACCTACCTGCCTTCTCATATTAGTATCAGTGCGGAGAAATCAAGGAGTTGAACGCCTTACTTTCCCTTTTTAAATTTCTCTTAGCTATTTTGAGAGCCAAAGCCGATCTCCCCGTCTGTGTGTGTGTGTATGTATGTGTGTGTGTGTGTTGTTTATGTGTGTGTGTGTGTGTGTATGTGTTCGTGTGTGACAGGAGACTGATGTGTCCTATTTTCCGTAAAAAAACTAAAGAAAACTGGGTTTGTAGCTTATTCATATGTGTATTCCATCCTCCAATAGTACCCAAAAGACAGACAGAGTATATAGTGCACTAGCCTTTCTGCATTGGAATGAATTGATTTCAAATTAGAAGGCTTCAATTTGATTGTTTCTCAGGCTGAATATATTTGCCCAGGAAGAAAGCTTAGATCGAATATCTCGTAAAAAAAGTGTCCAGCCAGTGTTAATTTGTTGAGATAAACTCTGTCTGTCTCCGTGTGGAACTTTGCGGACTACCCAGTAATCCATTTGTGAAAAGGCCCAGCTATATGGGTAGTTGCATTATTCATAACTCCTACTGCAGGGGGTGGATGGGAGATTACTTATTGATGTGCATAGAAAGTTTCGAGATTTATTTTACTAGGTCTGGCAATTTAATTTATGTACTACAACAATATGGTTGTATGGATTGCGGGCACATGAAGATGCATATCTTTAATAAACAGATTTAAAGAAGAGATATGAAGGAAATTAAGACCAGTTTCTTTTCCCATCTGAGTGTGTTGTGTAGCAATTGCATTGGAAATGAAAAAGGGAAAATATTCTGGGATATACAGTATTTGACAAGCAGCTCTGGGCTCCTTTGTCTGCACCCTTCTACATCCCTTTTGTGTTACTCTGTCTGCAATTTTTTGTGTGTATTAAGGAAGTAAGGAAGAGCTACAATCTAGATCTTAATATATTTATGTCACACAAATAGATATATTCAGACCTATATCGAGTGTTGACAGTTCTTAGGTCGGGATGTTTCATGTATGCCGCTTTCTTATCAATGTTACATTTTTTTCTACTGCAATTTTCACCCATCATACACTCAACAAAAATATAAATGCAACACTTTTGTTTTTGCTCCCATTTTTCATGAGATGGACTTAAAGATCTACAATTCAGTCCAGATACACAATATTACCATTTCTCTCAAACATTGTTCACAAATGTCTAAATGTGTGATAGTGAGCACTTCTGCTTTGCTGAGATAATCCATCCTACCTCACAGGTGTGCCACATCAAGATGCTGATCTGACATCATGATTAGTGCACAGGTGTGCCTTAGACTGTCCACAATAAAAGGCCACTCTGAAATGTGCATTTTTTTGCTTTATTGGGGGTCTGGGGACTCAGAACCAGTCAGTATCTGGTGTGACCACCATTTGCCTCATGCAGTGCAACACATCTTCTTCGCATAGAGTTTATCAGATTGTCAATTGTGGCCTGTGGAATGTTGGTCCACTCCTCTTCAATGGCTGTGCGAAGTTGCTGGATATTAGTGGGAAGTGGCGCACGCTGTCGTATACGCCGGTCAAGCACATCCGAAACATGCTCAATGGGTGACATGTCCGGTGAGTATGCTGGCCATGCAAGAACTGGGACATTTTCAGCTTCCAAGAATTGTGTACAGATCCTTGCAACATGGGGCCGTGCATGATCTTGCTGAAACGTGAGGTGATGTTCATGGATGTATGGCACAACAATGGGCCTCAGGATCTCATCACGGTATCTCTGTGCATTCAAAATGCCATCAATAAAATGCACCTGTGTTCTTCGTCCATAACAGATGCCTGCCCATACCATAACCCCACCACCACCATGGGCCACTCGATCCACAACATTGACATCAGCAAAGCGCTCACCCACACGACGCCACACACGCTGTCTGCCATCTGCCCTGAACAATGTAAACCGAGATTCATCCGTGAAGAGAACACGTCTCCAACGTGCCAGACGCCATGGAATGTGAGCATTTGCCCACTCAAGTCTGTTACGGCGACGAGCTGGAGTCAGGTCAAGACCCCGATTTTGCTGTGAGACAAAACTGCACATTTCAGGGTGGCCTTTTATTGTGGACAGTCTAAGGCACACCTGTGCACTAATCATGATGTCAGATCAGCATCTTGATGTGGCACACCTGTGAGGTGGGATGGATTATCTCAGCAAAGCAGAAGTGCTCACTATCACACATTTAGACAGATTTGTGAAAAATGTTTGAGAGAAATGGTAATATTGTATATCTGGAATGAATTTTAGATCTTTAAGTCCATCTCATGAAAAATGGGAGCAAAAACAACAGTGTTGCGTTTATATTTTTGTTGAGTGTACACACTGTATCTCCCAAAAGTGAGTACACCCCTCACATTTCTTCAGATATTTCATTATATCTTTTCATGTGACAACACTGAAGAAATGACACTTTGATACAATGTGAAGTAGTCAGTGTACAGTTTATATAACAGTGTAAATGTACTGTCCCGTCAAATAATTCAACACACAGCCATCAATGTCTAAAGCGCTGGCAATAAAATTGAGTACACCGCTAAGTGAAAATGACCAAATTGGGCCCAAAGTGTCGATATTTTGTGTGGCCACCATTCTTTTCCAGCACTGCCTTAACCCTCTTGGGCATGTTTGTTTAGCCCTTTACTTTTTATAATCTATTTGTTGACCTACTGTATGTCTGTGCTCTATACTCAGTAGTCGACTTCATTTGGCCCCACTTATTCTCTTCCGACTTCTGCCACCACTGTGCCACATAAACATACCCTGTCAGAAAATTTCAATTGCTTCGTCGTAAAGTGAAATAACTCGGACAAAATCAATATCAAAACAGAAAGGTGTCTATTTTTCCTATTTTGTAATGGAGGACAATTTTGACCGAATGAGACAGGCATTGTTAAGAGTCGCCAATGCATTGTCTGCCTTCTATTCTGACACACAGCCACCACCAACAACCCCCCCCCTACCCCCCATTCTACTGAGTGAATAGAACCAACGGCACCAAGTATAATTCAAATTGACTCTAGCTAAATGAAAAAGAGAGAGCACAAGTAGCACACACACATACAAACACGGGTTATTCCGTGTCCCATTGTCTTGCCCTGGAGGGATTCACCGCCCAAGATCTGCAAAAATCAGAAATAATTGGTTTGTTTGTTTGTCGGGTTTTTTCCGTTGCAGCTGGGGTGAAATAATTCAATTGGTACGCGTTAAAACACTGATCCATGGGCGCTTATTACCGCAGTACGATGCCGACTACTTCCCGGTGTGAAGCCAATTTCGCCCCGGGCACCTTCACACACCTGCACGCTGACATATGTGCACACATGTCGGGGCTTGAAGACCAATTACAATCCAATTCTCTTCTCTACGAGTGCGAGGTGACGATTGTCTGCTGTTTCCGAGCCACCAAGGTCTCAAGAAATATTAGGACTTGGTGATGACAGAGCTGACAAATGCTCTGGCCTTTCTAATAATAAGAGGCCAACTTTTCTATTACATCCAATTTAACACAGCGCTCGCTACAGTGTATTGTTTAAATCAAAGCTCCACTATACTCCATTGTTACATCCGACCTGAAATCTTTTATGAACACCGGACCATGTAAATTCACTGATGATATAATAAACGCATGTATTCTTTGAAATACTGTATTACTAAAGGACATAGGTGACTTTTTAAGGTTTACGCCTGTTGTTTTGGGGTGGAGCTTAATTTTGGGGATTTTGTGCGTATTTACCAAATTATGTCTGAAACCATTATTTCACAGTTTTTCGGAAGACATTAAAACACAAATAGAGCCCTTTGGATTACCCCCAAATAAACACATGAAAAGTATTTTTTTTTTATGAAGTCATATTATCATACTCCATTTGCACGGAGCCATTGCTCTGCAGGCCCTGGAACCAATCTGTGCCAGAAAATGCACCTTGCAGTGTCCTAGAAGAAAGCCCCAAAAAGTATGTGCAGTGGCAGAGTTTGCTTGTTTCCATTAGTTTGCCAGCTCCCAGTGGGCTAAACATTAGGCGTAGTGCCAAACAACACAATGTGGTAGTAGAACTAACTGGTTCTTAGCAAAACCTGGCCGCAGTCTGCTCTTATCCATATGGCCAATTTGTCTTCCGCTCTCACACTGAAGGGAAAACAAATGAGCACACACACACACAAACCTATTTTAATATCTAACCTTTTCCAGAAAACAGCCTTGCCCTCCTAACGTGTCTTAGTTTGTTGTTCTCTGTGTATCTTTTTCTTGATAATTCCATTTCCCTGCTCCATTCCATTTCTGCTCTACATGCATTTGTTGGTGTGTTTCTGTGTACATGTAAAATGTATCTGCAGAATTCTGCATGTAGAGATTCTGTTGGATGTTTGTCCCAGCGGGTATAGCTCTGATGACTGAGTGGACCCCATACTTCACTACCGTACAGCGCAATGGGCAGGATGACACTATCAAATATTTTAAGCCAGATTTTTATTTGAATTTGGAAATTATAAAATTTTCTCTTAATTGCAAATAGAGCTCTTCGAGCTTTTTCTTTTAGTGCATTCACTGCCATGTTGAAACTCCCTGATGCTGTTATGGTTATGCCAAGGTAGGTATAACTCATACTGTGTTCAATTACATGATTATTAATGGTAAATTGATCTCTCTCTCTCTCTCTCTCTCTCTCTCTCTCTCTCTCTCTCTGCCCAGGTAACGTTTGAACACACACTCAGACCCTTCAGTTGGTTCACTGTTTGGAAAAACCTTTTTGTCTGCTTGTCGCTAAGTAAGCCGTTTGGCTTCTGCTATCTCCCCTGGAGAGTTTATTCCACCCAGAGATTTGTCAGTGTGGTTCATGGGAGTGACGGATAAGGCAGAACAAAGCAGACGTAATACAGCAAAATCATGATTTCAGCAATAATTTAAGGCTACACATGAAAGGGAAATGAGAAGAACAGTCTCTAGTTTGTCTGAAAAGTGAAAGCCAGACACTATTGTTGCTTCCAGGGTAACTTAAGAAAAAGACAATTTAAGTATTATGGGCAATAGTTCACGGAAATCATTATCATTAATTGTTTCTTTGGAATACTTATATTTCAACGAATTTGAATAGAGAATGTTACATTTTCACTGGAATCAAATCTCGATATACTGTATTTTTTTTTTTACAGTTTGCCGGATCATGAGTCATCCTGCCTTGAGGTACAGCAGGGAGCATAAAGCTGTCAACCTGCTTGTGTATCGCTGCTGAAATAAATCAAATGCCATAAAAAACATGTCAACCATGTGAAATACCCAACAGGGACTTGTCATGAGTTTTCAGAGTTTGGTTGTCAATATTTACATATATCTCTCTGTCATGTTACTGAATACATAGAAGAACGTTACATGGTTAAGTTGGAAAAAGGAGGTAAAAAATTCTTAATCTAAATTTCTGCTCAACCAAACAAGACTGCAGGAGTGCATTGTTGGCATAAGCAGAATCATTAAACGGAAACCAGTACTGTAGGGTTTTGAAAATGAGTTTGAGTGTAGAAAAACTAGCTAAATATGAGACAAAAGGGAGATGGAGATGGGTAGAGAGGCAGCCAAATTGAAACTGGCAGCTTACCATGTAGAAAGCGTACTTTCGTGATAATGTGTACAGACTCAACATGTACATCCAAGAAGAAACAGCACACTACACTAATGCCAGGAAATCAATGTTGGCTTTCTCAAATGGACGATTATTCTAAAAACTTCTTGACGTGGGTTATTTGGAAGAAATTAGGAGTTTCTTATAGATATGAAAGTTCACTTTTTGTTGCATTAATTGTGCTAGATGTTCATCAGTTACACTCAGATTGGTCTTATTTATTACTTGAGGATTCAGTATGACATACCATCTTACAAACTTGACACAGTATTTATTTCATGGTACTGGTATTTATTCATGCGTCACAAACGTGGTTGTAATTTCTCATTTATTTGTGCACTATGGGTTTAATGAAACCGTAAGAGTAGGTACCAAAAAAGTAGGTACCAGGTACTTTAGTGGAAAACCAAAAAGGGCTAACAGAGTGCCTGCTTTTGTGAATTTGTTCCAATAGACATAACACCAAATCCTTTCTCCAGCACGACTGAGCCATGTGAACTGATCTAAAGTCGAAATGAGGTGCAGAGATTAATCATCGGATGCACATCGAGAACTTTATCTCACAAAGTACACACATAGCCCTGGTGATTTGTGATACAGGACGGTTTCTAGTTATGGCATTTACTAAAGCCACATTCTGTGTCAGTGATTTTAAAGGCATAACCCAAGCACTAATATTAGGCACATACATTCCAGAGGAAATGTAGCGTACCTGTCAGATTCCAAAATACTGTGTGTCCACCAGCAAGACTTTGAGAATAACAAATCAGATAAATGGATCTTAGCCAAAGGTAAATCACAAAGACTCATTACTCCACCTTCAACCTCTTGGCTTCAGTCCATCTACATATATTCTCAATTCCCCCATTTTTAATATTCATGAGGGGACTTCCCTCTAGTTCAAACCACCTTTTTCAAACTTTTAACACCCACTGCATGGTACCAGTCACTTATCAGTAGGCTCTTTATTCAGCCAGTTAGTTTGCAGCAATGCTCTTTGTGCCTGCAGCGTCTGTCTGACCTGAGGCCTGTTAAAGCCAGGAAAAAAGGCCTCCATGCTATGTCTGATAAAGTGAGAAAGTTGGTGTTCAGCTCTAGCTTGGTCAAACAGAAGTGTTCAAGTCAAAACAGTGGTCTAGGTTCCATTGCAGCTAATGCCACACACTGTAAATGCAATAGTGTAGTGAGGATTGGTTGGACACTAGTTATTTGACCAATTACTGCAGCCTTTTTGAGTGCCAGCAAAAGGTGCTACTACATTCTAACATGTTGTTTCATTAAGGACGCTCATAAGTAAAAGTTGCCATGGATGCACATTGTGTAAACAATCCCATGATTTGGATTGGTGTGAAAAAAAAACAGATGGCAAAAACACTTCTCTTCTTATCAACCGAGGAAACAAAATCTGTTCTGGACATTAAACCAATCTGAAAAGGTCCTAAAAATGAGAAACACACTAGAGATTTATGTTCGTAAGTGATGGGGGACATATGAGTCTCATATCTGTATTCAGGTACAGACTCCACATTTAGTCTGTATACTCAAATAACTTTTTATTAACAATGTTTTATGGCTGGCAAGTAGTCCCACATCATTAAAATCAATCCAGGCAGCATCGCTACTTCAACTCATAAGATATGGGTGATAGGTGAATGGCAAAAATACTGCCGCGTCATGCTCCGAATGAATTTGCACCTCCATGTACTGTAGATCATTGAATCTTTTCTCCCATTGTCCTTTTTTCAACAACAACCCATAACATTGACATTTCTGTAACATACAAACAGCCTTGGGAACACCTTGTGACAACGTGAACATATTGCCATAGCACATGGCCTTCCCTAAAAATATTGTAGCCCTGCTGTTATTCAATATAGCCTGCATAAAAACCGACAAGATATAAGATGCCATAAAGACATTTTACTTCTTGTAATTACATTTAGATATCCTTTATTATGCATTTAACATCCAACCGGAGGGGACGTGATAGTGTTTCGACAAGTTTCAGTCCACTCCTACTAAGAGCCCTTGTTGTGCACATGCTCCTTATATGCTCAATCACAGTTTGAATCACGCCAACCATAGTTTCAACGACAGAATGGTGAATGCACGGCTCAATAAAGCACCTGGTTGAAAGGACATCGGTTTCTGCATGGGTTGCTCCGCTAAAAGGTCAACAGAGATAGGATGTTAAAGGCAGAGCCAGCGATTTTGGAGAATGCTTCTCGTCAAAATCCCTTATTGTCAAAATCAGTGAATATCTCCTCACGATCCGCTACATGCTGTGTGTGCGTCGAAAAACAAAACAAATCTGGTGTAAATACACAGCCTAGGCTCTGTAAACGGGCACTTTGCTAGCTACAGCGGCCCCCATTGTTTACATACCCTTTGTTTACGTGCCAGTTTACATAGACTAGGCTTTGTATATAATTACTTCACACAGTACGGACATGTAGCGGATCGTGAGATATTAGCTGATATTCACAAAAAGTGATTTTAACAACAATTGTTGTCCAGAAGTGTTGACTCGACCTTAGAGACAGTCACATTTGGACCAAAAATTAATCACCCTGAAAACTTTTCTGGACAGTTAGGGCTGATTCATACACTGATATGGCTAATACAAATGGGCCCTAAACTATCTGTGTAGATGAGCATTTCCCAACAACCAACATATGAACAAGTACATTATGGCAAATGATTTTAAACTGTTCCCCTTTTGTTCAAGAATCTGGGTGCTTTTAGTTAAAACCTGACAAAAGCCAAAAGTCGAATGTCCTGATGATTTTCCTGTGTCACAACAACAATAAGTCTTATTGGACGTGAATGTGAGCTACCTCGCTAATGAAACACCCCAAACTTCACCGATAAGATGAGGCTGATACATCGAACTCATCCGCTACGATATTCTATGCGTTTGTGAGAGAAATATGCAGTGAAAGAGAGAGAGAGAGGCCATGGTTAGAGAACTAGATTGTGTGCTGCTGTGGACTAGGAGTTAGTGTGTATGAATGGGTATTGTGGTAGAGGGGTGTTTTATTCGAAAAAACCTAATCTTTTTTATGATGAAAAGAGAAAAAATATTGCCAGGATTTTCATTCCATCACTGTCATATCTAACGTAATCTTCTTTGACAGAAAGCTCTTTTTGATGTTTTATAGTCTCTCTGTAGCAAGTAGTTTTTTCCCCCCTACACTTCCAATCACCCCCCAACCCCACCCCCTCCCTCCTGCACCCAGCAGGAGTCTGTTTGTTACAAAGCTGTATATGTGTGAGTGTACATGTCCTATTCGCAAAGGGACTTGGTAAAAAGAAGTATTCACATTTTGCACTACACATAGGCCCTACTGGGAATCTGCACATCAAAAACTATGGCACATCTAGATTCCACAACTCTATTTTTCTCGCTCTCACTCACACATTCCATTTGTGTATACCTTCTGGTTCTTCGGTATGCAGTTTAATGTGGGCGCATGCTGTGTTTGCAAAGTAGATATGTCAAGCTCGCTCAAGTTTTCACTTGTTCTGGCCCACAAACCATTGAAAAGCAAAAAAGTAAAATACAATCAGTGACACCCAGATTGCATCTTAAGAGGATTATTCAAAGTAAAACATTTGCTGTTTATTTTTAGCATTCACCCACAATACTATATGAATATAAACTGCAATTTAATGTTAAACGGAAAAAGCCTTCACTAAGATGCACTGCATCAATTTCTGTTGTCATTCCTAACACCTACTTCATCTGGTCATATTGTAGCAGCTTCAAATCTGCCTGTTTGATCCTTTGTGATTCTACATCAATTAAATGCAATCCAATACAACAGCCTGCCATACCTGCTATTGTTTGGTGACACTGTCAGAAATATGTAGGGGAGAACGGGGTAATTTGTCACACGGGTTGGTTGTCACAATCATTATATCTCGGAACCAGAAGGCGCTGTGTGTGAAATTTTGGTATGTAAATATCCAGAATTGGGATCAGAGGTCACCTACATAGTCTTCCTTGGAGTTAGACTGCTGAATTTGAGGTGAGACGACTGTTTGTGTTTTTCATGTCAAATTGAAAATATTTAGCTCCTCTGTATTTTTCTTCTAGGCTTTTACACAATGGGTTTATAACAAAACACTTGTTACCCATACAAAGTGTGAAGGGTAAACTATAGTTTAAATTGTGGTTAGCAAGCTAATTAGTTGTCAGATGGTTGTTGGCCTTGATGCTAGCAAGAAATTCAAGTTGGGGTTGGTCGTCACATTTTTTGGGGGGTTGGTTGTCACATGTTATCAAGGCTGCAGCCAGAAAAGGAACCCAATAACGAAAGAAATTGTCAAGCTGTATCCTCACTGACACCCCAGAGAAGGAAAGAATAGAGCAGGAAAGGCAGCTAGCATGCAAAAGAAAAAAGGGCAACAAAATCAAAACAACCCAGTGCATCCCAAACTAGACCAGCTGCCAAGGCTACAGTAAGTTATGTAGGCCTATTTGTCAACTTGACAATGCAATTAAACTTTCAAATTTAGTTCTACCTTCTTGCCTTCTTTTTAAGATTATTCCCATTAAGATAACATTGTGACAAACAACCCCATAGTATTTGACAACCGACCCCTTGATGGGGTTGGTTGTCACAATGTGTAAGGGTGTCTTTGATGATTAATTTCTTCTTTATTACAATAAGATAGAAAAAGTGAGGGGTACACATTTCAAGCCAACACCTTAAGCTTCAATTTAATGTAGGAATGACTATTGAAAGATGTTTAGGTGATAAGCAATTCTCACTAGAGTAAAAAGTGTGTCTACTTACCCCGTTCTCCCCTACCTTTAATTATAGGTGTGTTACTGAGCTCATACACTGTACAAAATGAAAAAGTTGTCAAAAGTCAAAATTTCAAGGCACTCGATTTTTGTTTTAGAAACACTTCCCATGTATCAGCCAACTGATTATCCTTTGTTTAAATAACTTATTATTCATATGACATGCAAATGTATTGAATTCTACATACTAATAATTTTAAAAAATCACAGTTGTGCCAACTTATTCTCTGTCATACATATAACAAACTAAACCGACTTTGTCAAAATGTTGATGCAAACATTAAACACGTTCTGAACAAAAAAGAAAAAGTTGGCACAACCTTGACATATTGGAAGAAATTGCAGTTAAATGCATATGACTATGTTATCTCGGAAAAGATAATAAGTTGGCTCTAAAAATCTAGCTAAGAACTGTTGAGTTTTACTTAGTTTTTCATGTTTGTGATCGGTGGTGTTGTACTGGACTGCATTGAATGGAGTAATGTTATCATTAAATCTCAACAACTCAATATAATGCATTCCAATTTTTACACTGTCAATAATTATAACTTAAGTGCTAAAACATATAATTCTGCATAACACCTCGGTGTAAAAAAAAGTCAAATTATAGGCACACATTTTTTTGAACAACCTTTTATTATTACCAGAGCAAATCCCTGTAATGGATTTGTTTGCAGTTCCAAATAAACAATACGTGATATAAGGCCGACAGCAGTGAAGCTGAGGTACAACATGTGCTATTTGTGTAACAACTGGCTCAATGAGAACCATGCAAAATATTTCACATGTGTTGGAAATTGTCATGAATGCGGATGGCTAAATGTAGCCTGTGTCTTTGCATCATCATCTATTATTATCATACATACGGGCCCTTACGTTCTGTGTATAGGCTATGGTGGGCTGCATTGGCTTCAGTTTTAAAAGCGTCCGATCCACAGTTTGTTTTTGCAAGGAGGGTATGTGTCATCGGCATCATTCTGAAAAGCTTTGCAGCAAATGACAAACTATATCCATAGAAACAGAGGCAAATAGTAGGGGGTGGCACTGATGGGTTTAGGTTGGTAGCTCTCTGGCACGTCCCTGATTCCCACACCTGCGTTGTTTGCAATTTTAAAATTCCCTACGGTGATGTATTTCTGTTATAACTGCCACATTAACCAAGTGCCCATTAAAACCCGCAAGTGTTTATAGGTTCATCAGAGCTAACTGGGGCAAAATGGGACCTCCTGTGGCGCTCATAAATACAACTAAATGTCTTCATCAAGCTCAGGCCTTATGTTGGTTTTTATTAAAAATCCACAAAATGAAAAAAAAATAAGTGAGCTCAATCAGATGCAATCTAATGACAACACACATTCAGGAGCCATTTTTGAGACAAAAACATGATATCAATGTGATTGATTATGTCTCATAAGTTGTTAGAGGAAGAAATGCATTACTGAAAATTCTTGATAAAGGAAAAGATAATGAGGTCTTCAGTCATATTTGTGAGTATTCTTCTCAATAAAAAGCATAGACTGATAACTGACAGTGGGGGTACCTAGGGTAACTGCATGTTTGGATATGAATGATTATATACAGACTATAGATCAATCTGCTTGTCCATTCATTCGGCCATTTATGAGCATCAATCAGAGGCCGATGCACACTTACTCAGAACAGATACATATTTTAACACATTTTTTAAATATGATGCTTATTATGTGAGTTTCAAAATACCCCCATGCAACTTGAGACACATTTTGAACACTTTAATTGTTTTCAAGCCAATAAATATAAAGAAAGTTCCTGCACCATTTTCTGACAGTAAAACTATTCTAAAACAGTTAATTGTTCTGCCTTCAATTCATATGTTTGTCACATGTATTTGAACTTTATTTAGGTGTTGACAAAATTCTTTAAAAAATATATAAAATAAGAATATATACAGTAGGGGAGAACGGGGTAAGTAGGCACACTTTTTACTCTTGTGGGAATTGCTTATCACCTAAACATCTTTCAATAGTCATTCCTACATTAAATTGAAGCTTAAGGTGTTGGCTTGAAATGTGTACCCCTCACTTTTTCTATCTTATTGTAATAAAGAAGAAATTAATCATCAAAGACAACCTTACACATTGTGACAACCAACCCCATCAAGGGGTCGGTTGTCAAACACTATGGGGTTGTTTGTCACAATGTTATCTTAATGGGAATAATCTTAAAAAGAAGGCAAGAAAGTAGAACTAAATTTGAACATTTAATTGCATTGTGAAGTTGACAAATAGGCCTACATAACTTACTGTAGCCTTGGCAGCTGGTCTAGTTTGGGATGCACGGGTTGTTTTGATTTTGTTGCCCTTTTTTCTTTTGCATGCTAGCTGCCTTTTCCTGCTCTATTCTTTCCTTCTCTGGGGTGTCAGTGAGGATACAGCTTGACAATTTCTTTCGTTATTGGGTTCCTTTTCTGGCTGCAGCCTTGAGATAACATGTGACAACCAACCCCCCAGAAAATGTGACGACCAACCCCAACTTGAATTTCTTGCTAGCATCAAGGCCAACAACCATCTGACAACTAATTAGCTTTCTAACCACAATCTAAACTATAGTTTAGATTGTTATAAACCCATTGTGTAAAAGCCTAGAAGAAAAATACAGAGGAGCTAAATATTTTCAATTTGACATGAAAAACACAAACAGTCGTCTCACCTCAAATTCAGCAGCCTAACTCCAAGGAAGACTATGTAGGTGACCTCTGATCCCAATTCTGGATATTTACATACCAAAATATCACAGACAGCGCCTTCTGGTTCCGAGATATAACGATTGTGACAACCAACCCGTGTGACAAATTACCCCGTTCTCCCCTATATATTGGCTATCAATTATCTGAAATTTTTTCTCCGTAATATCGAAATCGGCATCATCATGAGCTTTTCAGAGTTTTAAACATTCAACAGACATTCTTTACAGTATTCCTACAGTATATAAGTTTGCGCTTCTCTGTTATTTACCTTGTGAACTGAGGAACTCAAAGCATTTAAGTGCAGACTTTAGCTGTCAGTTATTTCACGTTTTGAAAAACAGGCACACATATTCCCACATACAGTACGGAGACAGTCACCCACACTCTTACCTATGTCTCTCTCGCTGTCAAGAACATTCTGTTTTGACAAGTTTTGCATTGCATTTCAAACAGCCAACCCTCTTTTCAAATTACTAAATTAAAGGTAAATGTGAAATATCCCTCTCAAACAGCCTTACACTATTTTGCATTCACTTGCTAAGGACAAGGTCTCCTCTACCATTCACCCGCTGCTTGACACACACTTCACACTGCTTTCACACATTTTCTAAAGGTAATACTTTCCTCACTATTGGCTGTATCCTTCAGCGCAATACGTTACATCACTCCATTAGTCCCTAATGAAGAACTAGTTTTTGCTTGAATTCTGTAGTACGTTCAAGAGTTGACAGAATTGAAACATCACTCCCGGGGATAATCCGGGACGGCACATTGAGATGTTTTTTTGTCATCTTGTTCCTGCATACAAAGCCGTGCACAGAGGGAAGTCATTCCGTGGCCAAAAAAGCAAACAGAAACCCTAGGTGGGAGAGCTAGCAATTATCAAGAAATAATAAGAATGAAAAGCTTTTATCATTGTTACATCATTCTTATAATAATACCTTGTTGAAATCCTTTGTCTGTATATATTTGACTTACCATACTAACAGGAACTGCACACTAAGAAACCAAGATACAGGAATGGTCCTAAAAGGGTACAAATGTCATTGACCCCCCACTAGAACCTTAGCAGGGTACATTTTTGTACCTTCTTTTCCGTACCTCTAAAAGAGCATTTATGTACACTTAGTGACAAAAACGTACCAATTGGAAAGGTACAGTGAAAATGTGAATTCTGCAAGTTTACTGCATTTCATATGAAGTAAAGCCATAAACGCCTCACTGTAATCGATTCCCATCATTATTTAAGCTACATTTTTGAAAGAAGGACACATAATTGGATATCATTTAACATCACTAACTTGGGCTACAAAAATGTTCTTGAGTTCTTCTTCTATGCAAAAAGTAAAGCATCAGCTTTCCAACAACTTACATTTCCTGCATGATGCCGCACTGGATAAGAGGCCAAAAGCACAATATTGCACTCAGGCTATTCCTTTTGAGTTATTAAACATATGTATGGTTTATTGTGTTTGTTCTGATTGCATTTTATTAAAATGAGTTTATAAAAATGACTATGTCTTTGCACTGGTTTTGAACTCACATCCTCTGCATCTTCTAACATTGTCCCTACTCCCTTCACATTTTGATGTAGATCATTATTTCTATGCAATATATAAACATGCTTTCATAGGTAATATGAAAGCATGCTCTTTTGTCTGGTTCTCTTAAATTACATGGAATATGCAAGCTTCATGCCGATTGTTTTCCTGGTTGCCTCACTGTGCGTGCCTGAGCCCAGTTGGTGTTTAGGGCCGGTGGCAATGTGTGCGGCATTTGGTGCCTCTTTTTTTCCTTCCCTTTATAAATATGCCAGGTTGTGTGTGTGTGCGTGTGGCCGGGCAGTGTGTGACCCACATGTGTGTCAGGTCCATTTGTGGGAGTTATATTGGTCTCAAATCACACACACACACACACACACACACACACACACACACACACACGCACACACACACACACACACACACACACACACACACACACACACACACACACACACACACACACACACACACACACACACACACAGCGCCCAACAGGCCAGTATTTTAGAATGTTGCCTCCTGGCTTTTTCTCATCACAGAGCCACAGGTCTGTTTCCACCCTGCTGCTCTTTCTGTGTGTCTGTTGTTCTGGACCACAGAGGAAACCCCTGCAGTCTAAGCCCAATCCCCCCCCCCCCCCCCCACCAGCAGCTAATCTTTCACACAAGACCAGCGAAAGCAGAAGTGAAAATTAGTCCGAGCCCCCCGTCTCTGTCTCTACAAGACACTGCTTAACACATCTTTGTCATTTCAGACAGATGGATGAAAAGTGTGATTATCCCCCCGCGGTGCTATGTTCCTCCACATGTGAAACCCACCAGATGAGACTCTCCAGTCTTCGAAGCAAGAGCTCGAGGCGGGTCAAAGTTTGACATGGATTAAAAGCAACTCCCTTGGTATAGGTTTGAGTGATTTCTTAAGTTCATCCATGGAACTGATAAAATCTTTAACGGCGGGATGCAGTGTCAGACATTACAATATTAATTAATTCAGTCTGTTAACATGTGGAACTTAAACATGTTTTTATCATTTTAAAATGAAGCTGAAGATAGAATACAATAGCAAAATAAACTGAGTGCTTTCGGAATTTTTAAAGTATGAGGAACCCCTCAGTGTGAGTCAAGCACCCCCTTTGAACAAAAACTGTAGTGTCCTAAAGATCGTTGTTACCGCGTGTAGTTTTTTTTAGGAAGCAAGTTAAAGAGAGAAACCAACCGATATATTGGCATTTATATAGCAGGGCCTCTTTAACTAACATCACTGTATGCTCCATGGAGGAGATATAAGCTGCAGGTGATTAGCTACAAGTGTAAATAATAAAGTATGTGTTAATTAATTCCATTTATATGTCATTGCCGCTAATGGAGGGGCCTCTCGTGTGGAGTTCAGAGTGGGATTTCTCCACAGACTTTAACTGTGAGAGATGGAAGCAAAGTGACAAAGTGGGTCCACTGCTAGTTTTTTTCCAGCCTGGTTTAGAGCTGTAGCAGTGGATGGAGTTTGTGGATGTGATGATGAGATTAAAGGATTTAACGGATTAGAGGGGTTAGATGAGGAAGATGTGGCCAACTATGTATTCTCATCTCCATTACCCCATTAATAAAAGCTAATGAGAGCAGACTGATTTTTTGCTCTTGCTCTGTGGAAAAGTTAATGCGGAGGGAGAGGCTGCCGGCGCTATTTTTTTTCCTCAATGATAATCAGATATTAGCATCAGTAAAGTCAAGTAAAAATTAGGATAAGGGCTTTTCACGTCTATTTATTCCCCCACTGAGTGTTACTGCATCATGTTAAGCTCTCCAATGCAGGCCTCCTTCTTTCCATGAGACAAAAATAAACTAGTTACCAGTAGGCTGATGTTTTCTTCGACATACTGTATCTAATTGCAACATTATGAGTTTGATCCGGACCATCAGTCTTGTAATTGTACTATCCATTGTTCTATTATGAACATTATCCCCACGGAGATTTTAATTTAACCATGTTTCTCAATACTCCACTCAGACTTACACTAATTAGCATTTATATTAATGCAGAGATAAATAAATGTTTATTTATTTCATATCCAAAAGTCACAAGCAAGGGTTATTTTCATAAATGAAAAAAACGGTAATGAAATAAAGCTCTTATACATTTAATGAGCTAAGCTGAGAAGAAAAACAAATTTAAAGTGTCTCTAAAAAAAGGAACTTCTTATATTGTATATGTTTTTGTACAGTGAACAAGTACTCATTACATTCTGGCGTTGTAGTATGATTCCTTTAAGCCCATGTCGTCAGGCCCCCGCTGGCCTCGTATCACTGTCACTGTCATTGTTTTCATACAAATTGGGTGGAAATATGCCAGTATTCTCGAGGAAGAGTTTGAATGGGACACATCGGACCAAAAAGCGCAAGTGCTTTGTTGTCAGGGTTAGCAGGGGGATGCAGCAATCAAATCAAAAGCAAAGCAAATCCCAGACGTTTAGGGGGAACCATTTGCAAAGTGCACCCCATGAGGATAGCCATTAGTGTTGGATAGTGAGCAGATGAGAGGCAGCAGTCACTTCTGACACAACAGGAAATATGACTCATGAGTCATGACTTGATCATATCTGAAATGAAGGCTCATTACCATTCTACCGATGGTAAGCCAGTGCCCTGCAATGTCAGCTGTTGCCATCAGTGTATGAGTGTATGGGTGAATGAGGCAAAACAATGTGAAACGCTTTGGGGCTGAGAAAATCAGGGAAAAGCGGTCAATAAATGTCGACCATTTACCATTTCAAATCAAGTCAACATTGTCAACAACCAATGGGTGCAGTTTCTCCAGCACAAAACATGACACAGAAAGGGGGGGGGCATTACACGCGGCCTGTGCCCACCTGTGAGACACTTTTTTTCGGACACATGGCAGATTCCGCATGAGAACCAAGTTGATAACTGCGCCTCCTTAGCACTTTGCCTTCACATTTTGAGTTGGAGTTTTTAGAACACGTGTCAAACTCAAGGCCCGCGGGCCACATCTGGCCCGCGACACGTTTTGATGTGGCCCGCGAATCAATTCAGCCAATTTGAATCAATTCTGAAAAAAAAAAAATCATATATATTTTTCCATTCTTCATGGAGCCTGTGCCATATCCGCACGTTGCATACGCTTCCAACTGTTAGGAAATTTACGTGGCTTACAGTTAGGAATGTCTGCTGAAAGTTCCACAGCTCAGGATTTTAAGCCATGAATTGATGAACTTGTAGAAGAAGAGCTGTCAGTTTTCTGAGGGCTGTAGGCCAACATATGTGGCTAAATAGCATGCTAATATTGATGATTGATTGTGTCAAGTGTCAAAGGATTAATGCCAAAATTATCTGGTTTCTAACTTTGGCTTTAAGTTACAATATAGCCAACTAGCTAACGTTAGCTAGCTGCTGATAGCCCTCCCCTTTTGTTTCCAATTGTGGCTTGGCATTTCATTACCAATGTAAAGTGTCATAAATAGCTAACACTGGTGCTGCGTCATGATTCCTAAAAAAACAAAACATGTGATATGTTTTGAATGTGCAGAAAGTTTTGAAAAATCCAGGAGAATCAATATTGTGGCTCAATCCAGAATGCCTGAGAGTCTACTGCATTATAGTCCTTTATAATTGTTTCACCAGGAACCTGAATGTTGTCTTTTCCTTTACAGAAATTAAGACATTTCCACCATAAATTGATGCCGAAAAGGCACAGATCGGTGGATAAAAATCCACCAGAATGCAGGAAATTCAGTGTTTGACATTCAAAATTTTCAGGGGGAGCACCCCCATACCCCCCACCTATAATTTGTCCCCCGAAAATTTTGAAGCGAAAACTAGCCATTGTACGCAGTTTATATACTTAAATATGTTCTTTTTATTTTTCGATTAAAAATAAGGTGTGTCAGTCTAGCCCTTAGAGTGATTATCATATCGTAGAGTGGCCCTTTGTGAAAATGAGTTTGACACCCCTGTTTTAGAAGGATGAGATCAGCAAATAAAGCTGGTCAAATAAATTAGGTCCAGCTCTTCCCTTGTTCTGGCTAAAAGTCACTCCTATCTTTGTATAACTCTATAAACCATTGGACCAAAAACTCAGTGACTCATGGCACATTGTCTTTAGCTGTGAGAGGTAGTCACACCTTAGTCTTTCAAAGTTGTTTACAGCCAAAAGCAGAACTGAATTAAGTATTTTAGAAAACACTATGGTCACTTTTTTTTTGTAAATGTTTGTTTCAGTTTCCCCACTCCCCACAGATTTTTTTTTCATGCACCAAATGATCCCTCATGTAGGTTGATGTGGTGGCTGATTTTCTAAATGAATGCAGTGGGACAATCTCAAAAACTGTGCAGGTATGGCACATTGCGCCGTCAGCTGAGAGAGACACCATGTCTTCTACGTGGGGATATCCATTGGCTCACAGTAAATTCGATTGAAAATGACATACTGTGATAATTTGGCCTGGTGATTAATGTTGGGGGGATATATATGGAAATTATTCTGAGAAGGGTGGTCACAATATGGTTATGAACTTATTTTCCTTTTTTGTCTTTGTCCTTTTTTAGAAATATATCCTTTGAGCATTGCGGGGATGTTCAAGTTCGATAACATTATGTTGGGCCTCAAATGACCATTAACTGAAACAAAAGAGAACATTCCAGCTTCATAGGTGTTGTTTACCTTAAATAACCTGTGTCAGTGGATGCTAATAATGAACTGTATACACCAGGGGTGGCCAACCTGCGGCTCTTTGCCTTGCTTCGTGCGGCTCTTCAGTTCATATCAAACTTTGAGATTATAATTTAAAAAAAAAAAAAATTCTATACTTTTTTTTTGTGTGGGCCTATGTGTGTGCATGTTCGCAAACGTTTCATGCGGCTCTTACGTTCGTTTTACATGTTGTTTATTATTTCATTTTTTATTTTGTTAATGTGTATGTGTATGCCTGTTCACAAATGTTTAATTGAGGACGCAACATGCTGTTCGCAAACGTTTGGTGTGGACGCAACCTAAAACTGCCCGCTCAACTTGGAGGGAGGTTTTCCGTGAGTAAACAATTTGTGTCAAGTTCGCTCCGAAACAGAGTGGGAGAGTTTATATTTTTTGTTGAACGTTATACCAAGCCATTCTGCCTTATATGCCAGGCGTCATTAGCGCATTTCAAGGCTTCAAATCTTCAGCGCCACTTCAGCTCACTCCATGCTAAAAGTAAGTCCCACTAAGCAACATGCATAGTAAGAGAAAAACGCTATTGTAAATTGTTATATTTTTGTTTGTGGACTTGGTTGAACTGAGAGTTTGTGTGTGAGGCAGTGCACACAATCAGTGATGCCGGTAACGCGTTACTTAGTAACGCGTTACCGGCATCGGACCTCTTTTTTCAGTAACGAGTAATCTAACGCGTTACTATCTCCAAACCAGTAATCAGATTAAAGTTACTCATCAAAGTCACTGTGCGTTACTTTTTCTGTCATTTTCCTTAGTGAAACATTTTACATAAATGCACAAATGACTGCGATTGTGCGCGCATGTGTCTCTAAACGCTCCAACTGCTCCAACCGCTCCTCTCGTCTTTTTGGTAGCGCCCCTCGTCTCTGACATGCAGCGTGTGTGTGTGCCTGTGTGTGTGTGCCTGTGTGTGTGTGTGTGTGTGTGTGTGTGTGTGTGTGTGCAGTAGCACGGCCGAGTCTAAGCTGAACTGTGGCGCAAAACAAACGTTTCTCCCCCATGAAATATAGCGTCTGCTATGGGGATATTTAGGATTCGGGTACGGTGACGTTGAAGAGATAGAAATGTTTAAAACTTGGAAACTTATTGTCACGTGGCGACCGGTGGCCGCACACACCCAGTCTATCAACACGAGACATCGTAGAGAAAAGTCAAATTAATGCATGAGAGTGAAGGGCCAATCACGTTAAGTTTAAAGACACTGCTACTGTCTTTGCACTTTGGAGGAATGCATTTATTTTCATGGGGGGAAAAAGTTTTTTTTTTATTACATTTTTCAAACCATCATTTTTATTATTTTGAAAACAGTATGCCTATAGGCTACTAGCTTACAAGCTTTATTTTATATATTTTCAATGATTCTTAATATGTGCATGTTTTAAATTGAGATATATGGGTTTCAAAACCTGTAAAGTAATGTTTAAAGTAACTTGTAATCTAACTTAGTTACTTTTAACATCAAGTAATCAGTAAAGTAACTAAGTTACTATTTCAAGGAGTAACTAGTAATCAGTAATCGGATTACTTTTTCAAAAGTAACTGTGGCAACACTGCACACAATGTTCATTGTTGAAAATGACTGGCCTGTGGTCTTAGTACTGTAGGAGTCCAGTTCTGTCATTATCACAGTGGCGGCCTTAACGATCAGGGGGCCCGTTTCAAGTCCTAGTGTGGGGCCCCCCGTTTTTTTTTTTTTGTTTTTTTTTGTTTTTTTTAATAAATAATGCAAAAATTAAAAAGATTGTGGAATCCAGTTGGTTTTTCGACGGATTATGAGATAATAGGCCCCTAGACCAAGACTCTCAAAGGGCCCCCCCACTCCTACCTACATCCAGTCAGTGTAACTGACTGGATGATGATTTATTTCCTTATATTTAGGCTATTCCTTTTTGGAACCTTTTATTGACATGAGTGACTGAGCTCTTTGACTATAAGACATGTAAAGTTATCAGTACCTTAGCTTAGGGCCCCCTTGAGCCCCTGGGCCCCTGGGCCTGGTAGCATGCACAAGCATTATTTATTTAAAAAATAATAATAATACAAAATTCAACTGAAACGGGTGAAACATAGTTAAGGCCGTTACTGCATTATCATTTTGGTTGTGACATTTACAGTAAATCTGACTGAGCAGAAGTGTGTGTGTGTGTGTGTGTGTGTGTGTGTGTGTGTGTGTGTGTGTGTGTGTGTGTGTGCGTGTATGAGGAAGGGATGGGGGGATGTTCATGTGTACCCGTGTGTACGATGTGGCTCTTTGCAGTAACACAGTAAAAAATGTGGCTCTTAGTCTCTGACTGGTTGGCCACCCCTGGTATACACTGTATTTAATGTAGGATTCAAGACTACCTTTCTCCACTATGTAGCCATTTGTTGCTATTGATTTACCTGAATGGTATCAATAAAGTTCATCTAATCTAATCTCATAGACACTTCACCATTCCAAAAGGAGCCAGGATCTAATTCCAGTCTCCAGAAGGGAGATTCACGAGTATCAATAAACCCTCCGTTTATGCTGAAATTGCCATTCAGCTGCCTGCACTGATAACATGGAGATTGCTGGCTGCTGTAAACATGCAATCAATGTGCATGAGGATACAAAAAAAAAGACCAGTAAAGGGAACATAAGGCCACCATCTAAAACCGCTCTTTAACATAAATACAAATGGTCGATGTAAATGCTGCCGTGTATATATACATGGCAAGTCAGCTGCACTTTAAAGAGGACCTATGATACTTTTCGACTTTTATGACCTATAAACGTTGTTATAATGATTTATAGTCATGTTTAACCATACTAGAGTATCAAATAATTACGTACATGCATTTCGACATATTCCTTGCTGACCGTCTGGGGTGGCTATGCAGAGCACTAAACACTATGGCAGACGGTCGAGCCGAACTTGTTAAAATTTCCGGGTAGTTTTCTGTCACGCTCGGGTCGTTTCTGTCATGTTTCCATGTATGGTAATGCTGCTCAGGCAAGCTCCGGCTGCATGCCCCCACCTTCCTGAAAATCTCCCGCTGCTGGAAGGAAGTGGGGTTTGCAGCAGGGGGGGAGGGGCGGAGAAGCTCAAAGCAGTGTGTAGAGAGAGACTGCTGTGCTTGCTAGGGTAAGAGGAAGAGTGTCCCGAAAATCTACAAAGTTTTTTGTGATGTGATTTGTGTCAGGTTGCTCTATAGCAGTTTTTAACAAGAAATGAAGACCAGAAAAGTAGTATAATAGGATCTCTTTAACGAAAAGTTATAGAAAACAAAAAAGAGCACATCAGGAGTTTGCCTTTTTCCAAATTAAAAGTGTCCTACGGCTAAAATGGTCAGATGATAATCTGTCCCACTTATGTCGCGCGGGAAAAAAAAACCTTCACCTGTCATTTCACACTTGACTTCCCCTCCATCTCTAAAGCAATGCCCTCATTTCCACTGGATTCAGATTGAGGCAAAATAAGACACATTTTTGAGATAAAAACCTACTGTAAGTATGAGAGCGGATAGATGAAACTGGTCAGCTACAAGATTTTTGACAAGCACCTTGGAAAGAGACGGCCCTAACCTTCTGCTGTCGGAGTGACCAGAGAACTGAAGCCCCCCCGGCACCAGCCCACAGTGTAAGTGAATGTATAACATTGAGCAGGGCCATCACATATCTTGGCCATACATGCTTGGCTGATTTTTTGCTCTGTGAAAATGAACGAGAGACAGCAAGCAGGACAAAGAAGAAAAAAGAGAGAGAGAGAGTAAAAGTGAAGTGATAGTCTTTGTAATATCTTTTGAACCATAGACTCAGACAACTTCTGAACAAAGAACAAAAAAAAAACGCCACACATAATTAGAGCATATCATTTTCCCGGCTCAGTCTACATTTCTGACAGTACAAACGGTTGAGTTGAGACAACTTTCAAGGCTACATCCTTAAATAATCTATTTTTAAAGAGCTAATGGGAGGGAGGGGGAGTAAAAAAAAATTGGAGGCTGTATATGAATATATATTTTTATTCCAAGTTGAGGAAATGGAAATCCAAAATTGCAGCCTCACTGGATGCAGTGCATATCTTATCACATTTTGGGATTCAATTTGGAATAATGATAATGATGACAGGGGCCGACTTGAACCCCGGGACCCATTGCATTATTTATAGAGCACACAGCGAAACACACAAACTGCGGACACAGAAACCTCCCCTTCTTGGCACACATCGTCCTAAGAAAATATTTGGCACAAAAGACAGATTCTGTAATCCAACCCAAGAATTTAACAGGACATCAAATTACTAACAATTAGCCAGCGCGGTTTCCTCTGCTGGGCATTGTCTCAAATGTAAGTGGACACCATAAGTAGATGTAAGCAATTAAAGCCTACACTGTCGAAATGAGTTTGGAAAACTCACATTTTCAAGCCAACTGTCTCCACTGGAGTTTTTTTTAAGGAAAGCTGCCTACATTTCAGTGAACTTATTATCTTTTGTTGAGATAACTTATCATTGTAATTTAACTTAAAGTTTTGAGTTCAACATACAAAGGATTTCAAAAGGCAAAGGTTGGCCAACTCATTATTTTGCATTCACAAAAAATTTCAGGCAGTTTTAACAGTTATAATGTTTGAAACAACATTTTGACCGACTTGGTTTTGTTGACAAAGAATAGGTTGACACAACTGGTATTGTTGATTCCCACAAAACATCTTAGTATGTAGAACTCAAAATATGATTTTTCTTATACATCAAGATGCAAGTTATCTCAACAAAAACTAGTTAGATAGTTCAAATATAGCTAGTTATCCTTTTGGCCTCAAACTCAAAACTCAATCTAGTGCAGACAGTAACCTCAATTTTTTTTATTTCCTGAAACTATTCATGTTCCCAGTGTAGAAAGAAGCCAAATGAATAATTGATATCCACACTCTTTTGAATGTTCTTATAAAACTAAAAATCCTTGCCTTTTGTCCATCTTATGACCCGAAAAATCAATCTTCTAGAAAATGTTCTGAGTGGGTGTTGCAGCCCGGTCAGAGTCTATGTGTCAGGTTGGTAAAAGAACACAACTTTTCTATTGCCTCTAAGCCCTCTCCGTGACCCATCCTTTTATAAATGTCCACACAGCTGATCACACAATACACCCTAGCCCCCTCCTCCACCACTGTTATGTTTGAGCTACACTGTGTGTAAAATTAAGTCTGTGCAGAGTTTGTTTTCACATTAATCTGCCAGAGGCGAGTTGGCACAATGTCTAATGTTAAGAGTGGAAGCCTCCTGCAGTTAAACTGAAAAATATTTGCATAATCATAGATTCTGGGTTTTATTAAGGTTAAGATGGATGTCATGTCATTTTTGAAATATATTTCAGTAAACATTTAGCTGGAAAAAAATCACATTCGACTCAATTGATGTTTTCCAAGCAGAGAATTTGGATATGTCCTGAAATAATGTATATGTGTAGAGGAACTCTTTAGGCTTTTGACTACAATCACAAAAGAACGTGTTTGGCCAAAATCTCAGCTCATGCTAACAGGTCAAATCTATCAGCAATTAGAAACAGCAAGTCTGTAAACAAGAACAGCATGAAGGTTTATGAAACCAGAGGGGGGGCAGAACGGATGTTTATCCAGCCGCGACGCACAATGCACAAGTCATTAGACCGTCTCAGTGCCGTACAGAAGTTGGCTGTGATGCAAGCTTTTGTTGGACTAAGAAAATAAATACAATTATAGAAACAATTATCATTACCATCTTAGTGTTGCTGTACTGAGGAGAGTATAACATCAAAATACTAATACTGTCCCAGTAGTTATAAATAAATGTGTTTTTAATGATCATTGTCTCATGACAGTTTTTGATTTTATAAATTGTCCTTATTACGATGTTATCATGAATATCAAATACATATTACATATAAAAAATAGAATATGCATCTGTTGGCATCAATACGAGGGCTGCACTGCTTCTGAAGCAGGGGACAAAAGTATTATTCTATTAAAGGAAAGAAACTGTATACAAGAATATTTCAATGTTCAAATATGTTCCCGGAATCCTGCAGATTTTGAAAGTTTACCCTGCCGTAAATCACTGACAAATTATTTTCCTCATGTCATGTCTATCTTATAACAGGACAGGTTAAACCAGTGCTTCTCAAATGGTGGGGCGCGCCCCCCTGGGGGGGCGCCGTGAGTTGTCAGGGGGAGCGCGGGCTGCCTTGATTTCCAACTGACTTTTTTTTTAAGTGCTAGCAAGCGCGATGTGTGCTTGTGTATGGTCATATCCGCGCGAAAGGCCGTGATTTGCAGTAAATAAATGTCCACATGTGTCTCTGTACGCTATTTGAAAATAAATCAAGCAAGTAGACTAATAATAACATTAATGAATTATTGGTTATCGCATCACAGAAGGCCTATTGGCCTATAATAATAAAAAAACACCACCTTAACTATGTTTACAGTTTAAATTTTTTTTGAATGAAATGGAAACCTCAGTGATTCATTTGCTCTTGTTTCTCTGTCCTGAGATTCACACAGACTATAGTCTTCTAGTTATCTCAGCTAATGTTTGTTATCTAATTTGATAATAAGGTGATTGTATGCAGAATGCTCGTGCCAGAAACTCATACATTGTTTTTGTACAGATAAATAAATAAATATTAGCAGGTTCTCAATAGTATTTCAATTTAGGGGGGGCGCGAAAATTTCTGTCCCCTAGGGGGGCATGACAGAAAATAATTGAGAACCACTGGGTTAAACGGTTTCCCTTTCAGTGTCTGGGTGGAAGTGAGAAAAATGCCTCAAAATTGAGGCTGATCTGTTGATCTTTCACAAAAGTTTGATCAGAGTTTCAAGTTTGGTTTCTACAGATGACGACTTTTTAATTAAAATCTGAAGATTGAGAAATATTTTGTCCATTTCAAGAGTCTGGAGATATGAGCCGTCAGACAGACAGACAGACATGCATACAGACGCAATCCAATAATATCTTTAGTCCTGAGATAAGTGGTAGCTGAATGTATATAGTAGACAGTCATGTCTTTAGGCCTGTAATAAATGTACAGTTTGCCATATAGCCTATTATTATATTTCCAATTACAATACTTGCTCATAAAATGCTCTTTCATGTTGCCCTGATTATGCTGAGCTAATAATAGATAACAAAAGGAATCAGCAAAGATTCAGTTGTGAGAGATTCTCAACTTACACCAGTGTCATCACCCGCTCTATTCTGTTGCTCATAATTAACTGCAGCTCCTCTTTTATCTATTCACTCGTTCTACTGAATGTCTGGGTTTAATCTCCTAGACCAAACACATTTACCATTCCCTCTGATTCATGCTTAGTCACTCTCTAAATAGTCCAACTTTGTGACTGAAGTTAGCAGTGAACCACCACATGAACACACAGCCATATTTGTCAGATAGTGCCGCGACGGAGAGCAGCTAGTCATCGTTCACGGGCACACAAACCCGCCTCTTTATGGCGCTCTGTCTCCTGATTGGATAAGACGAGCTGGATACCAAACATTTTAACTGGCAATTACTGCAAAGTTGGATTCATGAGAGACCTGTGTTATGACCTGAGCATACTGTTTTAGTAATTTCTGTAAGAATATAGAGGGATTTAACACGTATATTAAGAAAAAATATCACTTACTTCTCCTTTAATAAGCTAACAAAATCTCCAGTGATAACAAGGCAGGTAAGAAAAATAAACATGAAAGTCAAGTTTATCTTCCTCCTATCCCTCCTTGGTCTACATTGAAATCAAAGAGGAAATGAAAAGAGAGAACATATTGCTGTCTAACAAGTCTTTAATCCAGCCAGAAATAATAATACCGCTGTTCAAATTGAATTCCTCTCTGTCTAGTGGATCTTAATACAGAGGAGCAGTGTTTGACAATAATGTGAGTGAAAATTAAAGTAAAACATATTTTCATTATGTGCTATGCAGAAAATGCCCTGATTGTATCCTAGTGTCAGCGCTGCGTTATTGGAAAAATTATGTAGGGGAGAACGGGGTAAGTAGGCACACTTTTTACTCCAGTGAGAATTGCTCATCACCTAAACATCTTTCAATAATCATTCCTACATTAAATTGAAGCTTAAGGTGTTGGCTTGAAATGTGTACCCCTCACTTTTTCTATCTTATTGTAATAAAGAAGAAATTAATCATCAAAGACACCCTTACACATTGTGACAACCAACCCCATCAAGGGGTCGGGTGTCAAACACTATGGGGTTGTTTGTCACAATGTTATCTTAATGGGAATAATATTAAAAAGAAGGCAAGAAAGTAAAACTAAATTTGAAAGTTTAATTGCATCGTCAAGTTGACAAATAGGCCTACATAACTTAATGTAGCCTTGGCAGCTGGTCTAGTTTGGGATGCACTGGGTTTGTTTTGATTTTGTTGCCCTTTTTTCTTTTGCATGATAGCTGCCTTTTCCTGCTCTATTCTTTCCTTCTCTGGGGTGTCAGTGAGGATACAGCTTGACAATTTCTTTCGTTATTGGGTTCCTTTTCTGGCTGCAGCCTTTGGATAACGTGACAACCAACCCCCCAAAAAATGTGACGACCAACCCCAACTTGAATTTCTTGCTAGCATCAAGGCCAACAACCATCTGAAAACTAATTAACTTGCTAACCAAAATCTAAACTATAGTTTACCCTTTACACTTTGTATGGGTAACAAGCGTTTTGTTATAAACCCATTGTGTAAAAGCCTAGAAGAAAAATACTGAGGAGCTAAATATTTTCAATTTGACATGAAAAACACAAACAGTCGTCTCTCCTCAAATTCAGCAGTCTAACTCCAAGGAAGACTATGTAGGTGACCTCTGATCCCAATTCTGGATATTTACATACCAAAATTTCACAGACAGCGCCTTCTGGTTCTGAGATATAACGATTGTGACAACCTACCCGTGTGACAAATTACCCCGTTCTCCCCTATTTGAAAATGCAAAAGCTGTAAAAGAGAAATGTCATCATATTGACCTCTACCGTCTTTCTGTGAGTGTGTTATCTTATCATCACTGATTCATGGCATTTTGTTTGAATACGGGGTAATCTTTTTCCCATATTTCATTTGGTGATGTTTGGTTCAATACTAAATTCTAACATCTCAATATGCTCATCATTGAATAATGAAATTGAGTTTACATGGGGTTACCACTCATGTAACTAGGGACACACCCAACAGCACACGCGAAATAGACTCATACTACATCTCAAAAAACAACAGTCACAAACACACAGCCCACCCGACTACTGAACCTCCCACCAGCTCCGGAAACCAGACACATCAGCAAACACTACCTCAAACTAATACAGGCAGTACACCACAATCACATAGCCGACAAAGCCAGAACCACACAGATCTTTCCCCAAAGCGTGATGAGGCAGGTTAACTGTTTATTTTTTAAACCCATTCCATCCAAAACGCAAAAAATAGCCCTGTCTTATACAGTATGTAGGAGAGCACTCCCTCCTCAGGCTTGGTGCCATTTGAGGATGATATGTATGGTGCCTTCAAGGAGGCATTGGGTTAAAGGCTAAATCAAGGCAACTAAATTCCACTGTGTGCAGAGTTCGCCACACATTACATTAAAAAAGATGGTACCATGATTCACTGCTGAGGGGACACTGTATATTTATGTGTGATTATATTTAAGTAGGTATGTGGTGCTTATATTGATTTACTATATAATACATCACAAGAGAAAAACTAACTAGAGGCCCTGAAGTTTAAAAGAATCAGCATTTATGAGGCATGGAGGGTCTAACAAAAGGTGCCATTGGTTGCATCGTGGGAAATGTAGGATCCACTGTTTTTGCAAGTTGACAAAGTACTTTATGTAGGAATAGCACAGCCATTGCTGCTTTGATTTTTACCATTCCTTATTTTTATTTGTCTCTTGTGAGTTCCCAGACTTTTTCAAAATCACTGTAACAACAGCGGAGCTCATGAGGCTTAAAGATTGGGAAATGCTACTGAAGACAATTGGGACATAGCCCCAGATATAGGAGATAGGAATGTGCCAGTTTCAATATTTAAAAACCGGTATTATATTTGCTGCCAAGAGGGGACTTAAATCCTTGAGCGATATCTATACATCAAAGAGGCGACGCCATTCACTGCAGCAGTGGGGCTGTCTTTTGTTTCACCCAACTGGGGTTTCCTCACTGCAAATACTACATTTGTTTCTTTAAAAACTAGATTATATAACATAAACTTTTAAACTTGTG
Organism: Hyperoplus immaculatus; assembly: GCA_949357725.1. Classification (NCBI taxonomy): domain Eukaryota; kingdom Metazoa; phylum Chordata; class Actinopteri; order Uranoscopiformes; family Ammodytidae; genus Hyperoplus; species Hyperoplus immaculatus. The sequence goes on from OX442359.1 coordinate 25,090,465, forward strand.
ATCAAATAGTTTAGAAAATTCACCTGAAGGTTTTAGACATATTTTCAACATGATTTTAAACATGACCAACAGTGGAACTAATACATTTCTACATTTGGCTTGATGGTCACCTGTTGGTGAATGTGTTACAACGCAGAAGTCCACTGTTAGATAGGTGAACGTGAAGTGCACATACACACATGCAAAGGTTAACACCCTCATCTCACCTGTAAATCTTGTATCTGGTAGAAAATCCCTGCTGGAACCGCTCTCTGAACTCTGTGTACTCCGGACATCTGTGGAAAGGTCCCTTCTCTGACAGCAGCCAGTCCAGCTGCCCCCCGCTCTGCCTCGTGCTGAAGCCCCACGCCGAGGAGCCGGACGGGGACAGGGAGCCGTGGAGCGCCTTCCCCGCGTGTCCACCCCCGCCGCTCGCCGCTTGCTCACCGGTGACGGGCCACGGCAGCCACAGCAACACCCATGGCAACCATAGGAGCATCAAGGAGGACGCCGACCATCTAGCAAGGCAGGAGGAGCCATGGGAGCACCTCTCTCTTCTGAGCGGCTGAGGAGTTGCCATGGTCCTGGTGGTGATGTACTAGGGCACCTAGGACCGGCATTTCTTCTGACAGTCACCTCGCACTGGGCCTGGACAAAAAGAGAGACACACACACAAACATATGGTTTTAATAGGGCAGTGTTGGTGAAGCTGTATGTGTTCAGCATAGCTTTACAAATGACCAATTACTGCACACTGGAAGATGTTGATCTAGAGCAAAGCTACCAAAGGGAGAAAATATAGTTTGGGTGAACTAAAATATACTTAGCAAAAGTATTTCAAACTACATTGTAAGAATTGATCAGATTGACAATGTATACATGTTATATGAAATGATAACAAAATATAATTTAAGAAAAAGTCAAATGCCTATAAGAAAAGGAGTTAACTGCAGAAACTAAAAACTGCTAATTTGGTCTTCTCAGATCTTAACCTAAACCAAAAAAAAATGAATTAACATAAAATGTAAAAAAATAGATAACGAAATTGCAGCACTCCCAGTGGCTGCCTGACAAATGCATTGCCTGGGTATGTCTCCACAGAGGTCAGGATGACATAAAAAGGAGATGGGGCTCATCAATGGGAGATTCAATTAGAGAAACAATGATACACTTGAAATAAATTCCCTTACTTTTATGGACTTAAAATGTAGTTTATGTAGTTGATTACATTAAAAAGAAAAATACACTATTTAAAGAATTCATAAAGCTCAGAACCAAAGATGCAGAAAATAAATATAAGAAATATAAGAATAAGCTAACTAATATTATGAGAATTAGTAGGAAAGAATATTACAGCAAAGTATTAGATAATAATAAAAACAACATTAAAGGTCTATGGAATATATTAAATAGTGTTATTGGAAATGGTCCTAGACAAGTTAATTATCCACATGACTTTACTGATAATGATATGAATATTGATAATATGGATGATGCAGTTAATGGCTTCAACAGTTATTTTGTAAATGTTGGACCAATACTGGCTGAATAAATCCCTGTTTCTGTGAGATCTGAAGACAATAATTATGATTTAATAGACATTAATCCAAAATCAATGTTTCTAACAGCAGTGGAAGAGAGTGAAATTATAGAGATTGTTCATAATTGTAAAAACAAGACTTCTACCGACTATAATGCCATTGACATGAGAATAGTTAAACATGTCATTGAAGGAATTGCAAAACCACTTACGCACATCTGTAACTTATAATATAGTATAGTAGAGCTATCAAAACATAAACATTATTTAAATGTTATTGTCATTAAGATGACAGTTCACTGAGGAGGACACTGCTTCTCTTTGAAAAGTAATCTGTATTCCAAGTGTCTCATATCTGGAGAAAAAAATCCAGATTTGACTATATTGTGTGAACACTAAATGTGTGTACATCGCTCTGTTAGCAAATCTGATGCATCTGTCGTCCTGAGCTATATGCAAATCAGGGTCAGCTCTAAATCAGTCCAGCAGGTGGTGGCAATACATATACAATACATACACAAGCTGTTCAGTAACTGCCAACAAGCCCAGAAGAGGAATCATTTGTGAACTTCAGCAGTTTAGTTACAACCAAAACTTTTTCGTAAAGAAGCTCACCGATATAGCCTGGAAAAACACTTTTCTTTTTACAGCCTAGTATCATAAATAGCAGAAATGAAACAAACATGAATAAATTGTTTAAATGAACTACGAGTTAGACAAAAGTTTGACTGGCTTTTACTACATCACCCATACAGATTGAGCAACTGTATCACGGTTAGATGCTACAGTAATTTATGTGATAGTATGTGTTAAAACTACTGGTGTTTCCAAAAGGCTCTTTATTTCATCGATTTAGTTGCACTTACAGAGTCGCTGGTTAACATGCCTATAATATGCAACTTCAGGTGGAAGCAAGTGATCAACTCTGCTATTTTCCCCAGGATGAGCCCAACGGACCCAGGTTGCACTTTGCAGCAATTAGTTAATTTAATTACTTAGAAACGTATTAAGTAAAATGTACCAGTTGCATCAGAGGGACCTGGAATCCAAATCTATATCCAATAGCTTTATTGTTATGCCTACATTTAGCATATTCATAAATACGTTTGTGTTGTATCAAATTATGCCACATTTACTGCAAATTAGAGGCAACATAATACTCAGTGAACAGATGCAATTCACATGCAAATGCATTTTCTTGTTGATATTCAGTGAATTTCTACGCAGTAATTTATCTTCATGCTGCACTCACCATAAGACTGCTAAATCTGCTTCAGTTAGCCATTTACACGTCCCACAATGCCTCTCCAGACATTATCATGATGTAAATTGCCTTAGCTGTGGCCTGAGGACATGACAGGAGTAAAGGTGGGTTGGCCTAAGGTTTTTCCATTGTAAATCATCATCAAGTAAAAGAACAAGAATAATTGTTCTACTGTCGCTACAGGCCACTGCTACGAGAATTCTGTCTGACTTAAATTGGTGGTCAGTGTCCCCAACGATATCATTATAATTATATCATGTCAATGGTTGTCCGAAACATGTGCCTCCATGCAAATGAGTTTCCTGATCAGTGCCTCATATGAAATCAAGACAACCTCATGGTTTAGTGGCAGGAGATGACATTCACCTTCATGACCAAGAGTGACTGAACTGATACACATATCTACTGCACACTGTGGATGCAAAGGATTTCTGCCATTACTACAAGAATAGCAAAGCTGATTAAAAGCTGCAAATAAAAACACCGGCTTTTAATCGGTTGGGCTGTACACATTTTTGTGCCACCTACGGATTGCTTGCTGTTCTATCTACAGGCTGATGTTTTGCCCCATCTTACAGGGCTGTCCTAGGTTCCCAAAAAAGCAGACGTCAATTTTCTGCACATCAAAGAGCAGGTGTTTTTCAGTTTTATTTTTAAATTTTGATTAATTTGTCCGTCGGATAGACGACATGTGATCCCAATATGGGTGTTTTTGTTTGTATTTTGTTAGGTTCCTGTCACAATTGCAGCATTGAGAAGCGTCACGGAGGCAGGCTCACATCATCAGCCTCACAGGCAACCTTGAGAGAAGATTTGTGAATATCCGCATTCATGGTGCCGTCAGTCTGGATGATGCTGCCAACATTGCACACCTGCAGACCCCTTACAAGGAAATTCCTCCCTGGACAGATTCCACAGTTATTCAAGAGTGGATGTCCTTTAACCCATAAGAACCCAAACCCATTTCTACTTATAGGAAAAATATGAGGGATGGAACACAGACTAAGGGGAGCACATAGAAAACATTTCTGATGTTTTCTCAATTTTTTTATTTAATATTTTATTTAAAATGTTTTTAATCCAAAATATTATCCACACTTTTTTTGAACCCTAATATTAGAATGTGTTGTCATTCATTTGTGTTTAAATTTGTTCAAATGTACTTTGAATTTAACAAAAGAACATATATTATTTCAAAATAAATGACACACTAAAATTAATTGATTAGCTTATTAACATTTTTGTTATAGTGACAAATACGTCACTCCGGATTTCTATGACTATTTTGAGGCTAACGTCACATTACGTCACAGCGATATTTACCTAACTTGTTTTATATGAATTTGTTTATCAAATATGGTCAGGCTAGGTTAAAGGTAATACAGGTCACCCTATTAAAGCATTAGAATTGTTAAATGGGTTTTAACTCACCTTTAGTAACAACAAACAAGCTTTTAAAATGTGCTAATTTCTCCAATTGTGTGGACCTGTCACACTGCAATCTTTGGGAAGTCACTAGACCTGCGCAATTATGACGCGCGTCTTGCTGAGCCTGAGCCAGACGGCTCCTACTCACACGAGGCTACTTCCTGTCACAGTCACATGGCTGTCACATGACACCCACACCAGGATGTTGAGTATATGTCGCTAAGGGACTTAATGAGTAAAAGTCTAGTATAAACCTGTATGAGGAAAAGTTTAGGACATTCAAAGTGTGTATGACGTGGATGTCACGGTGTGTCCTCAACATTTGTTGTCAGGAGCATTCAAGGTTGTACATCCTTTAATCTGGTTTACCTAAAACATAATTTTTCTGCCGTCTGTATCGTTCCAATTTTTTTTTTACATCCACTTAGAAATACATACATTTGCAGGGGTGTGATTTACCTAAAAAGCAGTATTCACTTATGATCATTTTCATTTTTAATGGTGATGTATTTTGTTTCCAATCTTCTCCATTCTGGTAGGACGAAAACCAAGGAGAAATCATGGGGCAGGAGTGGGATGACATCTACCCATCTCTGAGTCTTCTGGCTGCAGCTGCGCAGAGTAAGTGTTTTAAACCATCATGCAAGAGAGGACAATGTGCAAATGTTCTGCTAATTTTCTTTTTGATCCGTCAACACACCGTTTTACTTGATGTCAAGCCTCCATAGCAACTTCCTGCTTCCTCCAGCTGCAGTCATGGGGAAGAACGACAACAATACGCTTCTGGAAATGTGTTCTTACCAGTGTCTTTAGCCATTCATCTATATTTAAATGACACATCTGACCGAATAATAATATTCGCACAGTGCTAAGTTCACTGCAAAAATGCATCTTGAATCTTGTATCTTAAAGTTATTTTAGTCAAAATTGAAAAAGACTTAAATCCAAGCTTCAGAACAATGGAGCAGCACTTGGAGGATCTCTTGTATAACACATACGGTGTTGAATATGCAATATAGGCTAGCACCTACACAGCTACAGCCAGGTTCCTAATGTGCTTTGTGTTTGGACAAGGATGTCATCACCCGCCTTCACACAGAGCTGGGGTGTTAGCGGCACACACCACACCACTGCTAAAGTGTGAACCCTCATTGTCTAACACCAAACTCATGCTTAGACCTGCCTGTGTTTAGTCAGTGCAGACAAACACACACACACACACACACACACACACACACACACGCACACACACACACACACACACACACACACACACACACACACACACACACTGTATTTACACTCCGACACTTTGAAAATACTTTGCAGTGCCCTTCAGAAAAGTGGAAAGCTCACTCTTCATTTGGCTGTCAGCAGGGATTTCTCAGTAGGACCCCTCGGGGACACATTTCAGAACGGATATGTAAAGTAGTGCAGAAGATGCTGTAAGTGGATGGGGATCGGTAGTATTCCCTGTTTATCGTACAAACAAATTAAGAGAATTAATTGCAGGTGGATGAATGCAGGCTCAGACATGAAAAAAACAATATGGCGCGCTGCATTTTAAATTTTCGTTGGCTGCGTCGGGAGATTGCAGCAGTTTGAAATAGGCAATTAGCGGAGTCATCTGTCAAATGAATGTATTTATGCGACTTAAAGTAGGCAGAGGACTTGATGAATGGAATGTTAAGGCGGATGCTGTTTATTGTACTGTAATGGCCTAAGGTAAAGCTGGTGGCAAATTAAAAATGTGCTGCATGATTGATATTTATTATATCTTTTTGTTATGTATTGGGAGTGGCCCGCTCATATTTAACAATTACTGCACTTGTTGCTAAGTATACATAAAAACATTAAAAAAAGTTCAAACTAATGTAACTATTATGAAACGTTTTCTATGATACTGAGTATACAAGTAAAATTGCAACATACCATGTCTAATTGGACATATCTCCGAGTGCTGCTTTCAGATAAATAAATCATTTTTACAATATTCTGCCATGTTAATGCTGGAATAGATAATTATTCAGTCCTAAAATGTGAAAATAAATTACAACCAGTAAATATTTCCTTCCAAATTACCATTTAATTTCCTGATCTGCTACAAATGAAGGCAAGTAACACAGCTTGAGGCTAAAAGACAGGAATAATTTTGGTGAGAAGAAGGCAGCATTGAAATGCTTTGTATGAGTGATCAGCTCCTTCCAACATCACATTACTTACACTTTTGTGTCTGGCAGACAAGAGGTTTTATTTAGCCAGCCAAATTATTCAGCCATTCAAATCAATGTTAAAGCAGATTGGAGGAACAGACGACTTTGAGTGTTGCCAAAACGGTGCTGCTTTTTTTAAATTTAATTGGGCAGATAAAACTTGTTTTGGGTGGGCTGTGACAAATTGGCAAACTTTTTGTATTAACTGTAGAAAAGTTAGGTTCAGTGGGCTCAACTTACACAATAACTAAACTCTTGTGACAAAAACAAATGTAATTTCAGTTTATTACAACTAAGTTAAAACTTTATATTATTTTTATTTTTTTTCTCTGTATTTGGTATTCATTCTATCGTACTTTTGTGAAAAAATCCATATACGGATATTGTTAATGTTAAGATGATCTAAAATGCTTTTATTTTATGACTTCTAGTATATTTCTTTCATTATTGTGACTAGGGTTTTAATTTGAAACAATTTTACTTATTTTATTTATACACAGACAGCATATAGAAAAATATCTGCATATTTCTTTCCCCTAGCAGCCGTTACTGCAGCTTCTGTATTGACTGAAAGTGGCCTTGGCGGGGACAGACACATCACTCACTGCTTACCAACATAAGCCCCACTCCCAACAAACCAACATAAGCCCCACTCCCAACAAGAAGTAAGCCAACGTGAACATGATGTCAAGCTGAGCGAATGAAGTGATGGAAATTCAGTTGTGTTATCAGGGCCTGTAATTTCTCCCATAACCACTAGAGGCCACTTATCAGGAGAATGCAACTAAGGTCCATTGAAGCATTTGGAACAAACAACCAAGTCTATTTGTATACATGTAGTGTATGTAGTGTATAAGGTGCACGACTGCACCTTAAATAGGATGTTTTAAACCACCTGTCAGTTACAGTAGCTACAGTCAATAGCTCGAGCTTACTGTCTCTCAAAGGGCACCTATTATGCAAAATGTCATTGCTTTGGGTCCCTGGTGTGTCTAGACTCCCAAAGTATGACAAAAAAACAATAACTTAGCCTTTTTCTTGACATCCACCTTCTGAAAACCTGTGTTCAAAAACCCCATTCAGATCTCTCCCGTTATGATGTCATAAGGAGAGAAACTACGCCCCCACATTACCAACCTAACTGAACACTACCTCGAGTCCACCTATGATAAGTAAAGCCCGAGATACCCCTGAATCTAACAGGCAGTTGGATTCAGGGCCAATCAGAGCAGACTGGGATTTTGTGAAAGCCCTAAAACGGAGCGTTTCAGCCATAGGGTGAAAAAAGGAGATTCAGAAATGGCACGGAGAGAACATTTTTTTTTTTCCAACACAGCACCATGTAAACAGTTTCTAGTAGGAACCTAAATTATAATTTTGGACCTGAAAATCAGCATTACTGTATATGTGACCTTTAACTTCTGCTAACAGAAAAGTTCCAGCCTTTGTTTATTCCGTTTCTTGGAGAGCAGTGCAACCACAACCAACCCGAGGGTCACACATGATTGTGTATTGCCGTATTTGCTGCATGCAGAGCCTGTGCCATATCCGCACGTCGCACATGCTCCCATTTGTTAGCCGTGAACTTGCATTAAAGAAAATATGTCAGTTTCCTGTGGACTGTAAATAGACCAATCTATGAGGCTAAATAGCATGCCAATATTGATGTGTCTAAGGAAGAATGCTAACATGATTTGTTTCCAACTTTTGCCTTAAGTTACAATTTAGCAAACTAGCTAGCTGCCCACCCTTTTCAATTCCAATGGTGGGTGTCATTTCATTACCAATCTTAAGGTGCTGAGTCATGATTCCTAAAAAAGAAATACCCAAAACATGTGATATGTTTTCAATTTGCAGAAAGTTTTGAAAAATCCAGGATGCCTGAGAGCCTTACTGCATTTATAATTGTTTCTTTAGGAACCTGAATGTTGTCTTTTCCTTCACAGAAAAATAATATTTCCACTATAAAATGATGCAAAAAGGCACAGATAGATGAATAAAAATCCACCAGAATGCAGGAAATAAAATTTTTGATGCTCAAAAATTTCTGGGGGAGCACCCCCATACCCCTACCTATAATTTGTCCCCCAAAATGTTGAAATGAAACCTAGCCTATGACCCTGTACGCAGGTTGTATACAATATATTCATAGATATGTTGTTTTTACTTTTTGGATTAAAAAGAAGGCATGTCAGTTAACTCCATGTCGGCCCTTAGTGTGATCATTTCATCATAGAGTGGCCCTTAGTGAAAATGAGTTTGACACCCCTGATATATAGGCAATGTAAGTTCTGTCTCACTTGTATTCATTTTACTCTGAAATAGCTTGAATGGAACTTTAGATGTCTGGGGATAAGCAGCAGTCTAGTTAAAGCTATACTTGTCTGCCTAGTTTGTTTATTTAGGTAAAGCATTATGAAAAAATGTTTTGGATGCACAATAAAGTCAAAAATCTTAATTCGTAAAGTAATTTAAATGATCAGATTATTGTAGTGGAGTAAAAAGTTTAATATTTCCCACTGAATCGTTGTGTGGTCGAAGTATGAAGAAGCATTAAAAGAAGACATTTGAGTTAAGTACAAATGTCTCAAACTTCAACATAAGAAAGAACAGTCCTTGAATAAATGTAATTAGTAACATTACACCACTGTACATCACCTTTTCTTACCTGCCTCTTCTTTCTTTCTTTCTTTCTTTCTTTCTTTCTTTCTTTCTTTCTTTCTTTCTTTCTTTCTTTCTTTCTTTCTTTCTTTCTTTCTTTCTTTCTTTCTTTCTTTCTCTCTCCAACTAGACTCCCCACACATTTTAACCCAACAGTTTAAACCAACTTTGCAAATGAACTAAAACATTAACTTGCTCATGGTCATGCTTTTGGAACAAATAGCTAGGTTTCCCTCCCCGCTCTTATAAAATATGCATCACATAAGTTTATATAAGGAAGCAGCTCATACATGCTAAAAGTGATATTGATTCGGAGACTGAATCCCTTGCGATGGGGTTTTTTTTACTCCCAAGGAGCTTCGGGGTAGATTTGCCTTTCAAATGAAGCCCTGTAACTTCTAATAAAACGCACACCTCTCGCAGAACTAAGCGATCCCCCATAGCTCGCACGCCCCACTCTCCTCCCCACAGCTCCCTCCCTCTCCTCTTGAGAATTTGCCCCGCTAATTATAAAATGCATAAAACATGGCTCGAATGCCAGCGAGACAATAGAGGGAATGTTTTTAGCCCTGACATTTAATGTTCTCATTGCATTATTCACACACACACACACACACACACACACACACACACACACACACACACACACACACACACACACACACACACACACACACACACACCGTTTGCCTATGTACCTAACTTGGAAAAGGAACAAAAAGACAGGAACATCTCCAATCCATGTAGAATAGAGGAGGAGGAGGAGTGAAAAAATCGACCGCGTGTCATGCTTAAATAACATCCAAGATATAGGACAGCGGAGTCAAGGGAGGGGGGGGGGGGCTTATGTTTATTGGATTGTCTGTTCCATGACCTTCACCGAAGAGTGAGTTGTTATATACCGTGTTTGCACAGAAAATAGAAAAACGCATGAGGGAAATGAGAAACATGGGGAGCGCTGATGTTAATAGAAAAAAGGGGGGGGGGGGGGGGGGGGGTTAGACGGATTGACTGACTGTCAAGCTGGAAAAAGTTCTCTCGCAAACCAAATACAGCTTAGGTGTTCCCACCAGAACATGTATCTTAAGGCGAGACACTGCAGGTGAATAGGGTAGCATTGATTACATTTGGCAATATCTAACTAATTATGTGGACATTAGCATCTCATTAAAAACTTGGATAAAGCCAAAGTTGAAATCTTGAATTACATTTTTACAAAATATTAGTCCAAAGTTTCTACGGGAGAGATTTTGGATACAGCCTTTTTTAATGCTATGAATAAAAAGGGCTTAATTAATAAATCTTTTTCAGCATTTAAAAAAAATGCATCATGAATCTAATCTAATTTTGTAATCTAAACCTTAAACATCATTAAAACTGATGAAAGGGCTTTAGAAATTGAGATATTTGGCTGAGAGTATTGAAAAGTAACTACTATCGAGATACTGGCCATTAAAGTTGGCTGTATAGGAGAAAGACAAAGTTTAGTTATATAAACACCTACATTAACATATTGGTCCTGTTATTCATATTTGTAAGAAAACATGTCAAATTTGACCAGTGCTTGAAAATGCCTTTTTGCCTGCAGTGTCTCATCTTTTTAAGGTTATCAAATCTCCAGTAATAATTAGAAGGTTGATGATGTTGTTTCCCCCTGCATTGTCTTGCCTTAAACCTCCAATCCAGACGCTGAGTGACCAAGCCAAAGGCTCAAGTAAAAGCATTGCGACCTCCCTGACTCCTTTAAGTAATCCATGCTCTAGTTTGGAAGTTAGAGAATGATGTGGGGATCCCGTGTTCCAGCTTTGTTCTCTCTCTCTGAGCCAAAAAAAAAAAAAAAGAGAAGCTCCATTTTTCTCTGCAGCAAGAGAGCACGAACCTACAGCCGAATTCATCAGCTCACTGTCTGTGTAGCGCAATTACCGCAGCTGGGAATCCTTATTAGATCTGACACACATATGCGATTTGTGCTCATTTTTTAGCTACGGATGTGTGTTCTTGTGTGTGTGTGTGTGTGTGTGTGTGTGTGTGCGTGTGCATATGCCGCCCAGCACCTGGCCCAGGCCCTTTGGCAAACATCAGACCCCGTGGGGAGGTCCATCAGCATTAGAGGCCAGCTGTATTCCTCAACCCCTAGCAGATCGCTACTTCACCTCTCAGTGTTTATCCGCGAGTCAGCAGCAATAGCCCGGCCAGCTGCACACCTGCTCTATACCCTCCTGGAACGCACACCGAGGCTTCCAATGTGTCCTGGCCCCACTTTATTTTACTATCAACACACATCCAATGTGTGTTATCACAAGTGTAGGTAGGACCCAGAATTTTGAGGTGCATTGCTCCATAGCACTAACTGGTGGTCATTCAATCTACAGAGTGCCTTGATTCTCTGCTTGTGACCTTTGGTGTGACACCTTGGACTTTTCAGTGGCACAAATAATATCAAATATTACATTATACTCCAAGATTACAGTGGCCAGCACTGTTATTTTTAAGTCAACTTGAAATAGTGGGAACACTCCCTTCTTTCACTTAAAGCTCCCATATTATACACTTTTCGGTTATATTATACACCATATTATATGGTCTTAGTGGTCCCTAATACGTTTTTCTTTAATTGTTTTCTGAAAAAAACTTTCAGATAATTTATTGTACTATGCTGATGTTCAGCTAATCTCACAATGGCCTATTTTTTCAAAAGAGCTGCAGCTCCCCTCGTAAATATACAATCTTTGAGCTCCCCCCGCCCTCTGTCTGTCAGGGCCGTGGACCAATAAGAAATAGGGGTGTGGGCTGCACAGTGGAAGCTTTTGGCTTTCCAGTTTTTGAGGTCAGAAACGAGGAGAATTCTGACTGGAGTATATTGGGGGGGGGGGGGGTGGGGGTTTCAGAAAGGGGGAGAGTGAGAAAAGGAGAGATTGTTATTTTTTTATATTTTGGCAGTCTCTAGGCACACCGTGGACCCATGGATATGTTAGAACACATTTAAAAAGTGCATTTTAAAAAGTGCATTTAGCATAATATGTGACCTTTAAGTAGCCCCACAGGCCATGTTACTTTTCAACAGTAGATGGAGAGTTTTCATATACCGCAATTCAATCTTCTCTGCAGAAGGTGAAATTTGCCCGTGTTTCAGAAATCACAATTGTGAAATGCCAAAATGACACAGAAATAATAGAATAATAAAACGAGACTCATGCTATGACATTCTTGTTCAAACAAGTCTCGTAAAGTAATATACTGTGGGGGCAGTAACAACCTCTGTCAGTGTCGGGAGACTATAGATATTCTGAAATATATTTGACTGTTGGATAGAATACACATTTACATCCAAGTCTTCCTACTCACTCGAGGCAAAACAGAGAGCCAGTCGCCCCCCATGTACCTCTGCAATCTGTCTGTGTCGCATAACACCACTTTTCCATTTCTTATTCCAAGAATTTTTGGGACAAATTGAAAACAACTTCCCGATCAAAACGAAGAAAATGTCAATCGTTGCGTCCTAGCTTAAATGTACTGTAGCTGTCTGTATTTAACATGGCACCCTTTTCAAAACCCATGGAGGATATTGGGAAGCCTTAGCTCCACCTCACTTTCAGTTTTTTAACTGTTCAAGAAAACAGAAACGTGTTACACTTGAGGAAAAGAAGAATGATTAAAGATAAAGCAAGTGTGGTGCTCCAAAAAGTTCCAGTGTGGCTGGATTAATACATTGAGGAAAAAAGAGAGTGGCATGATAGCCCCTGATTTAAAAAAAGAGAAACATGTAATTGGCTATTTCTTACATGACAGTGGCTGAATCACAGGCTGAATCTGTTCTTAAACTAAGATGGTAGGAAGGACGTGCACACACACACACACACACACACACACACACACACACACACACACACACACACACACACACAGCTGGATAACGAAGAAGCAGAGCCAGCAATAATGTCAGCATAATGCAGTTAATGCATGCTGGGAGACACACTCTGATGGGCTGTGGTTGGAAACTGGAACCCTGACAAATTTAACACCGTGTTGGCCTGTGTGTGGGTGTTTGTGTGTCTCTCTGTGGGTGTGTGTGGATCTGTGCGTGTGTGTGTTTGTGTCTTAACAGTATGTTCTTTGGTCAATATCCAGTTATACAAACAGCCATATGGTCAATTAAGGCCCATCATCACTTCTGTTAAAACCGTCTCCAGATGATAATTAGGAGAACAACATCTTGTCAGTGGCACGGTCTGCTAAAAGTCATATCACCCCACACACTCAGAATATGCTGTTTTAAAAAAAATACATAAATCATTGTTTATGTGCTAATGGCACATTACAAGTATACCATTATGTTCTCAAAATTAGGGAATAATACAAAAAGAAACAGGTTTTCCTTTGTTGACCAGGAGGAATCTGGAGAAATTCTACTCTTCTCCACACCTATTCCTACAGCAAATGGTGAGCTAATCTGCAGCCATCATTCATCTGTCAGTTATATGTGCTGATGTGAAATCCCATAAAATCACTTGCACTGTTCTGCCTTGTCATTTACAAGTGGGGTTAATGCTTCTGGTCCAGGGCATGTTTACTATCATGCATATTCCTTTTAGTCGTGTAGTTTTATGTACACTATTTTAGTAAAGCCAAATGGAGGCAAACTTCATTTGTCTTGTTATCTTTTAATATTTCCGACATTGGGGATGTTAATTACAGTTCACATAACTTCTTGGGCTTCTCTCAGACTGCCTTCATAGGTTTTAACTGCAAACCTAAAGCTTGTACTTTGCACTTAACTTAACTTTTAAAGTATCTTAGCGTAACAGATACTAAAATCAACTTAGCTCAACTTAAAAATATTAAAAAATGACTAATCTTTAAAAATAAATGCTATTTTTCTTACTTGATAAAAAAAAGTCGACTCTTTTTGAGATACTCTGTATGTTTCTTTATTGATTAGTGACCAAGATATACTATCACCACATAATACCGTACTTAAACGTACACACACACATCAACACATAGTAGTGTTAGGAAGCCTGGAGCCAATAAGTTAATTGACTAAAACAGTTCAAATAGATTCACTAATTAAAGGCCAAGACACAGACATTTTACAAAGGTTATGTGGAGCTTCTGGGCATATGTAAACACTCACTCAACACATTTTTTAAAAATACACTAGACAATGAGTGACCTTCAAGTTGAGGTTTGAGCTCATCTCTTTTTTCACCAAAACATTTTGTAATTAACCCCTACCAAGCTATGGGACACATAGAAAGAGTTTTTTTAATAAGCTTATTAATCCTGTTCCTATTCTTGACAGCAATGTTTAGTATGAATAAAGGTTAAATGAAATAAATGCAAAAAATGCTGTTGCTACAATATACTGGACACGATAGCTTTTAGCTTTAAGAAGTCTGTATACATATAACAATTTAAAAGGGTGATCAAGGGGGCGCCCTTAGCTCAGTTGGTAGGGCGTCCCCCCCATGGGCCTTGGCCAGCAGCGGACCCGGGTTCGATTCCAGCCCGCGGTCGTTCTCTGCATGTCACCCCCCTCTCTGCCCAATTTCAACTCTCTCTACACTATCAATAAAAGCATAAAAATGCCAATATATATATATATATATATATATATATATATATATATATATATATATATAAAGGTGATCAAGGGGGTTATCAACAATTACGCATCAGTATCACTAATTATCAGGCTTATTTGTTATTTCTAATATTTCCAATCAATTGTTGACTTTTTGGAAGTGTCTTTTGGAATCCTGAATTGTGTTGAGCATTTAAATGGATTGATGGTTGTTTAGTTACATTAAATGGTGTTTACATTGCTAAGGTTTTCTACCTGCAATGTCATTGCAAATGTTTATGAAGTGTCCTTCATATAGATGTTTTCTCTTTGGAATAACCTAATGAATCGCTTTTATGAAATATTCAAAATCTATACATTTGGGTTGAACATTTTTTATATATATAACCTTTATATCATAATTTAGATGCGTAAGGGTAACCGCTGACGCATAACATAAGTTATTGCCAATTTTCAAAAAATAAATCGTTAAGTGCTATTAGAGACAAAAAAAATTCCATTTGGCCCCACATGTATATCATAGGCTACTACAGTGCCTTCTGTCTTTCAATCTTTATCAATCAACCTTTCTTCCCTCCCTCATCATTCCATCACAGCACTTTTTTCCAGTTCCAATACCTTCTTCCCCACTCTTTCCTTCATTTTTCATCATCTATGGATCTGATAATCCCGCAATCTGTTTAGCAGTCAAGCAGCCCAATAAAGTCCCTAAATGCATTCTGCAACATCTCCTTTATTAGTTGCTTGCTAGTGTGATCCCCTCCAAATAGGTCCCTTACAGAGTACTGCTGGCGCTTCGGTTTATATTTGTCAGCAGCAGCAGAAAGCAAATTCTGGTAATTGAAAGTGGGGGATGGGGAACACATCGTACCCTACAGCCATATTACCCTAAGCTATGTTTGGAATATAGATCACATTAACTTAAGTACACATATTTGCAGGAACAATCTGCTTTCCTAGAGTGATGCTAATGATGCTGAATGCTAAGTAAGGACACATTTTAGAAACCACTTAAGGCATATTCCTAAGGGAAATTGCCTAGAGAAAATGTGGTTAATTGGAATTAGCCTATTTCCAAAAAGCTGCACTAACAAGTATTAATTTTACTTATTGGGAAGCAGTCACTTTTAGTAGTGCACACACAGAGCTATCACATTGAAATTAATTTTAGATTTAGATAGCCTTTTAGCATCTTTACATTTTTTGGTTTGAATGCACTCATTAGGTCGCTTTTGACAAAAGCAGTTATCTTTTTAGCATGTAGCATTAGACAGACAAAGTGAGCTGCTAGCTGGCGAAGATTGTGTAACATTTAGCAGCTGAATAGCCAGGAGTTGGCGGAAACCAAACTGGAACTAAAAAGGAAAGTGAATGTTTGTCAGCAGGGCCTAACACATCTCAAGATAAATGCTAGGTTGCTATATGTGTACTACAAGTGTACAAAGCCATAACAACATTATAATAAGGCAATATGTCAATGTTCTGTTTTTTTAGCTTTTTTAACTGCCCTCACATAGCCAAAATAGCTTTCCAGCTTATTGCTTTTGTCTCTACATTGGTAGAGCCAAAATGGAAGCTTCCAATATGGCCACTAATTACTTGAGCACCTTATGCTGATGCTTGTAACAATTAGTGCTGCCTGCATCCACAAAACACACAGTGAGCTCAGAGGCAATGTTAACAAGCTCTTAGCTGGACCATTCACATACGAGTAAAATCTTTACATATACAAACAGTCAGCGGATAATGGAGCACGCCTCGGGCCCCTTGTAGCCCATTGCATGCTTACTAGTCCAGCCACGTAGGCTAATAGGGCAATCATGCAATTAGCACAGGTCCAAATGGATCTGTAATGATTAGTCCCACTATTACGTGGACAAAGGGGCTTTGACCCGCAAAACACTAACTAGCCACAATGTTCATTGTGATAGTGACATAGGCTGCATTATGCCGGGAAAGCTGATTTTTAACATTGTCTATACAATGCAATGTTAATAAAGGAGCCACATTGTCAGCCAAGCACATCCATTAATGAGCTTATGGTAGCATGTGTGGCCACTTAATTGAGTGTATATATACAGATTGTAGTTTTACAAAGGCTTCCCTTTGAAAAATATAAATGAATACATTCCAACTAAGCAGCCGTAGCATCGTGAGAGCAGCATGATATTGGAGTTGTGGGGTTAATAGCTTTTTCATCCACGGATGAATTTACTGATTGATTTTAAGCCATTATTTGCTTTTTGTTATTGCACTGCTGATAGATAGCATCAAATTACACATCAGTTTGAAGGTTGATCTTGGTTAAATTGATTTTTTGGAGGTGCTTCAGATTTCTATAATTACAGATTCCCTTGTGTTTTCTAAAAGCCTCTGTGATGGTGTCACTAATACTATTGGAACTATCGCTGATTCTATCATTTGTGACAAGCTATAGGGGCGACAGCTTTGACTGGCAACATCCATTACTGCTCTACAGTATCTGCCCACACTGCTAAACTGACAATAAAAAACATTATTGACTAGAATTGGCCATGTAGCCGAATGCCCATTGCATTTTAAAGACATATAGAAGGCCAAACCAACAACCAGAGGAGAGTGTGCTGTATATGTTGCTACTTTAAAAAAAATCCATAACTCGTGCTCTGTCACACACATGCAGCCATACCCATCCGTTATAATAAGATTTTAGGCATTATGATCACCAAATACATCTTGATATTCATATGCATTTGTCCTCTGTTTTGTTTGTAATATTGTTGGGCCATGCAGCCACAACCAAAAGCTGCTAGCACACTCTTCATTGACAAATCCATTTAGCCATTAGTACAATCAGTACCAATGTTGAAAGTAATGGGTCTATTAGAACATTACTGACTTTGTATCTTGGTTCATGTCACAGGGATTATCTAAAGGAACATTTGGCTGTTAATTGAGCCTGCTAAAGCATTAATGTCCTGTAAGAGACATTTTCAGGTAGGCTGCGTGTGGGCTAATATAGGGCAACAATGGTGTAAGAATAAATTCAGTGACAGAGGTGTTGCACATATCCACTTGCCAAGTTCCTATAATCCGCATAGACATACCTGGAAACACAGATGGACACATTTTTAATTCCAAACGCATACTGTTACAGCGCTCGGTAATTATCGCATTCTTTTTATGGAAAGCAATTATTTTTGGCTGCTGTGTCCGTTCGCTGGACATGTGCAAGAAAAATACTGATGTGAATAAGAATGAGACGCTAATTAAGACAGAAAGAAAGATATGCATGCTTCAAGGGAATGTGACTTTCCTCCAAATTGGGCTTCAAAGTGTTCGATGTGTTTTTTTATTCATTTTAATTTTTTAAGCATAGAAAAGCAGGAACATCAACAATGAACAATTTTCTCTGTATAACTTTGTTCATATATTTTACATTTTTATAATAAATTTATTTATTGCTATATTCTTTGTGTTATTCTATTGTGCATGGACCTGAAAAGAGTTAATTCTTGATATGTATACATACAGCTGATGTCTGACCAAACTGGAAAATGTAATTATTTTACATTTATTTAACCACTTCTTTATTATTCACCCATAATAAGTCATTTTCAATAGCATATACTCTGTGGTGGGAACCTGTATTTCAAGAGCCGACATTTTCTTACATGTAATGGATCTGTTTCTAAATGAGCCTGACTTTATGGCGTTTGTTCACATTTGTGCTGACAAGGGCTGGGCCATCCCTTTTAAGGCCATTTCCACATAGTAAGTAATGGCCGTCTAGAAAGTCATTCATCTTCAATAAGTGGTCGAGCAGGCAGGTGGAGAGCCAAGGCCCCGTCTGGCAGCCATACAGGAAAGTGAGTCCGTTCTAAAACTGTCATGTTTATGCTCATTTCGCCGCTCGCCCACACAGCTGCTCCAACCATGAGTTAAATCAAGCCTAGATTTTCTTTGCCTGACCTATGCAATGACACTCCATCACATAGAAAGGTTAATAGCAAATAATATCACCGTTTAGCCGCGCTGTGTGTTTTTATATTAAGTATACTAGCTTAATTATAGAAGCATAATTGTCCTATTAGTTTTTTAATCAAAGAGTTAAAGAGCACTGCAGAGGAAGCGTGGAAGAATATGGGTGAAACACCGCAAATCTCATTTTATTTGCATAACCTTTTTTAAAGTAAAATTACATAGGGGAGAACGGGGTAATTTGTCACACGGGTTGGTTGTCACAATCGTTATATCTCGGAACCAGAAGGCGCTGTCTGTGAAATTTTGCTATGTAAATATCCAGAATTGGGATCAGAGGTCACCTACATAGTCTTCCTTGGAGTTAGACTGCTGAATTTGAGGTGAGACGACTGTTTGTGTTTTTCATGTCAAATTGAAAATATTTAGCTCCTCAGTATTTTTCTTCTAGGTTTTTACACAATGAGTTTATAACAAAACACTTGTTACCCATACAAAGTGTGAAGGGTAAACTATAGTTTAGATTGTGGTTAGCAAGCTAATTAGTTGTCAGATGGTTGTTGGCCTTGATGCTAGCAAGAAATTCAAGTTGGGGTTGGTCGTCACATTTTTGGGGGGTTGGTTGTCACATGTTATCTCAAGGCTGCAGCCAGAAAAGGAACCCAATAATGAAAGAAATTGTCAAGCTGTATCCTCACTGACACCCCAGAGAAGGAAAGAATAGAGCAGGAAAAGGCAGCTAGCAAAAGGAAAAAGGGCAACAAAATCAAAACAACCCAGTGCATCCCAAACTAGACCAGCTGCCAAGGCTACAGTAAGTTATGTAGGCTTATTTGTCAACTTGACAATGCAATTAAACTTTCAAATTTAGTTCTACTTTCTTGTCTTCTTTTTAAGATTATTCCCATCAAGATAACATTGTGACAAACAACCCCATAGTGTTTGACAACCGACCCCTTGATGGGGTTGGTTGTCACAATGTGTAAGGTTGTCTTTGATGATTAATGTCTTCTTTATTACAATAAGATAGAAAAAGTGAGGGGTACACATTTCAAGCCAACACCTTAAGCTTCAATTTAATGTAGGAATGACTGTTGAAAGATGTTTAGGTGATGAGCAATTCTCACTAGAGTAAAAAGTGTGTCTACTTACCCCGTTCTCCCCTACTTCAGTGAATTCCAATGGCCAATTTAATTAAGGCGAGACACGGCAGGCAAAGCACTGGTCAATTTTGAGATTTAGCTTCCATAACATGTCTTCTTTCATACTAGTATGGATAAAAGGTCCAAAATATACGTTTTAGGTGTTTATTTTACTAAACTTTGACTGCTTGCGTCTGTATTTTGCTCCTAAATTCATCAAAAGTGAGCATTCTAACGTAACATAAAGCACCGCGGCCGCTGTATAAATCATAATAACCATGGTACTTTTGGAAAGCTCTGAATCTCAAGCACAACGTTATCGGATCAAAATATGGTCATTTCCTTTGTGTTAGTAACCAATCGTGAAAGTGTGAGGAGGGATTCAATGCTAGGAACGCAAACTCATTGGCTAATGCACATTTCTGACGATGTGATTCGCTAAAAGGCATCACGTGATGCTAGCCGCGGGTAGCTCGAAAATCACAAAATAAAATGGGAAAAACGTCGAAAATATGCCAAACCAACACAACAATTCAATTGGCTACGGACATTACATGATCGCCATTTGAAGGGGATAAGTGTTAAAGACATGTAAATCACGCCGATCACGTCGGAGAGACACAGACTGTCAGAGGAGAGGGGAGAGAGAGCGTCTGTGCCGACTCCGGAGCAGGTTGACAGACAGTGGCTAATAATGAATGAATCATGTTTAAATTAGGGTGTGGATGTAAATGTTACTATGCTATGGTTTATATATGTTAAGCAGTGGTAGGCCTATATGGCATTGAGGGGTGTAGGGCCTAATTCAATAAATATCTGTAGCTATAATCAGTGATTATCAGCAGAATTCACGTTTTTATCTTTAACGGCCGTTTTCTCAAAATGAGCTTTTTCCAATACTCTGCGAAAGATATCTCAACTTCTAGACCACTGACATCAACCAAACTTTCTATAATCATTCATAACACTATTTTAAAGGTTTTTACAGAAGGATTTGTTAATCTATTGTTAATTGTCTGATTTATGATACATTTTCCTCCTAAAAACATGCCGAAAATGCATTTCTAAGACAAGTACATAGTATTTTTTGATTTATTAAATGAAAAAAGGCTGTATCCAAAATCTGTTGTGTAAAAACTTTAGAAACTAATATGTGGTTAAAATAAAATAGAGATTTTAACTCTGGCTTTATCCAACATCTCGATTTTTTCTCGAAAAATGACCCAAATTTACGCATAATTGGTTAAATATTGCCATATTTGCATATTTAATAAAATATTAAAGAAAAACATGTAATACAAAAAATAATTGTGTTAGTATCAGTAATCAACTGGCAAAGTTTCATGATGATATCTATAAATAAAAAAAAAATACCTTTTCACCTGGGGTGTCTCGCCTTAAAGCTGCACTCACACAAGAGCCAAAGATTCACTCCGGCTGCCCACATTGCCTTAGGTAAGAAGATGTAAGAAATTGAAAAAAGTGTCTAGACAGGGTGTCACCAACAAAAGCCTCCTAGCAACCTTGTTACATCGCCAACTCCACTTCCATTAAGGACCATTGATATTGGATGAGCCTGCATACCCCCAGTTTACGTTTTTTACTTACACAATTTTTTTTTTACATAAAATGAATTCTTACTGCATTTTCCGCAAATGTCAACAATGGCATGGTTAAGGTAAGGGAAATATTGTAGTTACAGTTAAGGCAGGTTGAAGAAGTACTGTTATCCCCAGGAAGCTATACTGAGCCCGGCAATGTGTCCTTTTTCCTATCAAATGCTCATTAGCGAGCATAAAAGATGCTGTTTCCACTGTGCAAAGAATACTTAATGTGCTTATATGTTAATAATATTGTAGTTCTATTCAGACTCATAGGCTAGAGTGTCTGCATTGACAGTAGCGGACTGATAAGGATACCCAAACAATGGTCACCTCATTAAATGCTGGTGAGGATTTTCCAGAGGGTTGCTAAAATACAAGTGGATCATGGACTGAGCAGACAAAAGGAGGTGTCCCTGGGCTCACATCAGTATCAAAGTTCTGGGGAATGCTGAAATGAACGCCAGTGCGACTCTCAATCGCTGAACTATAACTGCTGAGCAAGTTTTTGAAGAGAAGATATTGGTTTTATGTACCTCCATCTCATACAGCTGCATTAACCTTGCACCAACCTCACAGTAGCTGGATGACAAACATTGTTCAAAAGGTTTACTAGACTGTTGTGGGAAAGAAAGTGCTCCAATAAAAAACAAAAAACAAAACAAACATAGCTTACGTTTTATGTAAAACTGTAATCGGATACTCTTTTTTTTTTGCCAAAGCCATGGCAGTGCACAAGCATGTCAATAAAAATCTCTTTAATAGCGTGTAGAAACAGGATGTGATTAATGGGGAAACATTCTACAAAATAAGGGTTATAGCAAAAAAAATGTAAAGTTAACATCTAACTACATTATCAAACAAAAAAGTGCTTATCCTGCAGAAGTACCCTTTTTATTATACTGTATACATTATGCTGTGTTACTAGTATTATTACTAATGTCTGAGTGAGTAAGCAGCATTTCAATGTCTTGAGGAATACAACTATATACACTGTTGTGTAGTTTAATATAAACATTTTTTATCGCATGTTAACAGATATGTGTCTGTGTATTATGTCAAAAGTGCACATATGTAATTTCAATATAGCAGGATGATACTGTCACACAAGCAAACTGTTCAGCAGGTCAAATGTGTGCACGTGCTTTGAAATCCTTCTGAACATTTTGGTAGGTGGCAGGCTGTTGTTAAGTTAGGACACTTTACAATGTCATCCTCTGGAAAATAATGTACATGTCTACAGATGGCATATTGCTTAACATCGTTATCCCTGCTTGCGTTACACTAATAACGCTAATAAATCCTAGCTTTGATTCTAGTTGTCATGTGGCCAGACAAATAGCTGATCTTTTTTTCATTTTTACTTATATGGATCCTACATATCAGTCATTCTCACTCCTTCTAGGTCTTTCATCATTAGGGATGTTTGTAGCGCACACTTTGCATATATCCTCTGAAGTATAACCTCTGTAGCCAAGGGGCTTTTTGATAAACAGTGAGGCATCTGCTCCATAATTCAAGGCTTCCTACAACACTCTACTCTTGCTATGGTCCAACATACAGAGAAAAATGGAATCCCAATCCCCCGGGTCCCTCAATGCAGCCTCATTAGTCATTGCCACCACCAAGCGTCATGAGAGAACCACAAGCCGATGGTAGGAGCGTGAAATATGGTCGGTCCCAGCACAGAGTTTAGGAAAAGAAAGTGGGTGCTATATCTAGTGACTGTGTGGCCCAGTGTGCTCAAGTTTGGCTAATTCAGTGTGGGCTGTGCCAGTCACGCAGAGACACGCTTTGTGCTGTATTGCTCTATTAAAGCCACTGTAAAATACCAGATCCCCCAAAATCCTTCTAACTATGTCATTTGGGGGGAGTCAGTTGCATGATAGCACAAATCTGATAAAAAGAGTTAGGCATATTTATCAGTCCAAATGAAAGATATTGTCATTTAAGTTTGATATACATGACTTAAATTTGGGGATGAGATGAGCCGGGTTACTGTGCTCTGGTTTGTGTTACATAATATAAGCATTTTGCACTTATCAGTTCTCTGCCAGAATGGTCTATAAAAACAATGTCATGGTGACCGTTTGATACAGACACGTCCACACAGAGAAAAAGCTGTTTTATTGACTCAGCTCCAAAATATTAATGAACATCTATTTTCAATCAGATTTTTTATAAGAAGCTTATTAAGACACCCAAGGAGGATAGTATATGTTGATTTGACTATTTTAAACCAGGTTTCCAGGGGGTATTAACACAAGGAAGTAGTTTGACAGGTCATCACATAAATATTTTCCTCAT
Source organism: Hyperoplus immaculatus (assembly GCA_949357725.1). Lineage (NCBI taxonomy): Eukaryota > Metazoa > Chordata > Actinopteri > Uranoscopiformes > Ammodytidae > Hyperoplus > Hyperoplus immaculatus. Next base: position 25,114,144 of record OX442359.1, read on the forward strand.
TGCCGCAGTATTGCTTCTGTTAGTTGATGCTTAATCAAGGCCAATTTGCGAAGCCGTGGTCTCATCTCTGCGGTAAGCGTGCGTGTTGACCCGAGTGTCACTCCCGCTTTATCCCGGACTCCTCAGCCGTAATGCAATCAAACGCTGCTGTTTGCATGATGAAAAAAAATCACAACCTTGGACCGTTTTCAAAGCAAAAAATAACGTGCAGCAAATTTCTCCAGGGAGCACATGTGTTTTCCTTTTTTGAACCTTGTTAAAATAGCGCAAATTGAATCAAGTCAGCCCACGAGCGAGCGGAATTTGAATTTTATGAGATTAGCATTTTTTAGGTGAATCAATGAAAAGAAGCAAACTCAAGGCCTTGTACAGGGTTGATTCATCTGTGAAAAATTAATCAGCACACACACACACACACACACACACACACACACACACACACTGAAAGAAAGGGACACTCTTGGCCCACACACAGTGAAAGAGAAGGTTAAGATTGAAGGCTTATTTCCACCTTCCGACATCATCAGCAGCAGCAACCTGCCTCAATTACAGCAGGGCATTAGCGCTTCATAGTCAGTTCATCCAAATGTGTTTAAGAAGAGCCTTCAGTTGTAACAGATGTATTACAGTCTGCCGAGTCTCGCTGGCTATGTATATACCTCCAACACAAACACACACACACACACAGACACGCACACATATTTATATACACACGCACACACTCACACACACAGAAGGCAGTATATCTCTCGCTGCATCACAGACAGATTGAGAGCCATTTCTTAATGATCTCTTCCCATTGGGATTCCTATAGAAAATCATTTAGTTTAGCAGCACCGCTCCTCAATAAAGCCGGCAGAGGTCTTGTAATTGCTTTGGACGGGGCCGCAGCGGTAACACTTCATTTTGCCGAGGCGGAAAGTGCAGCAGTAGCGTCGTAAAAACTAGAACCCCCATCATGCATCTGTGCTGCATTTAACTCTCCATAGAGCAACGGTGGTTTCTTTAAACTTTTAAGTCTGAGATCCCTATAAATCGAACCAGGTCAATTGAAATGCAAAACTCACAGATTGAAAAATTATAACTACACGTGTAAGGTCATTATTAAAGCTATAGTATGTAACTTTTTCATATGAATGAATGACGGTTACATTCAAGCTGCCCCTCCCCCCCCACTGGCACAGGAGCTCAGAAAAACCCCAAGAAGCGCCCAAGAAATGTTTCAGTTGTTGATTGTACTGCTAAGAAATAACCTGGATGTACAGCAGTAGGTATAAAAATCCATGGGCGATCACCGAAGGCTTACCTCATGTACAATAACCAACAGTGTTGTTGTAAGTAATTACTCAGTAATTACTCAGAAATTGCTCATACGGCCTACAGAAGTTACGCACTACAGCTTTAATAATGGTAGACATATTTAATCTCACTGTCCCTGTGCCATATTTCCGGGCTAGCGATCCTATCTGAGTTTGAACTTGCCACATTGTTCATTATCTCTTCTCACAGACTATCATTTGTGCTTGGCCATGTGAATATGCCGCATTATCTCTCCCTGCTATCTTCTTCACCTTGAGGGGTGAGGGAATCTACAGTAAACCGTTTGGTACCACTGTTCTTCTTGTTCAAGCATGGCTGGATTAACACTGTGCTCTTTTTTCGGGGCCCCAGCTACAAGGAAGCCCCCAAGGAGAGGCCCCCTTTTAATTATCAGGGGGATGATCACCGCAAAAAAAAAAGCTAAGAATCACACACAAGAGTAAATGTATGTTTGCAAATGAGCGATTTGAAAAAAAAGAGGATTAACTCCAATCAAACAAGACCATGACAAAGTGTTAGCTGAATAGGTTTGACAACTGCAGCCTCTTGATAGCAGACCCTGTTCAGTCGAGATTTGCGATACTGATCAAATTTCTCCTAAAGCTAAAGATATAAATCCTTGGGCTTCTTTTTTTGAAACTGGCAATGTGGACATATTTTTACAGTTCAAATTGATTGTGTATTTTTATTTTTAAAGACATCCGACGATGTTAAAGCAAATGTCTTCCTCAAGTCATCAGTCAATGCAGCAGAGCTCATATTGTTATTTCCTACAACAACAACAACAGCAACATATGTAATGATTTTGTGAATTGCAGCTTATATGTTTTGGTAAAGCCATGAATGCATTTTGAAAGGGCTGCTCCATTACAGCGATCCCTATCCATCAGATAATGGCTTCAAGACCATTTAAACTGAAAGCTTTACATAATCTTTTTACGCATCAACACTCTATTCCCTAATAATAATGTACATTCCCACGTCAGATGCAAGATAGATGAATCTTTTTTTTTTTTTTCTTACTTTTTTTTTAGTGGTTATGTTTTTTTTACATATGTAAGTAAACACATACAATACATACACAACACCCAACCCCCTGCCCCCTCCCCTTCCCCTTCCCTCACATAAACAGACAGGGAATACAGAAAAAAAGTGAAATAAATAACTAAGACAAAATGATTCAAGAAAATAAGCTATAAGTACACAAGAAACAAAACAAAGCTAAAACAAAAACAAAAAAAAACTGGGGCAAACCTCACACCTTTTGGTTCCTTAAGTGCCGCAGCACTGGGCCCCATATAGCGGGGAATTTATAGGGGTGACCTGACAGCTCATGTCGTAGCCTTTCCACATGTAGAATGCCCACCATTCCCTCAGCCAGGTATAAAACTGGGGGGCCAAGTCGGACTTCCACAGCCTCAGGATACATCTTTTGGCAATAGCCATGCCATACACCATGATTATGCGTGCATTGTGGTCCAATTTTTAGATAGATGAATCTTATTGGAATTTCTGATGAGCTTGTTTTTTAATAATATGTTGTCTTTTTATATTTATTATGCTTTATATATACAATATGTGCTTTACTTAAGCGGTTAATACCCGGGAGCATAGTCTGTTATTTACAGTTTACTGTGATTAGGGGCTATACGACAGATGCAGCCCCAGAGGACTCATAATGACAAGCACACAGAAAATCCTCAAGGGTATAACGGCATTTTTTTAAATTATTTTTTTACAATAGCTCCCAGTGTGTATGTAGGCTGCTAACAACCTGAACAAAATGTTAAGAGCTACAAACACATTACACAATTTAATAGCTGCCTGCTTTGTATAGTAGACACAAAAGGCCCGAATGAAGGTTGCAGGTCACTTTGCTGTGTGAGAATGATCAGTGTAGAAAGAATTCCTATGGGCCGCTTGGTTGATTAAAGTCAAAAGGCTGCATGCTGATTGGATTATAATGTACTTTATAATGTGCTCCCATGACAAGCTCATCTGCTTGTGATATACCTCCATAAGTAACTCCTTAGCCAAATGCTTACCAATGTGACCCTGGCAAGCTGTTAATTAGTGTAATGAGGATAAAAAGTTTTTTGAAAAGTCTCGTACATCCAAGAAGACGCCGGCGCTCTGAACTGTGTCGAAGCCGGAAAAAGAAAGTTCAGATTGTTAATTAACAGCGACAATGCATTTTTCTTTCTTTCAGATTTTCTTTGAAATAGGTAGAGACGTCTTGAGAGGTGTGTTGCGTTGTGATGCTACATGAGGGTAGTCACTTTGTTGTGGCTCGTATCAATGACTTGTATTAATTTGCGAGAAAAAAAATCACATAGCTCAAAAGCACAAGACAGCTGTACTGTTTTTTTTGCATTTACAGATGGCCTGGCATCTTTACAGTTTGCTGTCAATACATGTATACTGTAGTCGTTTATCTTTCTTTCTTCAACAGTATCCTTTTATAAATCAACTTTGCATTTTACACAACAAACACTAGCCAGATTGGTAAACAGACCTATTAAGTATGTGCTATTTTTTCTTTCTCTGAAAACAGAAAATCGACAGCTTTCACACTGGTCCAAATCAGCCAGGCCGAAACAGGTTAACCGTGAAATCATCAAAACACATTGGCCCTCATTTATCAATTTTGCGTGGAAACTGGTGCAGATTCTGGCGCAAATACCTCCCTACGCCAGGTGTCGCGTGGTATTTATCAAACAGGCGTATCTCGCCAATCTCAGCGTACGCCATGGCCATTATTGATAAATTCGGCGGATGAAAACGAGCGTATCACGCCCCTATATGTTCTCAGTTTAGAGGCCTCGCCCAGAGGTTTTACGACATGGATATGCGCAATACGGCACTTCCCTGAAGTAGAAATTGACAGAATAACAGCGAAAGTAGAAAAAAAGGGTTTCATTTCGGAGCATTAGCCTACAAGCAGCATCAAAGAACGACAGAAGGCAGCAGTTAGGAAGGAAATAACTGCTGCGGTCAACAGCGTTGGTGTTGACTCAAAATCGCCACTAACAAAAGCGTGTTGCTGTTCTGAAATGCAACCAACTGGAGGTGCGGGGCTGCGGGCATAATATAAGTGGTGGAGGAGAAAAAGACGCACCAACTGTCCGATAATGGTCCCCATAAAATAAATACACGTCTGCAGAGATTTGAATGATTAGAATGTATTGGCCCTTTTAGATAGCACTATTCAAAAGGGTTTTAAAAACTAAAAATAACACATTTTGCGTTTGTATGACAGCATGCGCTTGGCACGAGTGGTCAGCCCGGCCGTCAGCTGCACAAACCGACCCGGCAGCGATCAGCTGTGAGAGCGCCCACCGTCCTGCTCCACCAGCAGATAGGAACAACGTGCCGGTTAACGGTGGAAATAAATTGCTCGCTTTAGCATCAATGACACATTAAAAGAGGAACTAACATCTAAAAAGTGCGTCAAATAAATAAAATGTTAAGCTGAATGTTGTGCCGTGTATTTTTTGTATCATAAAGAGCAGTGTATGTCTACTACATATTTAATACTTAGGCTAACATTTTGAATGAATGCAGCCCCCGTGCCTCAGTGTCCCCCCAGCTGCTCCAAGACGGAGACAACTGCCCTTAAGCAGTCCCATGCAGCCCTCCTAAGTGGCCGGTGTGCGCACTATTGAATCAGCTCTCCTACTCAGTTGCACACCATAAGCTGCTCATTTTTAAGTGATTAATATCTTTATTTCGGTTTTATTTGCACTGCATTTGTATTAACTTCTAATAATTGTCCAACAAAGTCATCGGCTACCCGGCACAGCCTGCACTGCGAGTCCAAGCTGTTTTCAAATTTGCGTACACGAGCTGAGAGCTGGCGTGGGATTTGAGCGTACCCTACGCTCACGTCCATATTGATAAATGCCGAGATTTGCGTGGAAATGTACGTACACCCATTTTTCTGGTCTACGCAAGATTGATAAATGAGGGCCATTGAAAGCATATAAATTGGATATTTGAGTGATTTCTGTTGTGTCCTTCACGTGTATCTCATCATGAGATCCACTGAACCATTGGCTTAACCACCATGCAAGCGTTATAAACACTGTCTAGTCTAGTGTAAAAAACAAGTGTTGCGTAAAGGTTATACCGTAAAATCCATACCACTAGATGTTAATGGGAGGAAAAAAAACATAGTTCTAAACAACCTTCCCTGTCCATGTGGTTTCAATGCCATAATTTCACCTTTGATGGGTGCCAGACTGTCATTGCTTCCAAATTTCTCCTGGAACTTTTAATAGGATGGCACCCAAGATACATCAAAATATACAAGGGGTTCTTTACTGTTATTAACGGTATGAGAGCAACAAGGTTAGACACAGCAACATAGCACCAAATAAGGTCATCAAATAATTAGTACAATGACTTTCACTCATACATGGGCACTGTGTATCGTTTGAGAGCAGGATAGACAGGTAGGTTAAAGTTTTGTATTTTTGACTTTAAAATGAGCTTTTAAAAAGAGTGATGGTTAGTGTCATGTTAACACTGGGATACTAGTTGGCATTTTTTTCTGAAAGAATGAGTAAATATTCCAAACTAACAGGTTCGCAGTTTGCTTATCTGCATTGCCTTTGGATGTCCATGTTTAGTAATCTCTGGCTTTTAGAATGTCAAGTAACATGGCTCTCATTATTGAGCCATATGATTGTGAAACAGGCCTAAATAATGTTATGGAAATTGGGTAAAATGTCATGGAAAAGTTTAAAAACTGAATTGGTAAAAACATGTGGGGAATCCTGAACTACCGACACTCATTGTCACACACACACACCCATTATGTACGAGTGCACTCTTTTATCCTCTCATCTATGAGATTTAAATGGAGCGTGGTGAGACCTTAAGGTTATCAGAGGGGATCAATGGCCATGCATCAGCTGACATATCTCCAACCATCACCATTTTAAAAATCACTTACAACGCACTCAGAAGGCCAGCAGCACTTATTGACTTTTCTACTTGTATGCATAGTCGTAGTTTGTATGTATGCACGTGTGTGTGTGTGTGTGTGTGTGTGTGTGTGTGTGTGTGTGTGTGTGTGTGTGTGTGTCTAAGCATATTTAATCGGTGTGGCCCTCTCCTTTTTAAGTACCCCACCACCACTTCTCAAACAATTAGTTTAATGGAGCATTACTCCGCTATCTGGGTTAGCAAAAAGTCAATACATTGACATCCCCGTACTCGTACGCGCCATGGAAACTCTGGCCCACACACTCTAGACCACACAAAAAACCTATGCAAAGTGCACTCATGGTTAAAGCAAACTCCACTATTAGACGTGCTCTGATTTCACGGGAGCTTGGGCGTCTAGGGAAGAAAGATGTATTTAGACTAACACAACTTTTAAAAGCAAGATGCTTGTGGTGCAATTCAAGTGAACTACAAGACTGACGGACACATATACAGGTGAAACTCGAAAAATTAGAATATCATGCAAAAGTTCATTTATTTCAGTAATTCAACTTAAAAGGTGAGACTTATATATTATATATACTCATTGCATGCGAAGTGAGATATTTCAAGCCTTTATTTGTTATAACTTTGATGATTATGGTTTACAGCTTATGAAAACCCCAAATTCAAAATCTCATAAAATTTGAATATTACATAAAATCAATAAAAAAAGGATTTTCAATACAGAAATGTCGGCCCTCTAGAAAGTATAATCATGCATATGTACTCAGTACTAGGTTTGGGCCCCTTTTGCATGAATTCCTGCCTCAATGCGGCGTCGCATGGATGCTATCAGTCTGTTTTTACTGCTGAGGTGTTATGGAAGCCCAGGTTGCTTTGATAGTGGCCTTCAGCTCGTCTGTATTGTTGGGTCTGGTGTGTATCATCTGGCATGAAGTGCTCGAAAATCTCCTGGTAGACACTTGTGGTGACTTTGGACTTGATAACACAGTGGACCAACACCATCAGATGACATGGTGCCTCAAATCATCACTGACTGTTGTAACTTGACACTGGTCATCAAGCAACTTGGATTGTGTGCCCCTCCACTCTTCCTCTAGACTGTGGGACATTGATTTCCAAATGAAACGCACCATTTCATTTGTATCAGTGATGATTTGAGGTATCATGTCATCTGCTGTTGTTAGTCCACTGTGTTATCAAGTCCAGAGTCAACACAGCCATCTACCATAAGATTTTAGAGCACTTCATGCCTCCCTCTGTTGACAAGCTTTATGGAGATGACAATTTCCTTTTCCAACAAGATTTGGCACCTGCCCACAGTACCATAAACCACTGGTAACTGGTTGACTGACCATGGTATTACTGTACTTGAATGGCCAGACAACTCTCCTGACCTGAACTCAATAGATAAACTATGGGCTATTGTCAAGAGGCAGATTATACACACCAGACCCAACAACACAGACGAGCTGAAGGCCTCTATCAAAGCAAACTGGGCTTCATAACACCTCAGAAGTGCCACAGACTGATCGTCACCATGCCATGCCACATTAATGCAATAATTCATGCAAAATAAGAACCCAGACCAAGTTTATAGTAGATGAATGAAAATACTTATGAAAAAAGCGACATTTCTGTATTATAACTATTTGTTTTTATTGGCCTTATTGAATATTCTAATATTTTGAGATGTTAGATTTCTGGTTTTCATGAGCTGTAAGCCGGAATCCTGTACATTTAAACAAAAAAATGCCTGAAATATATCACTATATGTCTAATATATCTAGAATATATGGAACTTTGACTTTTTGAATTCAATTAGATTTAAAAAAAGAGCTTTTCCATGATATTCTAATAATATGAGTTTCACCTGTAGTGCGGTTCTGATGTTTGCCTTATAACGAAGCGTACATGACACCCATCAGTAAAACAGTGCATTATATTCTGCAAGGCTAACCAATATTAGCATTTCAAATTCGAAAAAACATGGACTGGAATTTCAAATGTTGCACTGTTAAAGCTGGATGAAGCTGTTTTACAGATGTAGCTTAGTTTCTATACATTCCAACACCCAGGTTCATGGATTTACCATTTGCATTCTGTGTATACCTCTGTTTAAAATCTAGAAACTTTAGGAAACAATTTTGACCGTCTTGGCAATCAACAGCTGGACGAAGCGTCTGTGCTTAGCATCCTAGAGTAAAATTGCCAGTGTTGGTACCAACATATTAGCACATGAACCGAATACCAAAAATTGCTTCAATACTCGCTAATGCCAGAAATGCTGCATATAAATGGCACATGGGTGGATAAACTGTTGTCTGTCAATCAAATTGTAAAATTGTGTGTAAAGTGTAAACAACAAAAAAACAGATCCAACATGTTAACTAAGTCTCCTATCTTTTCATCTGTTACTTGGAAATAAACACAATAAGCATATTTGCGTAAATGTTGGAACTGTTCCTTTAAAAAGATGTGCATAGCAAATATTCTTCTATCTGAAACACTCAGCACTTTCCCGGCATTGAAAAGAGATTATTCCAAAGCAACCTGGGATACTGTCAACACAACAACATCTGTGGAAAAAGCAACTTATCTAACCCTTTCTTTATCCTACTGACACCAGAAATGAGAGCTTATACAGAAAGCAGTGCACCGCAGTATTCATATCACGCCTCGACAGCAACACGGCCAGTTTGGAAGTTCACTTCTTTTTTTTACTTCCTCTCCCCCGGTTTCAAAGCCAATGCAAAAGAAAAAGAGTGGAGAAAAGGGGGGCATTGAGATTTTCCTTTAATCTTGCCACTCAAATGTGTGCTCCTATTCCTACAAGCACTTTGGAAACTGACATGCAAGCAACTTCTTCTTTATCCATTCAGCATTTGGCTGTCTTCGCTCCTCTCTGCTGTTGCGGGGGTTCACATAAAGTGTGTGGGTACAAGCTTATTGTCTTTCTCCTCTGGGGGCCCTCAGGTTACAGTGGGAATCCACTCAATCCTGCTACTGCAGCAGACAATGGGGTTTTCGGAGTTCTGTTAAAGGTTTTTTTTCTTAACACAATTTCCGTTTTAGAAAATATGCAATGTTCATATTTCTTCAACTCAACAGTACAGTTAAAAAGTGTCATTTTCATAGTTCAAATCTCTTGTTTTGATTTCTTCAAACCTGAACATCACCGATTTGGTTTCATCCCCACCCATCGACCAACATCGGAGCAGCAGGAAGCGGTTCTCAGCAAAAAAAAGGAGCTCGGATTAACTAATTGCACACTATACCTACCTACATACTAAGTTTGCAAATGGCTAATGAATATTCTTGAGCATTTTCTTGTGCTCCATTAAGATTTCCATCTAGTTAATGTTCTGTTCTGCAAACATGCCTTGAGTGGCTACTAGGTCAGAAAAGTCATATTTAAATGCCAGGCCATTTTAATCCAACAAATACAAAAGATGGAAAACATTAAAGAACAGTCAACAATGTTGTGTGCCAAACTGGGACAGAGCTCGTAATTGGTTGTTGCATTTGGTGAAATGTGTGCGTGCTGTATTTAGTCTGTAGAATCAAGTCCAGTACATGCAACATTTTCTACTGTTGTGCGTGGCTGTCTCTCCCCCCCCCCCCCCCCCCCCCAGCAAGTGAACATAAACAGAACTGATGTAAAATGCTTTTCAGAGAAGCAACTTCATTGAATAGCAATTACTGAAAAAAAACTGTCAGGGGTTGTTATGATGAGGGTCCGTACCTTCAAAGCCTGATAGAAAGTTGTTTGGAAAATGGAGATAAACTGTGATACTTACAATGTGAATCAGATAGCGTCTTGTGCATTTTAGGAGTGGTATACAAACTTCAAAAAATAAAAGGATGGGCCATATATCTGCGGTTTTGTGTTATTCTTCACACACACCGCGGGACAGTTCAGGACCCCGTGGCTGGCTGTAAACATCCAAGCGTGTTCGATATTCTCAAGGAGGTTCAGGAATCGATTGTTGTGGTTGAGATTGAATCCGGATAATAAATGTATCTGGAATCTACTTGTTGAAGACCTTTACAGCTACAGTTTCTCTCCTCCATCCAGCTATGTTTGCTTGTTATTTGCCTCTTTTCTTCAACTACAAATGATATATTTATTTAGTTATTTTAAAGAGAAACACTGCAGGTGAATAGGGTAAAATAATTGCAAAAAAAAAGTTTTTATCTGCCCTGTCTCGCCTTAAGCACATATATATATCACCCTGTAGTTTCAAAGGTGGCAGAACTTATACAGCTCCAGAAACTTAAATTAAGAGACCACTCCAAATGTTCATTGTCTCTTGTTTTACTATTTCTAGGCATATGTTTGAGTAGAATGAACATTTTGGTTTTATAATATAAATTACTGACAACATTTCTACCAAATTCACAATAAAAATATTAACATTAAGAGCATTTTCAATAAGTTATGTAAAGATTAAGATTTAAGAAAAATCCAGACTGGTCTCTTCATTTTTTTCCGGGACTGTACATGCAATACTTTTTTCTCTCTGCTTTTGTAACCCTTGTTCATATTTATCACTTTTTGAGAGCGGAAGAATATTACAAATGTTGTACCGGGGCCCATTCATGCCAGGATACTTTTGTATCCCTGACCCTTATAATGGAGCCCATTACTCAAACACATTACTGATCTCTTGCTGATTTTACTCCTGCCGGGACGGAGAGGGAAAAAGTCTGACTTAGAAATCTTTAAATGTATTTAATGGTCCACATTAAATGTAAATTACTCTAATTTCCAACCATTTATAGCTCGGAGGAAGAATTCCTCTGTGGGTAGGAGGGGAAGAACGATTTTGATATTAGACTTACAAATCTATTACTGTGTGTCCCAGTGTAGGTGCAGCGATTATGTAAATTAAGTTTGTCCTCAGTTACTGTTTATTTTAATGTGTGCGTGTTGTGTGTTTCAGAAAATAATTGGCATTTCACTAATTCGTCCTTTTAACGCAGATGGTTTGGGAATTTTAGTAAGTAGGGCACGCCCAGGATGGGCTCTAGACTAGCCTCCATTGAAGTTTAATTCAGTCATAGCTTAGTCCTGTTTCCTTTTAAAAGATAGATCTATTTTGACAGAGAAATGCATGTGTGCTCGAGACATGGTAGCTTATGGTAGACATTCGGAAATACAAATCTTGATTCACTGTCCACTAATGTGCAAATTTAGCATACGTAGGGGTTACTCTTATCCATACGTTCCTGAAATTGCCGTTTAGGTTCAGGCATCACAGCTTGGAGGTTAGGGTAAGTGGAGAGGGAGAGGTTAGAATACATGTGACACAAACACACACGGACATACTATTCTCTATAGGGCTGTGGGAACATAGAGCTGTTGTTAGCTAAGTTTGTATTCAGCACTACACAAAAAGTGAAAAGGATTCCCAGAGTTGTTATGATCCACCTCCTTAGATCCATGAATGTCATCCATAGAGCCAACCAGTAGCATTGTTAAAAATGTTGCTGGTCATCTACTGAATGCCACTAGCTAAGCCATGATAATGTCAATGTTTTCTTTTTCAAAGAAGCAATCCAAGAAAGACAGAGAGAGCCACTTTAATGTTAATTGGGGGAATTTAACTATTCAAAAAATCCAATTTAAACAGCAACAGACTTATTCCAAGGCTTCACTGAGGTTATATTAATAAAGTAGTTTTCTTCAGTTTTACCTTGTGAAAGAACGACTCTGAGCAAGTCTTGAGTTTATTCTCAAACCCTGCACGTATTGCTAATTCAAGGACGGATCAGCAAAAAAAAGATGCAAAGGCAGCAGGTGCTGAAAAAAAGGTATTTAAAATGAAACTAAAGGATAGAGAGAAAGATGGTGAGCAGACACCCTGTGAAGATGGCAAGAAGTGGTTGTATTTCCATATCAAACAAACCTGCTGAAAATATCAATGGCTCCAACATTTGCATTTAAAGATCTGCCCCCTGCAGTTGCTCACATATGGGTTCCTGGGCTAGTTAAAAAGAAAATCGATGTGGGCACATCATTGGTGCATCTGTACTGCTGCTACTTAGATTAGCAGTACTGTTTTTGTTTTTTCCCCTTGCATTTAAGAACATACAGTAGTCTGAGTCTCTTATATATTATATAGTCATCCTCCACTCTGCATGTCTCTTGAGCTCAAGCAATGTGTATCAGGCATACACAGTACCGTTGCTATTCCTTTTTTTTCCATAGAATATGTATTTGACTCTTCTTCATGTGGAATCAATAAGACATTTCTTATGCATGGTGCTCTGAACACACACATACACACACACACACACACACACACACACACACACACACACACACACACACGCATTTGTATGGCTCACCTGATTCCAACAGTGAGGCTCTAAAGTATGAAACGAATGTAATATCCCTCTGGCCCTTTTGCATTGTAAACATGTGTGGAGAGTGCATGCTTTTGGCTCGCTGGTCTTTTGGGGCAGCATGAAGTTGTGAAAATGCCTTTTTTTCTCTCAGCATCTTTAAGGAGGAAAACTATTGCGTGGCTGCTCAGGGGCCTTGATCATAAATCTGTGAAAATCGATTTTTTTTTCTTTCTCCGCATGGCAGACAAGATGAAGGGGAGGAATTGATCACCTAAACTATTCCCAGGTCTCAGATTGAAGCAGCTGTTAAGAAGGGGGTATTTGTGTAATGGCTGCTTATTTCCCAATATGCAAAAAGACGGAACTTCTCCCGAAGGCTCTTTAGGATTGCCAAAAGCCATTTGACGAATCATTTTCTCGAAGTGATATGGCTGTAAAGTGGCTGTGTGCACGGGGGCTTTCATTACACTCCAATAACACCAAGCTGAGCTGAACCGAGCAGGGGAATGAGAGGTGGAAATAGATTGGAACTTCCGGAGCTCAGTCATCGCCTCGTGTAAAAAAAATTAATAAAAAATGGCTGCGGTGTTACAGAGGGGAGACACAACTTAGTTGAAAAAAAATTAGGTCAGTCGCACATGGACCATAGCAACTAAATCGTTTCAGCTTAGTTGTAGAGCCGGTTGTTGTATCTGTACTACTACACACATGCTCAATTTGTCTCCCTTCTCAGATCGTTTGTGTGGAATACAGATATTCATCTACATGCTGATTTTTGCCAAAAGCATTCTGAGGGATTTACCCATCCAGTAGAAGCAATTTAGAGCTCTTGTATTTATTTTCTGTGAAGTTAGCTTTAACAAGCGCCCCCCAAAATTGGATTCTGTAAAAAATGTATTCACTTCACAAACATAATGTTAGCACTTCTGGAGAAATTGTCATTTGCAAAAAAATGGAAAATATGGAAGTGAATGTGACAAGTTCCCTACATTAAATCTACATGTCAGTAAATCTGTTCGTATAAGTTGTTTATGATTGAGGCATTATGTCTGTAAGTCACACCATTTTAGCTTTACTTGAAACAAACTAATAGCTAGGCGGGTTGGTGCATGTGTTCCGCCTCAAAACGGACATCAAAACTCCATTTTATCTCCTGATCCTCTGACAAAGGGATGTTTTTCCCATGATGCCACAGTAACAATAAAACATAACAACCTTTCAATCCTAAAGGAACAAACAGACTGCGAGAAGTGGAGATGAGAGGACCACCAGTGCGATTCGTCCAAGTGGGTTTCACTTTGACAACCTCCTTTCTCCCGTCGGAGCATTTTGTCGAATGCATAAGCTTGTGTTGATGTATCACTTTTTGTCAGCAAATTGTGTTCCGCTTCAAGGACCCAGGACAAGTACAAAGAAATCCTTTTCTCAGAAGCCGTAAGCATCTTTACATAACCACTCCAAAAAGTACTCCAACTGCTTGGGGAATCTTTTTATGTGTCATTGTTAGAGGGGGGTAGGAGGGGATTTTGGTTTGTTTTCCTCTACCAAAGAGGAAATCCCTCTCAAACTCAAACCCTGGTCCACCTCTTCTGCACTTTGCACCCCCCTTTTCAAATATGATTTGAACCTCCCCTCATCCACTCCCATTCTCCCTTTTGAGCACATTTTCCAGCAACACATAAGGTTGTTGCGTTCAGATGACACACTGGCTTGTACCCGACCTCCCATTTATATTCTAAGTCTTTAGAAAGAGGCTATGGAGTCCATCAAAACCTCTTTAGGTAGATCGATTTTACAGCCTTGTTGGCACTTTGCCCCAGGAGAAAGAGTGAAAGCACAGGTGTGTAACAAAGGTGGGAAAAAGTAAGAAGGTTTCAGAGGGTTTGGAGAGAAGAGCAGCTTCTGGATAACGGTTTACCTCATAATGTAGAGTAGAATGGTGGCAGAAGCGGCCTCTGGATTTAAGATATTTTTTTTTAAAATCACTGTGAGGACTGCTTAGGCAAGCTTTTTTTTAATAAATTAGCTTCGAGATTGGTTTTCGTCATATGCACCAGGGAAATAAAACTTTTTCAGCCCACAAAGTACTTGATATCATAAGACTTGAGTTCAAAGCAAATACAAATGGGAAGGAGGTGGCAGGGAATGTCTTGAGAGCAGCCTTAATTTTCATATTTTACTTCTGAGGACAGATGTTTTTTCTTGCAAGGTCATCCATCAGTGCACAAGGAAAGCACCCAATGGAGTCAAAAATCAACATTGCTTATTTGAACAGGGCTGCACTGTAATGAAATGAAAATAACTTTTTGCAGAGTCACTTAAGTTGACCACTTTTCACAGTTTTCTTTAGTCCTGCATAAAGGTTCCAAGCTCTGAAAGCCTTTGGAATTGAAACCTTTTTGTCAGTCGAGCAGCAGCGGCAACATTTAATCTAGAGAACTAGAACTAGGCTCTTTACATATGCAGCAGTGTTGTGAGCCTGTGAATTCCCTTGACCGTTCCCTTAATTGGACCCGTTTGTGTTCAGTAATGTCCCAACAGTATCTCCCTGCACTGTTTTTCCTCTGCATCTTTTAAAAAAGTGCATTTTTGAGCTGCAAGAGGGAACTCTGCTCCATTGGTGGTAAGGCACATGGTTATTCAATGAAAGTTCAAGTGCCTATGTGTAGAAATGTGTACCAGATGTTGGCATCTTTCTAATGAATCTATTTTGAGTATCTTAGAATATAAGAGAAATAATCTCAACTCAGAGGTCAACTAACCAGCTTCTTGCAGCCTTTCTACACATAGGACATACACTACCTGAGCCACTTCCATTGTTCCAGATAATAGGTGAATCCAGATAGCTGTCGAATCTTAGGAGGAGACTCAAATAATATGCTGATGATCTAACTATGTCTCTACATCATTAGTTTGAACAAATCTCTCCTTGGGTTGGTTCCTCTTAACCTGTGTACTGCATACTCTAATATGGAAGAGGCAAGCCAATTACAAAGGGCATGACACATGACTAATACATGATGTATGACCAGTTTAAGTGGATATTATTTATGTTATTTAATGCCACATGTTAAATGTTTCTAGTCATTTTATGTTGTTTGCATTGCAGTTATTGTCATGACGGTATTCATTTGTTATTCTACTTTATCGTCAAGGTCTCTTGATAAATTCAATCTATCACTAAGACAGATTGAACTGGTTTGTCAAAGAAAAAATAAGAAAGGGAAGGAGGAGGAAGAGGAAGAGGGAAGTAGTTAATTCTGTTTACATACAGTATGGTACATTAATAACGTATTTTGGATACATACAAGCACAAATGCATTTTAGATGTTTCTGAGGCTTCATTATTTCCATCTTTGCCAAAGTGTGATGTTAAATAATTATGACCCTGAGGGTAGGAGAGGGGAAGCGATGAAGAAAGCACACAGGATAAGAGGAGAGGTAAGTCACTTGAAAATGATTAAGGCGGTACACTGAATAGTCTAACATGATATACTTATGGCGCTTTTCCACCGCACATGTAGCTCGACTCGACTCAACTCGACTCGACTCAACTTGGTTTGGTAGCAGCACGGGTCGTTTTCCACCGCAAATAGTACCTGCTGAACGTGGGCGGGGTCGTCGTAAGGGGCTGAAAGTCTACTCCGGAGCAAAGTAGCAAAGCAGAAATTACGAGCAGTTGTTGCACTATTAACTGAACCAACCGCCAAAAACACGGATGAAATTTTTTTAAGAAATACCCCCTTGTATCTGTTTGCTAAAAGAAGTAGAAGAATATTGCTACGGGCCATTAAGAGGGATGGTTGTTGTCCCGATGTGTGACTGCCACACAGTCAGCTGTAGGGATGCGTCACGTACATCCCTATGCACGTAAACACGGGCATGATAAAGTTGACTGTTTAGTGCTTGTTTCAGGATACGTGTTTTGAAATGCAAGCCGTGTCTCAGCCTGAATATTTTATTGAGGTAATCAGTTCAGTCCGAGGCTTGTAATGTAATCGCTCGCTATCATGTCTGTCCCAGCTGGCTACTATTTAGCCTAGCTGCTAGCTGCCCTACATGTCTCCTCTCGTATGTAAGTAACTTCCCCAACAACCAACACTGGGTGAGCTTAGCGAATATATGGAAAATAAATTCGGATCTGTGATGCAAATCAAATGAAAGAGAGCCAGAGAAGGCTGCACGCGGCGGAAATACACTCAAAAGTCCTGGAGAGTTGGGGAGAATAAACAACAGAATGCAGCCGGTAGTCTCTGGCCACTGATTGGCCAGACAATAGTCTCTGGCCAATCAGTGGCCGGCCGTCTGCCGACGTCACCTTTTAGCATCGGCTCAGCTCGCTTGGACCCTAGAGCGAGGCGATACCAAAAAAGCAGCCGCTACGTGGTACCAGGTACCATGAAATTGCGGTGGAAAAGCCAAAAATGCGAGTCGAGTCGAGTCGAGCTGATACCATGCGGTGGAAAAGCGCCATTATAGGTATCATCATGAAACTTTTATGTGTTAAATTTTTTCAGAAATGTTGGAATACATATGCAAATTTGGCAACATCTAACTAATTATACACACATTTGCATGTCTTTTAAAAAAATCTAGATGTTGGAATACGCCGGAGTAAAAATGTTCATTTCATTTTTACTATTAGTGTCGAAGGTTTTTACAAATATATTCTGGATACAGCCTCTTCTTATTTTATAAATCAAAAAATACTATGTAATACACGTCTTCAAAAAGCATTTTCAGCAGTTTCACTTCAGTTTTTAAGAAAAAAATGTATCCTAAATCAGACTATTACCAATGTATGAACAAATCTTTGCAGGTTAGTGCTAAGAATAATTATGGAAAGTTTAGTTGATGTAAGTGCTTTAAAAGTTGAGACATTTGGTTCAGAGAATCTGGAAAATATAATAATGAAAATGTCCATTAAAGATGGTTGTATAGGAGAAATATAGAGACGAGAAACAGACAAGGTTTGATCAGAAGCATCTAAATGTACATTTCGGACCTTTTATTTAAACTACTAAAAGAAGTTATGAAAGCGGAACTAAAATCTGAAAAAGTATTTACCTATACTGTCTCGCCTGAAGTCCCCCTTTATTCGGTTGGTGGTGAGTTAACATTGTTGCCTTTGCGTGATGTTTGCACAAAATTATAAAGAGAAAATATAGGACATCAGACAGACCTTAGAATAGGTGGTTATTTAAATTAGTGCCAGCGGGGACTTTTTTTTAGCCACCGTCACTTCTTTTAGTGTAGGAACTGTGATGCTGGAGGCAAAAGGGCCTCTGGGCAACGCTGTCATGCCAACTCCAATCATGTGTCCCTGCATCGCTACATAACAGCTGAGTCCCCCGGGAGGATGCAGCCCAACAGCTAACGAGAAACAAACACCGCTCTGTTCTTGACGCTCAATGAGAGATGGCCTTGGAGAGAGAGAGAGAGAGAGAGAGAGAGAGAGGAAGAAAAAGAGAGTGAGAGATGACTGAGATAATGGCAAGGGGATAAAGCGAGAGAGAGAAAGCAAAAAGTATAAAGCTTAATTTGCTGACGGGCTGCCTCTAAAAAAGCAGACGTCCACGGATAAAGCCCACAACTACCGCTCTAGTTGTTAACTGCATTCTCCTTTATTTTGGCAAAGACAAAGGGGTCTAGTGTGCTGTGAGGGAGAGATGAGTGTATGTGAAATAGGTTGTAAACAAGTGTTTCCTCCAATGGGTCTCCTTAATAGGGAGAGAATAGGTTTAGGAAACTATTACTTTAGGATTGTAAAAATAAAAAGGCCTTGGATAGTGACTGGTGTTTAACTGAAATTAAAGCAACCATTCATCCATTCAAGGATCACTCATCAATATCTTTATATTAACTAAGGATAAAGTGACTTTGTCTAATGTGAAGTGAATAGGACAAACCCAATGTTATTTATCACTCAACAATAACCAATCAAATAACTATGAAATGCTTTCTATCTTCAGTGATTGATAGATTCCCATGGTTGATTTGTTTTTCTTGTATGAACAAAACAAGATAATCAAGCTAATTAGCAGGATACACCTTAACACACCAGCTATCATGTAGGACAGTTGTGTATTTGTCAAAAGGCGTCAAGATGTTAACTGTAAGTGGACTTACACAGAACATTAGACCTTCTATTGCAGAAGAAATCAAGTCAACTGAACAGAATTATGTCAGGGTTGCACCCACCACTTTGATCTTTGGTTGAGTGCATTCGTTGATCCATTAAAAAGGTGGAGTCAGAAATTGTAAAACGCTGCATGACAAAAACCAGTGAATATCTCTAAATATATCAAAAAGCTGTCAATGAATGGCTTAACGCACCTTTGACTTCTGCCTTTAACTTTGACAATGTGCAGCTGTTTGTTAACGCAATTGTAATTTAAGAAATCTGATCGCCAACCCACAGATTATGGATATTTTAAGAGAGCATTGCTGCCAAATTGTCCCTGTGGTCACTTGTGGTATTGCTACAACAAAAACTAAATAACTTGCAACCACACAGACTATGGAAGTTCCAATTTTAGCTTTAGAATGTAAATGGCAGTGGGATAGGTAGATAGCCATGGTACATCTTACATGGCCTACCAAATGACATTCAGAAACTCATCAGCAACTAGTCCTCAGCTTAAGACAAAAATAAAATATCAATAGAATTCATTAGTTTGTGGCAATAAACATTTTTTATTTTTACCTCACCACCCTCATCCTCGTACAATAGCTCATATGTTTGCTACTTTATGATCTTACACATTTCTAGCGGTTACATTGGCTGCCTTAAGAGGTAGAAAACTTTACTCCCCAAATGAAACGGGTAGCTAACTGAGCATGAACGGCTGCGTTGATTACAGAGCTGGCCTTTAATGAAAGCTGCCACACTCCCCGGCTATAAGGTCCAGAGTTAAAAGGGCCGGGATTGCTTTCCTCTGCAGTTAGACATGGGTGTTAAGGGGAGAGGAATCGCCTCACTCCCATCTCCTGTGGAGCTGAGGCACAGTTTAGTCAGGGCCCCATGGAGAGAGAACAGCTTGAAAATAATTTCCTTCATTCAAAAAATTTATAAGAAAAATGTATCAGAAGATAATGGAGGCAGCGGCTTGCCTCGTGTCTTCTGCTGTATCTGGCGGTTGCCTCGCTCATATGCTTTCTCTTTGTATTCCTCTTTCTCTCTTCATCCCTCTGTTCTGTTTCGGGCTCTGACCATCTCACTCTCTCCCTCTCTCTGTGTCTCTTTGTCTCTCTCGTCCTGTAAATCTGTGTCCATGGGCATTTTCAGAATTTATTTTTCAGTTCCGTAGCAAACATCATATTCAGGCTCCTATTCAGCCTCCTGGCTTCATCTGCCTGCCTTTCTATTGCCATGCAAAATGAAAACATACAGTACATACAGTATATAGGAAAACAGCTCTGCTAAGGACATTTAATATGCCGCTTACATGTTTAAATGGGCCAAACATGAGTGCACCACTGGAGCCTTTGTACAACTAAAGGCGAGACATAGCAGGCGAATAGGGTAAGATTTATAACTCATAAATATCATCATGCAACGTTACCAGTTGCTTACCTAGATTACTCAGGTAATACTATTTTTCACAAGTGTTTGTATAACTATGCAAATGTGGCAATATATTCACTGATTGTGAACATTGTGTTGCATCTCTTTGAAAACCAAAAATCTAGATGTTGGATAAAGCCAGATTTAAAATCTTTATTTCATTTGTACAACATTTTAATTTGTATGGAACATGTATTTTTTCAATAATGGTCTTTTCTATTGTATTAATCAAAATGTACTATGTAGGCCTACAGGTCTTAAAAATGTTAATAATATGTTTAAGAAGAAAATGTATCATAAATCTGAATATTAACTACATATGAACAAATCTTTCTGTAGTAACCTTCATAATAGTGCTAAGAATGATTCCGGAATGTTTAGTTGAAGTGCATTGGAGGTTGAGACTTTTGGTTGAATATTGGAGATAATGGTCGTTAACGATGGTTGTATAGGAGCTATAACTATACAGATGCTAACACACACAGTTTAGTCAAATAAACACCTAAATGTTTGGACCTTTGACTTATACTTGTACAGAAGAAGACATGTTATTGAAGCAAAATAAGCCAACAATCTCAAAATTGACCAGTGCTTGAAAAAAAAGAAGGTTTTTGCCTGCAGTGTCTCGCCTTAATACAAGGGCTACCTTTTAACCTTCCCACCTCGCTGATAGGAATATGTGTGTTAAGTTTTGCCAGGAGCAGAAGCATTAGAAGGTCACAAAACTGCACTTCCAGATCAACCGCAGTAGAGCTAACTTGTGCTAGATGTTGACAGATAGCCTGAGGGATCTGTGTGAACCTGTGAAGGGTTAAAACGGGTTGGCCGTTTTAGTCATCGCTAAAAGGCAACGACTGTCTCCTCTATTGTGGTAAGCAGGGACTGACAGTAATGCTTTTTGACGGATAAGATTAGCTCAACTGAGCATGCATCATAGCCAGGGCTGCGGCGGTGCTTGTGCTAGTGCATAATGGTTGTTTGGGATTCTTCTAAAGTGCTGGCTGGGCAAATCAAGGCCAACCATGTGATGTTAAAATGTTCAACAAGTGATCTTATACGTAATCAGAACATGGGACGCGTATATGAAACTGTAAATCGTTTACATAAATGGTAACTATGGAAATATGCCCATTATAACGGAACGACAGTATAGCAGTTACTGTATGCTTCTCGTTCATACACTTTTGTACCATCCATCATTATTCATAACAGTGGATTTAGTTGCATTCTGGATTAATATTGCTCAGAATCACTTATTTATGAGGATTTTGGGGACTTCAAGGACTGTTGGAGAATATACTTAATAAAGAGACATGTTCCATTCAAAGCAGTCTGAAAAATACTGGGAATTTTCAGCGTTAGTGGGGTCGGGAGCCTTTGATGCAAATTTCACATCCAAAACAAAACAAACAAAAGCAAATCTTATTAACTTTTTGAAGTTCAAATATGAAGAATGTACACACATTTTCATTTTCTCTGAGGAAATGAATATCAACAGTTGTTTTGTGCATATTTTTTGAGCCTTTAATTATATCACGTTGTGTTCTGTGTTGATTTTCACACAACGACAAGGATCTCCCTTTTTTTCTTTCTGCAGTGTATGTAGGCAGAGCCGGCCCAAGCCTTCATGGGGCCTTAAGCGAAATATGATTAGGGGGCCCCTCTCCAATGTTAGCGCCGCTGAAACTATAGATCTTTGTTAAATATCATTCACACACCCAGTGTTTTCCGCTAGTGCCTCCACTGTGCAGCTGTGCGAAAATATTAGACAGCCGAGATTCAGAGCCTTCTAGGGAGGTCTGGGGGTATGCCCCCCCGGGAGATTTTTTTAACCTTTTTAAAATTAAATGCATGAATCTGGTGCACTTTGAGAGGAAAATTAAGAGGCTAAATTTTTTTTTTAAGGAGAAATTTTGTGTGAACAAATAATTTGGAGACACTGGGTCAGATTTATTAGAAGCTATTGAAGAAGGACATGGATTTTCCATAAAAATATTAATATAAAATAAATATAAAATTATGGAGGGTCCTCTGGGTTGGGCTTGGAGCTCTTTTTCTTTTATGGGACATATTTCTCTGTAATATAATGAATGCATTTAAATGCAGTGAGAGGAACGAAGCAGAAGAACTCTGTTGTCCAGCTACTGTATCTTTTTTTCCACAGACGAGGCTGAAATAGGCTATAGACTATACACAGTGCATGGGCAACTGAGGGCAGCCCCATTTCCAATTGTTTTTAAATAAACTCAACACACACTGTGCATGGATGTGAACGTGACATGATCAGATAATTTCGGATTAACTCCCAGATGAACTGATTAAATTTTTAGGCTATTAATTATCTAGACCAAACATTTGTATTCCTCCTTTTGTATGATAACCTCCATTTGCATAATATGATGTTAAATCAAACACACAAACTAAAAAAAATAAAAAATAAAAAATATTTTTTTTTTGAGGGAGGCGGCCCCTGGCGGTCGGGGGCCCTAAGCGACCGCTTAGTTCGCTTATGCCTCGGGCCGGCTCTGTATGTAGGCTGTATTTTCGGATCAGATGTATGTCGCCATTATCATTGCAACATTATTTTTAATAGCTACACATTTGGTAAAAGAACTATAGTACCTACATAACGTCCGCTGATTTCCAAGTAGAAATTTAGTCTTTACCATTTAATAATTAGTTTTTTAACGTCCTTAAAAAATTTAACAAAGTATTTGAATAAATGCAACATATTTCCTTAAAATCATGTGTAAAATTATTCAATAAACAGCTATTAAATAGTAGGAGTAATCACATAATGATATTACACTCAACAAAAACATAAACGCAACACTTTTGTTTTTGCTCCCATTTTTCATGAGATGGACTTAAAGATCTAAAATTCATTCTAGATACACAATATTACCATTTCTCTCAAACATTGTTCACAAATCTGTCTAAATGTGTGATAGTGAGCACTTCTGCTTTGCTGAGATAATCCATCCCACCTCACAGGTGTGCCACATCAAGATGCTGATCTGACATCATGATTAGTGCACAGGTGTGCTTTAGACTGTCCACAATGAAAGGCCACTCTGAAATGTGCATTTTTTTTGCTTTATTGGGGGTCTGGGGACTCAGAACCAGTCAGTATCTGGTGTGACCACCATTTGCCTCATGCAGTGCAACACATCTTCTTCGCATAGAGTTTATCAGATTGTCAATTGTGGCCTGTGGAATGTTGGTCCACTCCTCTTCAATGGCTGTGCGAAGTTGCTGGATATTAGTGGGAAGTGGTGCACGCTGTCGTATACGCCGGTCAAGCACATCCCAAACATGCTCAATGGGTGACATGTCCGGTGAGTATGCTGGCCATGCAAGAACTGGGACATTTCAGCTTCCGAGAATTGTGTACAGATCCTTGCAACATGGGGCCGTGCATTATCTTGCTGAAACGTGAGGTGATGTTCATGGATGTATGGTACAACAATGGGCCTCAGGATCTCATCACGGTATCTCTGTTCATTCAAAATGCCATCAATAAAATGCACCTGTGTTCTTCGTCCATAACAGATGCCTGCCCATACCATAACCCCACCACCACCATGGGCCACTCGATCCACAACATTGACATCAGCAAAGCGCGCACCCACACGACGCCACACACACTGTCTGCCATCTGCCCTGAACAATGTAAACCGAGATTCATCCGTGAAGAGAACACCTCTCCAACGTGCCAGACGCCATCGAATGTGAGCATTTGTCCACTCAAGTCTGTTACGGCGACGAGCTGGAGTCAGGTCAAGACCCCGATGAGGATGACAAGCATGCAGTTGAGCTTCCCTGAGACGGTTTCTGACAGTTTGTGCAGAAATTTTTTGGTTATGCAAACCAATTGTTTCAGCAGCTGTCTCAGTGGCTGGTCTCAGACGATCTTGGAGGTGAACCTGCTGGATGTGGAGGTCCTGGGCTGGTGTGGTTACACGTGGTCTGCGGTTGTGAGGCCGGTTGGATGTACTGCCATATTCTCTTAAACGCCTTTGGAGACGGCTTATGGTGGAGAAATGAACATTCAATGCACGAGCAACAGATCTGGTTGACATTCCTGCTGTCAGCAAGCCAATTGCACGCTCCCTCAATGCTTGTGGCATCTGTGGCATTTTGCTGTGAGACAAAACTGCACATTTCAGGGTGGCCTTTTATTGTGGACAGTCTAAGGCACACCTGTGCACTAATCATGATGTCAGATCAGCATCTTGATGTGGCACACCTGTGAGGTGGGATGGATTATCTCAGCAAAGCAGAAGTGCTCACTATCACACATTTAGACAGATTTGTGAACAATGTTTGAGAGAAATGGTAATATTGTGTATCTGGAATGAATTTTAGATCTTTAAGTCAATCTCATGAAAAATGGGAGCAAAAACAAAAGTGTTGTGTTTATATTTTTGTTGAGTGTATATTGTAGGGACATAAATAGTAAGCAATTAGTTCATGGACTGATAAACATTAATACAACAGGCTTTTGAAGTAAAAACCTGACCGGTAAACAGACCTAAAAATCTGGGCCATCAGGCTGCAGGTGCTCAGCTTTGATGGACTGGCTCTGGGGGGTAAACCAGTTTTGTGAAAAAACTAATTTACAATCCCAGGTATCCGAGTCCTTTCCTTTGTAACAGCTGTGCTCCCAAACAAAATGGAACAACAACAGAGTAGGCACGGAGCGGTGGATTAGGCCCACCTGACCATTGGATCGCTACTGCGCCTCATCTGAATGCTTCTCACATACACAGCGGGTAAAAGCATCACATATTGATTAAAATGCTCTATGTAACTTTGGGTGTGTCAGATAAGTGATAATGTTCTACTGTATATATTCTCACGACTGAAATAACAAACTTTACTCACAGGAAAATTGAAACCTTAGAACACTGTAGAAAGCTACCTGAAAAGCTATTGTTTCACTGATGTTGTTGTTTTAAAGCAGCAAGGCACACAGTTTCGTTTACAACCATATTATATGGTTCCAGGTGAGTCAAAATAATTGTGTTTGGACATATGATTATAGAATTATTCAATACTAAGATTATAGAATTATTCAATACTAAGAGTTACACATGGGGTCAATATGTTTAGTTAACAAACTGGAGGCTCAGTAAATATCAAACAAATTCCTGCTCCCCTTAAACTGCGTACTGCACCTTTACATTTATTCCAACTGCCATGCATCCAAAAATGCAGTGGTCTACACTTTCCCAGCATATGTATGGTCCATTTGGAATACTGTATCATGGCCCGGCTGCCCATTTCAGCATGTTTATGCAATCCTATGATGTTTCCAGGCTATTTAAGCCGATATGAGAATGTGTTTTGAAAAAAAAGGACATTGAATAATTTAGGAGTGCCCTTAGCGAAGCAGTAGAATTATTACAGTGGATAGTCATTTTGGGTGGAAACGGGCATCAGCAGTATAACCTGGCTCATCAGGGGAGCGTTTTCAGCGCAGGGCTGCTGACAAAGCTTCCGCCAGAAATAGCTCATGCCTTGCAATTTGGAACCGGACGAGAGCGGAGATGATTTTAGTATGACACGATGTGACTCTCTCTCTCTCTCTCTCTCTCTCTCTCTCTCTCTCCAGAGATATGGGTCACACAGGCTGGTGAGATACTGCATGTGAAACAAAGCTGAACAAACAAATGTGACTAGACATGGATTTGGATGCTGCCAGTTTATGTGCACGGTTCCTTCACTTTTTTTCCTTCTTTTTTTACTTTTGCGAGACATTTTAAGAGGATAGTTCTGCCTATGGCGGGAGTAGTACATTAGGGTCTAGACTAAATCACCTGTGAGAGGATGGAGTTCCAGTAACCCCGTATTTTGGCTGCAATACAAAAAAATACAAAAATACATTTACACCTCTACAGCCCTCACCCACCTCATCTTAATTATTTTCAGCTCCATAAATGCCTGGATGTCCCATTTGGCAGTATACTGGAATTCAAAGCACATATACATACTAGGGGTGTCTCCGATTCAAAGATTTTCTCAGTCGAATTAGATCTAAGAAATATGACTATTCCCTATACTTTTTGCTATTCAGAGAAGTGCATGGAGTTAGATATTTGGTCAGCACGAATACGAGTTACACTGCCCAAGGTAAAGATCTTTGCACGTTTGTGGTCTGGACAGGGTTAGGCTTAAATGTTCACAATGCGAAATAGTTTAACAACAACATTACTACACAGAGCCGAGACAAAACCAATATTTTGAATGAATGAATCTGCCTTGGTTTTTGCCATTTCCAATTCAATTTTGCCGTTCGTTCAAGAAGACACTCTATGTGCATTTTTTTTTTTACAATGTTCTTCTATAGTGTTTGATGTGACCCATTATCGCCACCTACTGGCCTGGCATGATCACATCAACGTTTTGCTTTTATCCTGTTTTTATTGTAATGCACACTGACTGACCAAGAACATTTTTATTTCAAATTAGCATAGCTTAGTATGGCTTGAGCAGATTCCTCAAAGACAATTGCAAGAGACAGAGCTTAATGAATGAGTGTAAAGGCATAGTGTAAATTTGCACCAATCAACACTACACTACTGGAGTAAATATGTATATAAAAGTATAAATGAACACTTGAAATACTACTGCTGTATTTCTACTACTTTAGGTTTCTACTTGCATTCCATCCATCAGTACACAAATTCCATCAGTCTGCATTAGCGACAGTTCATTTCAGTGTGTGTATGCTGGGGGTGGGGGTGGGGGAGGGGGGGTTGGATGAATGTGACATTGCTTGGACATTCGGGAACATATTGTGTATCGGGCGACAATGTTTTTGAGTGCAGGACTACTGGATTTCTCTGGAAAATGAAATAACGTCTGTGGGAGTGAACACAGTATTTGACTAGAATTCATTCAAACTATAATAAAGTGACTGTATTATCTAATTTATTTAAAAAAAAGGTGAATTTAGTATAAGGTTCCTTGTACGATAAACAGCATAGCAAAATGTCAATGGCAGCACCAGACAACTGCCTTAACCTGTTATTAACAGTTTGTGTCAGGATCTCTGTTCATTTGGTCATGGTGTTCAACTATGACATCACAGTAAGAGAAATGTAGGGTTGGACAGTGAGACCATAAAACACTCTTTCTGCCTTTTCTCAGGCTAGGATGAACCAATTTAATTTTTTTTGCACATTTATACTACATAGGATCTCAGAATTCAATAAACCTTCATATTCCCACCGGTGAAGTAGGCCTTTAAGCTGAGCGGGCCACCACTGTCATATCTCATTCACCATGTATAATAACAGTGTTGGGAGTATGGGGATTTCAATGTTTGCTATGTTTTTTTATTAGTTCTAATTCCAAACTGATCCGCCTGGTGTACACATGTATGTATCCTCCTCCACAACTATATTGTGTTTATTCATACAAAGCCATTTCCCATATTAATCATTTGGAGGTTTAATTTGAATTTATTTTCATTCCCTGCGTTCCAATCCCCATACTTCCATACTATCTAGTATGCCAGAAAAATATTTAGGATATCCCAATACATGCAGGTCAATTGTAGTATGCTGAAAATACATAAATGCCCCACTAACTCCTATAGCATTATGGAGTTTTCAAAATCCGTATTTTTCTCTCCTTTGGCCCTAAAACTCTTCTGGACTTTAGTATGTAGTGTAGTAAAAAGAAAAAGTATGTGATTTGGAACGCAGGGATTGTTATTTTTCATCTTCCCTGCATGCCCGTTTTGAAGTGTACAAGCTCCGGCAGGAAGCTGCAGTTGAAATAGTACGTCAGGGGGGAAATAAACAGAGGGGAAGGGGGATCCGCGGAGTGCTTGTTCAGGCCGTCACATGTAGTCAGGGCGCTTTGCTCCGAACTGTGGGGTTGATAGGTCCCCTGTTATCCCTCTGAATTAAATCATACAGTAGCAGCTGCCACCGGAGCCCGTCCCTTTCCCATACTGTGCCCTCTGTGACAGTTAACTCTCAGGTGTTTGGTCTCCTTCTCTCTTGCTTCAGGCGACAAGATGCCGACACTGAGCTCGGTCGTATTGAGTTACGGTTGCTGTCAGTGCCGGATGACGTTGTACAACTGTAAAAAAAATGTATGTGTCTGTCCTTAGATTGTGTAGGTGGGAACAACGCATCATGAATTCATTTCTTTAAAGGTGGGGTCCTATCATGCTTTTTCCGGCTTTCCTGATCTATTAATGTTGTCGCAATGTCTGATAGTGGTGTTAGACAATTTGCCAAAGCATCAAATAATTATTAAGGTGAATTTGGACGTGAGCTTTGAAGGCTGTTTTGATTGGCTCTGCACTGCTCTGTTTCTCAAGGTTTCATGAGGTTTTTTTTCTAATGGCTGGCTCACGGTGATGTCACAGTGATCCGGACTTCTTGATAAAGTCATGCCCGCTTGTTGTCGTTTGTTCACGTCACTACACACAGGACTTAAAGCTGAAACCAAGATACTGTATGTCCACAGTTGCACTTTTTTGTTGTGGCTACTTTTATTTCAACAGTCCACATAACTTGCTAAACTGGAACACCTTTCCCATTGTAAGTGGCTGGTGTAAATGAGAGAAGCCAATTCTATCAGCTAACTTTTCCTCTTTTTTTAAAGCAGTTTATAAGCCTTTCATTGGCTCCCGGGGCAACCCAATCGAATCAAACCGGAAACAAAGGTACAGTTTGCTATATTGCTACTTGCCTGTAAGCGAGACAGAACTCGATAACAAAATAAATAAAAATACTCAAACAGGGGGGAAAATAACAGTATAGGAAATATGAGACCAACATTTCCTCAGGGCGCTCACTCACTCTCGGGATGCCAACTTAGTGCATTGATTATTTTTGTGCTATTTTACTATTGGGGAGAAAGTGTAGGGAAAGCATCGAGTTTGTTTCTATGTAACATTAGACTGTATTGATCAAAAAGGGTCAGTGCATTTGGTTTATGCGTCATCCCCTGTGTGCTAGCTGTGCACTGCAGTATGCAGAGTGCCTCCGCTTTATACAGGCTTAAAAGGTGAAGAAAATGTTTTGTGTATTATAGTAGCAACTTTGAAATGGTTTTAGCGACAAATATAAATCTCCATAACATGTGTTAGCATGAAAGCCCTGTCAACTATTGCTTTAAAAAGGTGGGGTCAGTGTCTTTCGTCGAAATCAGTGAATATCTCCTCAGGATCTGCTACCTTTCTGTACTGTGTGCACGCTGGAAAATAAATCCAGTGTTAATACACAGCAATAGGCTCTAAGCTTGTTGCCAGCCCGTGGGCCCCCTTTGTTAACATCCCTTTTGTTTAGAGGCCCATTTACAGAGTCTGTGAGCTGTGTATTAAATTCCAGATTCTATTTCAGCACACACACAGTACGGACAGGTAGGGGAATCATGAGGAGATATAACCACTGATTTTGACAAAAAAAGTGATTTTGACAACAAGCATTCTCCAGAATAGCCGACTCCACCTTTAATTAGCATATAATATGTCAAGTGATCATGTAAGTGGCTGTGTGGCTGCATGGTTGTTTAATTTGAATCATGCTGCTATAGCGCTTCAATGGCTTCAGATGGATCAAGCTTTGGACTATTAAAAAGGTTCACTGTCCTACCTAGCTTGATTATTGTAGTAAGTCTGGTGGTATATTGTGAGAGGTGACTTATGCATTATCTCAGTGTTGTGCAGTATATTCTCAGCTCTGCTTTTGGCCAAGAATAATACATTGGCCAAAAACATAGACAGGCAGAGTATTGTTTTCATGAAAAAAATATTATTTATGAAGAGGCGGATTTTGGCCGGAGAGAACCAGAATGCAACTCCAGAAGAAACTATATCTTCTCTCATTTCGTCTCGCAATGTTCCCGGCAGTATTTCTTTTTTTTTCTTGCCACCAATAACGCAGTGATATGCAGAATATAATGTACACACACAGTTGCGGATTTTCCAAGAAGCGTGGGTGTGTGTGTGTGTGTGTGTGTGTGTGTGTGTGTGTGTGTGTGTGTGTGTGTGTGTGTGTGTGTGTGTGTGTGTGTGTGTGTGTGTGTGTGTGTAGGTGTTTTTATAAAGCCATCTCATCCCTTTCCTTATCTTAAATGCACTTCTGAAAGGCGCTTTTTCACATTTAGCCTCCAGGTGTTATCTTACATTTCTCTGTCTCATCTTAAAGGCAGATACACCCCCCCCCCCCCACACACACACACACAGACGACTCAAGCTGAAACAGCGCACACCTTAAACCTGTGAGGCAACGGCGTACATAAACCATGACCGTCTCTGCATATTTGGGGCTCACCGTGGGAAATATGATAGATGGCAGCAGTCACAATGCATGGTGGGAAATAGATAGATAGATGACTGCAATGACACCGGCCACGGCTTTTTGGTTTTTGGGCCCGAAAACGGCACCAAGAAGCCCGATGATGAATGATTTTACTTTGTGAAACTTGATGAGGCCCTTACAGTCCAAATGTTACAGAAGGAAAAAAGAGGCTCACACACACACACACACACACACACACACACACACACACACACACACACACACACACACACACACACACACACACCTGTTCAAAAGCTTGGATCAATCTCCTGTCACAAAAGGTTGATTTGGTACAATAAGATGCTGAGTGTTTTTCTTAATAGTCTTTCATGATCTTAGGTTTTTTTAGTAGGAGTGTGAGCTAGAATAAGCAGTTCTGTTGCTATTCTTAACACGTTAAAATAGAAAAAGATTAGTGTATGGTTAGCACTATAGGAATATCCGCTGAACATATTATTGACTGACACGTCAGAGTTTCAACCTCTTCAATCAAACCACTGAGTAGACTGCAGGCGGTTCTCTAAACATTATCCACTGCTGTGGTTCAGCAATGATCTCGGGTCACTGAAGCTGTTCTGGACTGGAAAATAAACTCAAGATCAATCAAGGTATTTGGTGTGGAAATAACAGAAACAGTATTCTCTCCTCTAGGGGCATCAACTAAAAATGACATTTTAAATCAATTAAGTCTTCTTTCTTTGGGGCCAATACTATTTCAAATGCATATAATACACGAGGTGTCTGAATTACAGTGTTCTAATCAATGTTAGAATAGGACATTTTAGAGTGTATTTGTATTGTGAGAAACAAACATATTTTAAACATATAAAACCCCAATAACCCTGTTCAATAAGGGCTGTAGTATTCTCTCTCTCTCTCTCTCTCTCTCTTCTCAAAATAAGAGAAACTGACAGCTTTGCCATCAACAGTTCCTCTCTCGTTTTCATGTTGTTTTCGATATACACGTTCAATGTTAAATCAATGGAGATAGGGCTGGCAGGTCCAGCGCAGTGGGGCAAATGAGGCGTGCAATGTAAAACACACGAGCGTGCGAGAGGCAGCATTTCAGTTTGTCGCCCATAGTGTGACACCTGTGAAATAATCAGGCGGTCTAATCAGCATCTTGATATGCCACACCTGTGAGTTTATTCGATTATCTCAGCAAAGGAGAAGTGCAAAGCAGATTTAAACACCTTTGTGAACACAATTTGAGAGGAAAATAAGTATTTTGTGCACAAACTCTTATTCTAGGTCATTAAAAAATTGTAGCAAAAACCACAGTGTTGCGTTTATAATGTTGTTAAGATGTTTATCTTGTGCAATTCACATTGCACAGTTTACTGACTGCTGCGGGATTACGATGAGCAAAACAATACGTTCTGCCATGTTTGACACTTTCCCTGTGTTCCAAATCACATACTTTTTCTTTTTACTACACTACATACTAAAGTAGGCTACAGAAGAGTTTTAGGGCCACGGGAGAGAGGAAAAAAAATCAGAGAAGGAAGTTTTTTTTTCAATGTGTCGAGAAATGTCAAGCATAAAGACGAATACTGCAAAATGCTATTGGAGTTAGTGGGACATCTAGGTGTTTCCAGCATACTACAATTGAAATGCAAGTATTGGGACACCCTAAATCTTTTTCTGGCATACTAAATAGTAGGTAAGTATGGGTATTGGAACACTGGGTTTGAGACGAATCCGCCAAACACGCTCCCAAAATGTATAGCTCACCCAATGAGCAAACAGTAAAAGTAAATGTCAAACACTGTCCGACATGAATGACCACATACAGTATGTGCTTACACACGCCTATGCACCCTCCACCTCCCCTACCATCTTATTTATTCATGAAGTCTGTTTACGCTGCGAGGCCAATATAAGACGTTGTACGAGTAAATTGCTGTTAGTCAGAGCTGGCTTGCTAGATTTACAGCTCCTTAACGTGGGGCGAAATTGGAGGAGCGAATGGTCGGTTTAATTAAGGGAAGCTAAAAAGAGCTGAAGTGCATCTTCCAGAGGACTGCTGTAGACATGTAGAGTGTGCAGGGGGGAAGGGGCTGACTGATGAGGGGTGAGTAGATGTACATTTACATGTGTTTATTTATTCAAGCGAACCTTTACTGAGCATTTTCCTCATTTTTTCCCAGCATGCCCAGGGCCACATATACCAACCTGTCAGGACAGCACAGTTCTCTACTGATCTTCTGAAATGGGAAATTGGCCAATTTAATTCCAATTTGGTTTGTTAAACAATCATAGTTGTATTTATTTAGCTATATCGGAAATTACAGAATTGTACTCACAAAGGGACTTTCTGGGCCCACACACCTGCCATCATTACTTCCTGTATAGGCTAACGGCCTCTGCACACATCCTGCGTCTACCTCTGGAGCGCGTCGCCTTACCTTACTGCTGCGTCTCTCGGACTTTTCTCGGACACACATGGAACGTCTCAGCAGCAGCTGCTGCTGCTGCAGCGCTGCTTCTAAAAGCCCTATCTTTCTACATAGAGTTTTCATAGATAATTCCCATTAAAAATGAAGTTCTTTCCTGTCATTTATGATGCATATGATTTATATTGAGTCTAATATTGAGTCTGGACAGTAATCCGTGCGCCCCATTGACTTTTTCTTTTTCTTTCTTTTTTTTAATTTTCGCTTGTTGGAAGTCTTATTTTGAAAGGGACACACCAGGAAATGGTGAAACTACTGCGAAAGCTGCCGGTATGAAGTCAATATGACTCTCAGCAGAGTATTTCCCTATCAGTTAAAGCAGAGAGACCCGAGAGAGACGCGCGGCTCTCAGAAAAAAATAGGCGAACCTCCTGAGGTAAAGGGGAGCGTCGCTGCAGACGTGCCTCCGACGCGCATCAGCAGTGCGTCTGAGGTTGGATGTGTGCCCGCTCTAGGTTGATTACACGGTCAGTGACAAAAAGTCAGACGCAGACGCGAGGTAGACGCGCAGTAGAGGTAGGATGTGTGTGGAGGCCGTAATACTTGCCAGTGGAATAGGGACAACTACTTCCATTGTAAGCTACCGAGTAAAGTATAAAAGGAGTATATTTGAAAATAAGTAAGCGGTCGAAGAGCCATGCCTGAAAATGTTCATAACATGGGACAATGTGAAAATATTTTTTATAAAAAAAAAAACTTAAAAACATATTAAAAGAAAGCAGTCCAGGGTAGTCTATGCTCAATACAGGACTTTAGAAAGAATGGTTAGCAACAATTAGCTGACATTAGCACAAATGTATCAACAATACGGTTTAAGTGTCTGCAAGATAAGCTTAACTAGAAATTGTTGGACTATATAACAGACTTGAATTTGTGTTAATTTATTAACCCTGGCTTGATAAGACAATGATGAATGGAGTTTTTTTTCTTTTTGGCATTGTCTCCCCCCCCCCCCCCCCCCAGTAGTCATACATTTCATAATGCAATGATGTCTACCTTCAAGTAATTGAGGAGTCCATACCAAAACACAGGGACACACTTAAACAAAACTTAAATACCTCCCTGAATGCTCGGAACGGCTCGTTCAACAATTTAAAAACACTCTTCACTAATATATTAGCAAATATTATTGATGTGTACGTGTTCGCTTGCTACAATCCAGTAGGTCTATTCATGTACTTAAAATCAAAGTTGACGTGTGAGCATGTGTATCTCTATTTTAAAAAATGGCATAACATCCTTCCCTACAGATCGACTACTCTCCTTTTATTTTCAAGGAAGATTCTAGAGGTGCCCTGCTGTGAGCCTTCTGTGAACAAGCAAAGGGCAAGGGCCCCCTGAGGAGCTGCTCAGCTGTTCACTGCTGCCCATTAAGGCTCTATGAGCCTTAATGGGCTCTATGAGCTCATGTATATGAGGCACATGCCAGTTCAATATTAATAATGATATCTCTCATATATTAGCTTTTATGTGTTTTCTGTTTTACACCAAACGTTTTTTTTCTTTTTTTCCAACTATTGAATTACCTTTATCGACGAATACATCAGTGGAGAAATTGTTCTCAGGAGAGTCTCACGTTACCAAATCAACAACATCTCTTAATCCCCCTCACATATGAAAAAAATATATTCCCATTGCCCTTTTGAAGCAGTATGCCTGGATAAACAGTATTTGTACGAAATGGTACATGTAAATGAGTCGTATTTCGAAAGGTAGGGGCTTCCAGCTGGGATTCCAAAAATTGTCCTATATCCGAGTCGAATAGCAGCAGTTGGTTGCCATCATTGTCTCCCAAAGGGGTTGTATAGCATTATTCAACACCACAGGCTTTGTCTCTGCTGAGCACTTTAAGAAATAAACTGGTACAAATTCCTAAATTACACCTGAGCTGTCAAACACTACAGGTCCTTTGATTCACTGTCTAAAACGGGTTATATCGGGAGGGTGTTGCCAAAGTCTTACATTTGTAGATAACGGTTGTATTATTTTCATTAAAGAAACAATAGATCAAAAATTATAAAGTGTAGAAAATGTGAAGTTCTTGTCCATATGACATGACATTTTCATTACATATTATGATAAGTTATCAAGTCCATTAGTTGGCTCAAATGTGGGCAGTTTTCCTTGAAACTTGAATAATTTAAGTTGGCCCCAACATTAAAAAAAAAACACACAAAAACCAGTAAAAGACACCTGCACTGACATTTTGAGTTTTCCTTACTTACAATATCCAATCAAGATATTCCATATATAAATCAAAGTCTTCATTGGATGCTCCCAGCACTTATATGGTGCAAAAAAATTATGGATTGTGCTTTTAAATACTACCCTTTGCAAATGGTAGTATTTCATACCACGGTAGGCAAGACTCACAAAAAAAATCTGTTGGATGTAAAGTACATGTATTTCAGACGTGGCACTAATGGAACTTGCAGCCGCTCTCTACTGCAAATGACACTCCAAGGCACTTAGTTTCCTGCGCTGCAGCCAAGAGGCCATTTTTATAAATCTAATATCATAACAGTGGGTAAAAATTTTTTTCCTTTGTGTTCCTTCTTTTTATACCAAAAAGCTGTTGAAAGCTAGAAGGTCTGATAACTGCCACGGGTACATTTTCCAAAACAGCATCACCATCTTTCCCATTTATTTTACAGGCTTAGAAAACAGCTGGGTAATAGTGCAGAGGAGATGGACATGCTGGGATCCTATTACAAGTCACGTGGATATTATTTATGAATTGCAGGAATGGCATTCATACGAGAATGTTGGCCGTGTGTGAGTATTGCAGTTTCAATGTTTTCCCCTCCCCTCGTAAAACATAAATTCTCATGCGTGTACATGTTACCGAATGAACAACCAAACTCATGCATCAGTAGTGGGATATTTGAGCTACTGATTGCCTCTTTACACTGAGGAGAAATAACTGTATTTCATGATAAATGATGACTGATTAATAATTCTGTGGAATCCGCTTTTACAGTGCTCGCAAACTGTGTTCAATCATATTGTTACATGTGCCCTGTGGAGTTTTACATTCAGTCTTTCTTGCCAATAGGCATTGTGTGGAGTTATATGATTTTCCTTCCTGTTTTTGCTAAGGGGATTGTCTGCAATGTCCTGATGGACACTTGAGATAAGAGTTTATACATCTTATTATACTGTATTTTATAGCTTTCGTTAAAGCGCACACATATTTTACACTTGCCATATCCCATCCTTATTTCCTCTTATATATTTCTGGCTCAGTGACTCAAACGTTACTGATTCATATCTCAGAAAAACAAACAGTTCTTTTTTCCCACGTCTGGGCAGCAACCAAAAAGAAAAATGGTGTAACAAAAGAATCCCTTTTTTTGGTCACTTCTTCGACTTTTTTTTAAATCAATCTCGAGTAAAAAAAAAGAGTTGTATTCAATAACATAACCTCACAGGCACAGTCAGCAAGAGAACGGAATGTCCCACAGAAAAGTGAACAGAATACAGAATAGTAAGTTTTTTTATTTAAAAAAAAAAAGGCTGCTGGAAATATCCCCCCCCCCCCCCTCCCCCCAACGTCAGATGTGAGCACAGCCTCCCCAACACACCTCCCTTTATCTTTCCCTGCTTAAAGCCTTGAAAATTACAATCACAGAAAAACACAGACACACCCACCGCGCTTAAAGCCCAGGTGCAGACCATTGGACAATAATTCATATGTCATCTCTTATTCATTAACTTAAACAACCTCCTCAGAACCTCATCGCCCCGGCTTTATACACTTTATGAATCTGTGACTAAGTGTTCCCGTGTGTGTGTGTTACTCATGGTGTGGGGATAATTTTCTGTTCAAACAGTGATATTGTGGGGAAAAAATGGAAGTCCTCATAATAGTAATAATAACATTTTAGTGTGAAAACTTGCTTTAGGTTTAGGTTAAGGTTAGGATTAGGGTAAGGGTTAGGCAGTATTGGTTATGGTTAGTGCAAGTCTCCAGGAAATAAATGGGTAACACTTTATAATAACTATCCGTTGTAACTCGTTAATAGATCATTAGTAAACTCTTAATGAATGATTATTAATGATTTGTTAAGTGTTTGTTAGCAGTGTGTTAAGGATTTATAACAATGGTAGATAGTTAATAGCTTAATAATTGAATCAGTTCATCTGGGAGGTAATCCGAGATTAACTGATCACGTCACGTTCAAGTCCATGGCATGCACAGTGTGTATTGAGTTTATTTAAAAATATTTGAAAATGGGGCTGCCCTCAGTTGCCCATGCACTGTGTATAGTCTATAGCCTATTTCAGCCTCGTCGGTATCTCGGATTACCTCCCAGATGAACTGATTCAATTATTAAGCTATTAACTATCTACCATTGTTATAAATCCTTAACAAACTGCTAACAAACACTTAACAAATCATTAATAATCATTAATTAAGAGTTTACTAATGATCTATTAACGAGTTACAACGGATAGTTATTATAAAGTGTTACCAATAAATGTAACTCTATGTCCTTGGAAGTGATGGAAATACAACATGTATGTGTGTGTGTGTGTGTGTGTGTGTGTGTGTGTGTGTGTGTGTGTGTGTGTGTGTGTGTGTGTGTGTGTGTGTGTGTGTGTGTGTGTGTGTGTGTGTGAGTGTGTGTGTGTGTGTGTTTGAGATAGAAAGGGGGAAAACATGAACCCATTAAGGCGTAAGGGCTTATCTATTAGCCGGGGAACAATCTGAATGACCTTTCTGTCTTTGCTAATTTCACACAATGGCCCCGACCTTTTAAGCAAGTCAGACGCGAGACACACGGTTAGCTAAGGATCTCTGCAGCAACAATGCCGCTTTATACCGCTCGCCCGACCACAAAGAGGCTGTAATTACCGCTGCCATTATAACCCGAGCCTCTTGGTTCTTCTCCTGCCCTTTGGAAAGTTGGCTATTAAGAAACAATTCATTTTTTCACTTATTATAATTCAGAATTCACGCCCGTCTCTATATATAATCTATATTGAGCTCTTTGCTGATGAATAATCATGATAAAATGTATTGTAGTGGTGCAGCATATTTGATCAGCGTCAAAGGATTGAGCTAAAAGGGCTTGGTTTAAGATGAGTGTAGAGGTAGAGATATCACATTTTAATCGTCTAGAATATGATCTCATCTTTGCTTTTCTTGTATTGAAATATACGTAATACCTGTTGAACCCTCAAATCGTTTTTCTTTAATGAAAGCATCTTTACAGGGGACATATCTATTTGCTGGCAGCTTACACATTTTGTCAGTGGTTAGCTTTGGTTTAATCCTTAGCAATGTATTGGATTTGTACATCTGCTATTTGATATCTCAATATTTACTCTACAATTTGTGCCAATTAGTAGATGATTTAATCCAAAGAGGTAGAGGTAGGCAGTTAGCACTTTGTTCTTGCCTAAGGACCCTCACTGTACTTGCCTGAATCAAACCCTGGTAAACCATACCAAAGTTAGTGGTGTTACCTACTGAGCTACCCAGCAATCTGTGCAGTTACTCTTAGCCATAGCTGTCCAATAAATACATTGGAGAAAAGAAAGAACGACATTTTAGTCTTAATGTAGCGGCATGGCTGTTCCACCATTGCTGCTCTTGCTTTAATATGGGCACTTGTTCGCCTGCCAAAATGTAGAAAGTTCTTCTTGTTGCATTATAGTATACACAGAGGTTTGTCGGTGTGTGCCTTGCGCTCTTGCATTTGTCTTTTTCTCCAAGACAAATCATGGTCATTTGCTTTCCCTCAGCGGCTTCTTGATAGAGCAACAGAATGGAGGCTTAAGGATGAGCATAAACTGAGCCTTTTTCCTCCCTCCACGGCTTCATTTAATTGACTAATCTGCTCTGCCCTGCCCATGAGCGCAGTAAGCCAGTTGTCGACTCAAAAAGAGAGAGAGAGAGAGGGGGGCCCCACTTCAGATAAATGAGAGAGAGAGAGAAAAAAAAAACACATTCCAAGACCAATGCTGGGATTTTTTGCAGTGCGAAAGAAGGGACTATGCTTGTGAATTCTATTAAGATGGACCAGAAGACAGTCACCAAAGCCTTTTAATCAGGCTTTACGATGGGCTTAATCCAGCGCCGGCAGATGTGTGTGTGTGCGCCTTTTAGGTGAATGGGAGAGGGTGAGTCATAAAGTCAGCCAGTAGGGAAATGTGGGGAAAACAAACAAAAGAGAGAAAAACATAATCATATATAAGGAAAACAATAACTCAGGTATCTAAAAGGATGACTCATAGCCATGTAAAACGCCTTTCGCCTTCCTTGCCTGTTGTTGACGTGATGTAAGCGTACAAAGACACGAAAGCAGCACGAGTGGGTGTCGGATATGGAAGGCTCTAGATTTAAACGCTGAACCCTTCTGTCACCTCTCTCACGCACTCTCCACATTTTTTCTTTAACTCTCTCCTTCTCTGTCGTCAGTACTTAAAAGGTGAGACACTGCAGGAATGGATATGATCATGAAACTTTGCCAGTTGATTACTGACATTGAAACAGTATTTTTTGGTGTTGCACATTTTTCACAAATGCTTGGATGAATATGCAAATTCGACTAACATATTATTGCGTCTCTTTGAAAATCAAAACTCTAAAAATTGCTATAGTTATAGTTCAAATCGTTATATCATTTTGACAACATGTTAGAGACCTGTTTTTGCAGAACATATCTTGGATAGGCAGGCATGTAGGACCCAAACGCAAGACGTATCAAGAAAATGTTTGTTTATTAAGCTCCAAAAAATACAACAAAAAAGGCCAACAGGCAAAAAGTCCAGGAAACAAAAGTAAAGCAGGGAACACACAAGACAAGGACTCACTGACACGAAAAACCATAATGCACAGACAAGGAACAAAGGAACACAAGGAGTATATATACACAAGACACAACGAGACACAGGTGTAACGCATTAGGGGAGGGAGCAGTAATCAAACAAGAGGGAAGCTTAACAGAACATGGGGAGGAACAAGACAGACATACCAAAATAAAACAGGAAACCCGGGTAACACCAAAACAAGACAAGACAAAGACAGACCATGACAGATACAGCAATTTTTTTATTTTATAAATAAAAACAATACAATGTACATGTCTTAAAAATAATTCTTGTAACAAATTGTAACATTCTTCCGAATATTAAAAATAGATTAACCAATCCTTTTGTTATGACGGTTGAGAAGAGTGCTAAGAATGATTATGGAAACTCTACGTAAGTTCTTTAGAAGTTGAGATCTTTGGTTCAGAGTATTGAACAAATGAATGTTGAGATAATGGCCGTTAAAGATGGTTTTATATGGGATAAATAAACAGACTCAGAATAAACACCTAAACAACAAAAACATTTGACCTTTTTCTCATACTACTATGAAAGAAGACATGTTCCTATGTATTTTTATTTATTATTATTTTTATTTTAATGTTTTTATTAATCGCTATAAAGAGCTCTTATTTATTTGATCTCTTTATTTTGAATTGTTTTAGTTTTACAGTCTCTATTGTTTTTTCTCTGATGATGGTGTTTCCTTCCTGTTTTTAATGAATTTCTTATTTTGGGGTATGGATGGTTGGGAGGGGGAATGTTTTTGCATGTATGCATATCTCTGGGTGTGGGGGGGGGGGGGGTGTATTAAGCACTTTGTGTTACATTTGATTGTATGAAAAGTGCTATATAAATAAAGTTTGATTGATTGATTGATGTTGTGCCAGCAAAATAGCCAACAAAACTACAAAATTGACCATGTGCTTGAAAAAACAATACCTGCAGTATATTGACATAACAAATTGTTAGTCTTCTCTGCCTTCGCTCGCCATCATCTACATCATAAAAAACGTGGTGCATAAATCATGCCCCGTGCTAAGACTTTCAGGAGAGGTCGACGGAGGTGGCCGTACATTTTCAAGATCGACTAGGGGAGGATATCCGACACCTTCGGACCCCCCACATTTTTTTACAAGTTTACATTTTGATGTAGTGCAAATGGGAAATGTTTTTTAGTACATCTTCTCTGCCACTTATTTCCCCCACACCTACACTAACATGACACCGCCTTCAGCCCTAATCTCGCTGCCGTTAAGAAGCCCTCATGTAAAATGTAGGAATGCAAATGTTAGGCCTATTTTCGTTTCATACACATTTCAAGCTTGTCTAGCTTGCAGGCCACAGATTTATCAAGCACACACATTTTGCTGCCTTTTTACAAGGTTAAATAATTCATTGAAGCGAAAGTGTATTACGGAGAGTTGAAGAATTCCGCCAATATAC
This sequence comes from Hyperoplus immaculatus, assembly GCA_949357725.1. Lineage (NCBI taxonomy): Eukaryota > Metazoa > Chordata > Actinopteri > Uranoscopiformes > Ammodytidae > Hyperoplus > Hyperoplus immaculatus. The sequence continues at coordinate 25,155,390 of OX442359.1, forward strand.
TGTATATGTCTGTTCTGAGTATGTTCTAACATTGGACATTGCACTTTGAATCGGCATTATTGATTTTTGATGCTGATTTGGATGCATATAATGGTTGGGAGGCGTGTGTGGGATGTGTGACTCATAGAGACCAACACATACACCATTATTAGCCAACTCTGCAGTTGACCTTCAGTCTTTGAGCTGGTTATTTTAGTTCAGCAGCAAACTTATTTCACTTTAATATATTTCTATTGTATTTTTTTTCGCTTATTGTGTATATTTTTTTACCATTATGCACCACAACACCAACAGGGCTGTACAGTGCGACAGTTTTGATCGCATTTGCGACTGAAATTGATCACGTGCGATGATGAATACAAGTCCAGTCGCACCAGTGCTAATGAGCAGATGCTGTCTGTTTGAGACACAGAGGAGATATGCACAATACTGCTTAGAGGGCTCTACATTAACACTCTCCAAATGCGGGTGAATGTACTCTTAGGCGAGTAAGTTATTAAGTATACCGTCCACTTTGGCTGGTGAAAGATATGTGCTCGGGATCTGTGCTTGTGCGGCGATTATAGCGTCTAACTTCACCAACGGTTAAAACAGGAAGGAGACGGCTCTCTTTACATTGACGCAGTCAAGTTAGTGCGTGTGCAAACAGAACATTTCCTGTGCGCCTTCACAATAAAAGTCGTTTACTAGCCAAATGCGAGTTGACTCTTATTTTGAAGCAAGTAAGAACAGGAAGTTAGCGCTTCACAGCCCTGCAGACAACCATGGACCTATAAAGAAAGCAGTCAACAGCAGTAACTATCTATGATTTAAACAAAGATTGACACAACCTATTTAACTTGGCCTAAATTGTATAACTATGTTTACTAATTTATTTAATAGGCTATATGTTCAATGTTTTAAAGTATGGTTTTCATTAAAAGAATGAAATGTTCTAAAAATGTTTGTTATTATTAGCCTAATATAATAATGATATGTTTATAAAAATATATAGGTATAGACATTATTTTTATAGTTCTATGGGGGGGAAATAATTCTGAATCAGCAAAAAAATATCCATTGGCAGGTTAGACTCTTTTGTCTAAATTGCAATCAGTGCACCCCTATTAATTTTTCTACAATTATTACTGCACACTAGGATATCATATTCATTGAGAATCTCAAATAAAACCAAGATGACATGCTCAAAGGTAATTAGAGCTAAATGCAAGGGTTAGGGTCATGCAAGTTTTCGATCATACTTTGTGTGCTACCAAATTTATTTTTGTGCTACTGAATTTTTTTGCTTGCTAGCACCAGTGCTACCACTTTAAAAAATAAGCCCTGACCAAGGTAAAATCCTTTTTTATTTGAATCAGAGTCGGATATATTCCACACTTCACTAACCTAATCGCCTTTTTTTCTCGTGTCCTTCAAGTGTTCAGTTTTTCTATCATTGACGGAATCATAAAACTACCAGTGGAGCAAACTTCACGCCAGGAAAAAGATGCGGTCTAGAATCAATACAGAGGCTCAATTTCAAACCCAAAATACTGACAACTTTAGCTTTGATCCACCTCAATTGCTCCCCACTGCTGTGCTCTGCCAGGCATAAACAGTACACCAACTGACAGAGTTATTGCATTAAATAGACTTTTATTGGCAGGTGTGTAGGATAAAAAGAACTCAGAAAAAACGCATAATCTAGCACACTGTCAGTGACTGGTACTTGCTTTATTATTGATGTGTCAGTCTTCAGATCCTAGGTTCAGGTTCAAGTCATAAACAAACAGCTCAGGCATCATTTGAATATACTAACTGTATAATAATGTGAAGGATATCTTAAGGCTAATGTTTGTTTTGATGAATTAATTATTTTGTAAAAAAGCTATAGTGTGTAACCCATGGGGAATTCTGAGTAATTACAACAACACTTGCGTCACATTAACATGAGGTTAGCCTTAAGTGATCTTGCATGAATTGTATACCTTTGTATGTACGTCCAGGTTTTTACTTTACCTTTCTCGGGTGCTTGTTCCTGCTCCAGTGTCGGGGGGCAACACCAGTTTGTAAATGCTGTCATACTGGTAAATACAGAGAGAGTTTTGTGGAGATAGTTTGCCGATGGCTTGAATGTAACCAACATGCATTTATTTGATAAAGTTACGATCTATAACTTTAATAAAATTCAAAGTAATACTAAGGGAAATGTCTTTTGATTGCTTGTTTTGTCGAGCCATCTGTAAAAGACATTGAATGGTAAAACAGTGAAACACTGCAACCGGTGAATGTTTTGGCATTTTCTGCTTAACGACTGATTTAATAATTTATACATTTTAAAATGTGTTAGGAGATACATTTTTTCCGCTGATCAACTCAGTGATTGAATAATGAATTATTTAAATAACAATCGCAGCAGCTCTACGAAACAACACAAATGATTTATTTGATCCCTTAAAACACACACACTAACCTTTAAACTGTACATCAAAAATACCTGGTACAGCAAAACAAAAGCATTTTTATGTCGTAAAACAAGTGACGTGAAGCCATACAAAAACAGCATTCAACATCAGCCATGCTCTATTGATATAGGGCAACTCGCCGCGTCCTCTTCTGTCTTTTTAACCTGATGGTTCCTGACATGTGACTACTCACCGAGCGTCTTGCCACGCGGACTAAAAGTGATCGCTGTAACTACGTCTCAGTGGTTGCTCTGCTCAGCCAGTCTACTGTTAAAGCGCTGTCAACTTAAACAGAACAGCGTGGGCGTGTCACTGTCAGCGTCAATAAGCTTTCGTTATTAATGCACAATAACCAGCCGCCGGCTCTGTGAATACGTTACCATGTGGGCGGATAAGAAAAAAAGAAAGGTAGAGGGATAAATCTGATTATTCAACCCAGCTACCCCTGGTGATGTGTCTTTTTATCTATACCATTTTCTTTTTCTTTTTTCTGGTTTGTTTATTTTTCATTTCCACCTACGTTAATGCTGCTTTGGGGAACAGAGGGGAAAATACAGATGAAGGTACACAGATATGCGACTATCCTATCTTCTACCTTCAACAGACCGCAGAGTTTTCTAGAAAAGCTTTTTAAGTTATGGAGTTTTAAAAGGGATGCCCGAAGTGAAAAGCCATGCAGAGAATTGTCAGCCCACTGAAAGGCTAAATCATTAGCTAGCATGGAGAAATTGGTGTATGATATTTTGCCTCCTCTGCAACATCATATGAAAGCCAATCCTTTATTGTAGTGGCAAAACAAAAATCAGCATGTATAAAAACTGACATTTCTTTCATGGCATGAGGCCCAGTTTAATAAGATGTCAAAAGGTCTAAAAAAAGGTCAGGTCAGTTTTGAATAACAATTGACTGTAGAGTCCAGCCAGTTCACTCAACAGTGGCCAGTATTTCCGTTTGAAATGCTGGTCAAAGCAACAGAGGTCAGACTTTTAATGCACTTTTTAGTACAGTATATCTTGAGGTCATAACTTCTGCGGTCCACAGTTCAACTTGTGTTGTGACCTGTAACTTTTGAATCATAATATTCCTAAATTGTTTATTTGACCCTTTTATTTATTATGTTCACTGTTAGGACCCTCTGGTACTGTTTGGGTCAAATAGACCCGAGACTTTAAAGCACTTTCCAAACAATATAGATAAAATGTGTGATTAATCTTTGCAATTAATCTTTGCTAGATCACATTTATCAATGGAAGTAATGGTAATGGAAGTAGTCTTTTGGTTTTTGTGATGAGGTTATAATTATGTGTAACAAAATACACAGTAATTGAGATTTTGGTGGAATACATTTAGGAACAAAACAATAGTTTTCTGTCTTGGCTGATATTCTTCGATATCTTATTCACTTGTATATTCACTCTGTTTATCTGGGGGAATGTAATGATGTCTGCCAAAACAACAACACACATCTAACAATTATCTGATGCATCATTCTGGGATATTGTTCTGTACAGCATCGTCACTTGTAGTTAATGTCAATGCCTCAGTAGCATCATGATTATTAACGATAAAAATCTAGCAGAAGTCATAATGAAACCAAAGAAGGATTTCTAAAATGGTCATGAAAATTATAATGAAGGAAAACAGTTGGTTTTTGCTGCACTAGGCACAATAGCAACATAAAAGAAACGGTTCCCCCCTCCCTGGGATAGAAAGTTTATCAGTGTATCTCTAAGATGTTTTGCCAGTCTGTGCACATCTCCCGGCTTAGAGAAACCGAGGAAGGACACCTAATCGACGGAGGATTTCCATATACCTGCCTCTCCCGCCTTCAGCTATAATCTGAAGTACATTGCGCGTCTGGGCCAAGCTTTATTTCAAGAGTCTGGAAAATAGATAAGCAAGTGACAGAGATGGAGATAAGACTAATCCCTAAGAGTGGCGGCGGGGTCGGAAAGGAGTGGCCAACTGCACAGCGATAAGGTAATGAAGGGGTGGGGGGGCACAGAGGAGAGGGTGCTATGGGAGAAAGAGCAGAGATGATAGATGAGGATGCAAAATGAGAGAAATAGAATAAGATAGAGAGGGAGAGGGACAAGAGGAGAAAATTAAGAAGACTGTAGGCCTGTCCACTGGAAGGGTGTGAGGGGGCATCATTAGAGCAATGAAAGACATTGGACTGCCAAGGAGGACTGCACACTTTCTACCAGTGATCGTATGGATGAATCCCAAGCACAAAGATGAATACTGGAACTGAAACAATTCCTGCAACCTTACATCATATGTCATTCGTGGTTTGCCTTCAAATTGTATACTTTTGAAAATGTTCTGATCCATTTATTTATGTCATACTTTTGTTCAGTTAAAGTTTGGTTCAGTTTTAGCAAACTAATTGACGATCATTAAAAGGAAGGATTGTGGTTGGGATTATGAAAAGAAATGTCTTCATAAATATTTACACATCGCATACACAAAGCCACATTAGCATTTATTACTGTCACTGTCCAAGCAAATGATGCAACGGTGCACAGCCAGGGTCCTGGGTCAACTAAGGAAAGCTGCTTAAATATTAGCTTTGTGACCACTTGGGGGCAATGGGACAACACAATATTGACACATTCTTATGTGTTATTGTCAGACATGCTAGCAAACGGTTTGCCATTCGTACATACGGCAAAAATGGAAAAGCATAAGCATTAGCTTATGCTGTTTACTCGCTCTATTTTGGGCTTCAATATCAGCTTCTTTAACTGCATGATGTTAGTTAGTCGCTAACTTTTAGGGCTGGACCGTGTGATTTGTATATTCTTATTTGTTTATTTGGTCGATATTCAAGGCTAAATTCAGTATTGGGCAGCCTTGTTTTTGTTCTGCTCTGGTTCTTCAACACTTGAGAGAACACTATTGAACATATTTCTGGAGTAATTACACATTGGCACGACACTAGCTGGTGATGAAAAATGTACTCTATTCCATAAATAACCAGGTAGCTAACGAAAGCTAACAACCAGCTGCTAACAACAAGCCAACTCCAGGCCATTGTTGGGCTACACAGCACTCCGAAACAATCATTCTTTTTTAGTACGAGGCTTACTAACCAAGATGGCTAACACTGATATATTTCTCTAGCATATCTGTAGTCACTGTTATTGGTGCAATGGGAAATTTGCTGGTCACTGGTTGGCCTAATATAGAGTATTATCTTTACAACTAAAAACAGATAACTGCTGGAAAAAAGTAAGTTGAGAGTGTGTTGAGTTAGGGGCTGGCAAACCAAAGCAATGAGCTCAATGGTATTGAAAAGCTCTGTAGAACTGCAGAATAGGGGATCATTTAGTGTTGGTTTGTCAAAACTAGTGATACTTTAACTAAAAATATTTTTTGAGCCATTCTTATTACAAGAGTCTAGGTGCAGGTTAATGCTGCATAGAGATTGCAGTCATGGGCAAATCTAAAGGATTTTCTTTAACATTTCTTATAGGCCCAGTTCTATTGATCATTTTATAGTCCTTTTGTTTTGATAGCCGAACCAATATGATCCTCCTTCCAGAAAAAAACTAAATAAGATGTACACTATGTCTAAGACATCTTAGACAGAAAGTGAAGACAAAGAAAGCAATTCCCACATGTATTGCTTCAAGCACAGACCTAGCAGTGAGAAGGTTTTTTTTTTCTATTACATTTGAATACCCCCGCCATGCATGTCATTATAATAAAATCCACTTAAAGTCCCTAATACAATTTCATACTAGGTGAGGACATTGGAGTTTCCAATTACAAGATCACCACAGATAAGCAGGAATTATAATGAGGTTGTTTTAAAAAAATAAGAGGGGCCAGCTGAGTCATATAGAAAAAAGCACAGTGCAGTGTTTGACTACATTACAGCTATAGCACTTTGTCAGTGTATTCCACCCACATCATATTGTGAGTGTGCACCCCGGTCACGGCAACACAGTCTGGCTGGGATGTGACAAGGACAAGGAATGACAAATCTCTGTGACAAGACCTGAGTAAAATGTTTGACTAAAGTGTCAAGATATTTGAACTCCCTCAACCTCCCCACGCGCTCTCTTGATCTGTCTCACCAGTGAAGTGAACATGGCAGCCTGCTAGAAACAAATCAAAACTGTGGTTTTTTTTGGTTTTTCTTTCAACATCTACATTCGCCAACAACCTGGAAAACAGCTACAGAATGCAACAAGCCGACACATTTTCCCTTGTTGGGGTTTCATTAAAAAAAACACATTATTTGAATTATGACAAACTGTTACATAAAGACAGAGATATATTCTCCCTTTTGGATTTCATCCAAATGGTAATTGCTGCCTGAGGAGGCAGTGACTGTGTTTACATGCACTGCACCATTACAAAATGAAGCCAGTTGAGATTGTATTCCGACTAAGACAATGCCATGTAAACGGCAGTTTCTGCTCACCTTAATCAGAATGAGGTCAAAGTCGGAGTAAGCAATGATCGTATTAAGACGTGAGTATTCAGAGTTTTCGCAGTATGTTTTTATGGCTATTAAACTTACATTTGTCAAACATGCAACATGGCACCTTCGAGGGAGAAATGTAATCTAGGGCTGACAAACAATGCAAGACAACGATAATAAAAAAACTGTTCATTCTGCTTGCAGGGGACTAGAATAATTGCCTGAAAAGAACGTGCTGAGGACATGACTACTAGTAAACATCGCTGGCTAATGCTAAATGTTGAATATGCTAAATGATATGTAAACAGGAATATTCCAACAGCTGCTTCACATGTTAATTCCAATGTCTTTTGGAATATCGTCTTAATCGGAATACTGTATGGACCTCCATCGAAATAGTCATGCGTGTAAACGTTGTCATTGTCAATGTTCTTTCATGGCAATATGGCAGATATGTGAACCAAAAAAAAAGCCCTTGCACTGCACTGCAGAGGTACTTTCAGTCTCCTTTCAGTGTTTCAAGTGTTACCTGCATAATATAATATTTAAATTTTAGCACGTTGGACTGACCCTCTAAAAGCAATTGACACTCTCAATCTGGTACCTGAATGTACGAGGATTCCACCAACACTGTTTGTTTGCTGTTTTGAAGAAACCATCTGTCGTGCCTTCACCTCCTTATCTGTACCACACATCTGCTACTAGGAAAGAGGATTTTCTCTGTTCTGTCTCCTTGGATCGTTCACAGAAGAAAAACATAATTTGTTTTTCTGTGTTGATGCAATAAAAACAGCACCACAGTCGTTTCTAAAAAATGCCTCCCTCCTGTATAATAACTTCACCACAGCAGGATGTTGTGTGGTTATAAGTTTCAAAATTCACTGTCTGGATTTTTCAGGCACAACTGCTCATAAACACAACCCTATTTTACGGAGTGGCAGATGTCCTGTAGTTAACAAGCGTTGAATACTACCACTTTTTTCAATGTAGTATGTTTGTTCAATAAGAATGGATATACATATAATGTATCTTTTGCAATATTTGGTTCATAAATGATTGTGATCGACATGATTTTAATAAAAAAATGTATCATTAAGATTAGATAAGATTAGTTCTAAGAATGATTATGGAAAGTTACGTATTTGCATTCGGTGTCTAGCAAAAGTGCTAAAAAGGAAAGGAAAGAAACTGTACACCAAACTCCATTAAAGTCTGCCTCTCACTGAGAAACTACGCCCAGCTCTCTAGACTTTCTGCAGCATTAGTGATATGATGACTCCATCAATTTTGCAGCGGTTATTTACGAGGCCTTAACGACGTCACGTAACAGCGCACACACATCACGACTCATTTATTAATTAGGACTGAACAGGCTTTTGTCACCATGATGGAGAATGGGTTGGGATGGGAATAATTATAATGCGTGGTTGGTAGCCATCGAACTGTCACCCAACATACATCAATTCAGAATCCATCCTCATTTAGCGCTGCAGCGGCTCAATCCTTACCCAAGATAAGTCAAACTGTCGCAGTGAACTTGTAAACCCAAATCCACCAAAACCTTCTAACTGTGTCATTTGGGGAGTTAGTTGCATGACAGTAAGAATCTGAAAATAATTAGGCATATTCATCAATCCAAATTAAAGATGTAGTCATTTAAGTTTGATACACTTTACTAAATTCGGTTTAGAGATGATGCGGGCCTATGCTCCGGTTCCTATGACACTATAATTATTTTGAACCAATCACGGCAGTTCTCTGTCTAAACGTTCCGCTTGATACGGCCACGCCCACACAGTCCTGTCAAACGGTAGACAGTAAAAAAGCTGCTTTTTCTAACTAAGTTTTATAATATTTAGGCTATGAACATTTATTTTCAATTATATTTTTTGTCAAAGCTTTTAAAGGTAGAACTTAGATATCACATATTGATTTTTTAACAATTGCCAAAAATGAGGAAAAAACGTTTTTGTTCTTTTTTCAGTTTGTGGATGTATTGTACAGTATTAATCCATTTCAGTGTGATGTATTAGAGCTTTGGAAATGGGACTAATGCAAATCCTATCCCGTGAGGATAGGGCTCCTGTTAACTTACAGTAATATGAACACGGTAGCATTGAACTGCTCATGCATTGTAACATCCTTGAATTTCCACTGTCACTCTACTTGACATTTGACATTGTCTCCCCCCACCTCCCTCAGGTATCACTTTATGACCATCATACCAAGCCAAACTACTGAATATGTATTTAAAAAAAACTGTCCAAAATTACACCAGTCTTTTTTGTGAAAAAAAAGATTACTTTCGCAGAGATACAGGGAATCGGTGGGATATCTCTGTCATATTTTATGGATGAACGCACAAAAGAGGGAGAGATTTACAGAGGTGTCACCAGCTAAGCTGCCTGTTGCATAAGCCCCGGATGTACACACATGAAGGAACAAGTTGATAGCTCAATTATCAAGCCAGGCTCACTTCCAGCTGTCTCTCAGTCAGCGCCGTCGATGTGTAGAGAAGCAAGAGAATGGGAAAAAGGGTCATTTTTTGGTTATGTGTGGAGAAAATGAAGACATACCTTTGGACTTTTTATATTAAAATTAAAGTTGAAATTCTTGGTTTAGAATATGAAATAAACTCATGGTGCAATAAGGGCCATTACAGATGGTTGTATAGGAGAAATAAACAGATGCAAACAGACAAAGTTTAGTTGAATGAATACCTTAATGTACAATGTTTTTGCCTGCAGTGTCTCGCCTGAAAAGGAGTTGTAGTATAAAGATGTTGAGCTCTCTCCATCTGCCTGCAAAGTGTGTCATCTCTGCTGCATCAGCTCAATTCCAATGGGAATCTCTGCTGTTTTTCTCATTCTCTATCCTCCAGTGTTTCCCAAGAACATCAGAATGCTAATCTCATTACTTTTTGGGTGTGTATAGGTGTGTGCGTAAATGTTTTTTTTTCTGCTTGTGCATGCTCCCTCGTAAGAGAGTATTTGTTTGTGCGCTTGCATGCGGGCCTGTACAGAAGGACGAATATACCTGCTTGTGTGTGTGTGTGTGTGTGTGTGTGTGTGTGTGTGTGCGTTTGCCAAAGTCAGCGTGCCATCATACAATATTCAAACGCTCCCATGGTGCTTTTTACATCAGGGAAATATTAAAAGCTCACAGCTTCTCTCTGTGCCTCACCAACTGTTCTGGCTTACATGCACTGAGGACTGGGCTTAGTCATCAGTCGGGGAGAGAGAGAGAGAGAATCCCCATAGATTCCCTCCAGCAGTGCCAAGTCAACTCAAATGCTCCACCATGGTTTTCCAATACTCTGTCCCCTACTAAGAGGCTTGATATTTGTTGCATAGGTGCAGTGTAGTTGACGAGCATACCTGTCAGAATGCAAATCCGTCAAAACAGACAGCCAGGGTTTCCCCCTTTGTATATTCCAGGCATGGCAGCCCAACCATGCCTTACTTGACCCCCCTCCCCCCACCATGCCACCAAGCATAGTGAAGTTTGTTGTTTAGCCTATACTGTTAATATCAGGATATGTGGTGTTAAGAATGCATGAAACTCTACAATGTTGGAAAATGCTACATACCATTAACTTGTTATATTAGCAACATATTTAATACATGTACATAAAGAGATGGGCCAGGGTTGGCATACTCGGGGGAGAGAGAGAGAGAGAGAGAGAGAGAGGGAAACAGATGGAGGGAAGAGGTGAGAGGGCAAAAAGTGTTGAAAAGTGTAAAGGTGACTGACAAGGATAGAGAAAAAATTAAAAGGGGATTAGGGAAGCATGCTTCTAGCTGGGTGGGGTTTTTTTTGAAAGTTTTATAATGAAATAAATGATAAGAATTCCCTTTAATATATTATAATAAAATGAAGGTTCAGTCTGAATTATGATTACACTACTTAAAAAAACAGATTTGTTATTAATTTCCTGCTTTTTATGTGTTTGATGGCAAACACTAGCTTGGCACCCATAGTCACGGGGCTAATTGTGAACTATATTGCTATAGCTTGCCAACTTATTACGTATGGGGCAGCCCCCTGAAAGTCAACTAATCAGTCGGAACCCTTGCAATCCAATTAGATACTTTTAGCTTTCGTGTAAACCTAAGCACACAATGACAACAAACGTCTTTTCACCACAGCAACATATGGAGCTTAAATGGACGATGTAGCGGATGGATGAATACTTAGCATTGACATAAATCTCATCCACAATAAAAAAAGGCTTTTTACATTGGATGATGCACTCACTGGGCTATACATCATTACAGACATCATGCTGTGGAACCTGTTATGGACACTATTCTGAGCGATGGTATATTTTACCAATAAAAAACATATTTTATGCCTGACGGGCAGGTGGTGGTGTAGACATAGTGATATTTATTCTGAGACGTATGGCTGGGGAGTGCGTTGATGTTGCCACATAGCTGCGTCATGTCATATTTCAACCGGAATGTTGCTGTTGCGAGGATCCTAATATAACATTTCCATCATTCAGCAGGTGTTTGAAAGCCTCATTCCGCAGTATGCTACGGGAATACAGTAGGTACACTGAGACATTGGTGCAACACAGCCTATTAAAGCCTCCTTAACTCTTTTTACTCTCTCCCTTTTTTTAAGGTGATCACATCATGGGAACATTTTAGAAATATAATAAATCGAAAAAAGATGTAATCCACTTGTTGGACTTTACAAAATTAGTAAAAAAAACATAATTTTTTAAACTATGGAACTGTATCTAGATTGTTTTTAGCCTTTGCCTTTCATTTATTGAACATATTTTGGACCAATCCGTTAACACTTTTATCCTCATTGTGTTGAACCTGATCTTGCACCACAGTTTCATAAAGTCGTTTTGTGTATTTCCGCATACACTCTAATGGATTCTTTCATTAACCTGTTGTGCATCTCTCACAACGTATCTGTGAAAGAAACCAGGCATCGTGTCCAATTTGGTCACATTAGACAATTGGCATGTTTGCGGAAGTAAGTGGATAAAAGTTGTGTATTTTCCTCGGCCGTCAGATCAAGAAAAGTCTCTCAGAAAGTAATGGCATCAACTGGTTAAAGATACAATGTCACACTTCTGTTTGGAGCCAGCATTTGAAGCAAACAGCCTATTGTTGCAGGTTGTCAAACAGAGTTAATGATTAAATATTTCAATGGCTGAATTTACAGTAGTTCCTACATTACATTACATTCAGCTGAAACGTGTGCACTCAACCATGAAGGTACAGAATAGGTAAGAATAATGAAAGCACATGAGCTTCAAATAAGCCAAACTACAAAGTGCCATGTGTAGGTGTTTCATGTTAATGGTCACATATTATGCTAAATGCACTTTTTAAATGTGTTCTAACATATCCATGGGTCCACGGTGTGCCTAGAGACTGCCAAAATATTTTAGAAAATAACAATCTCTCCTGTTCTCACTCTCCCCCTTTCTGAAACCCCCACCCCTCCCCCCAATATACTCCAGTCAGAATTTTCCCTTTTCTGACCTCACAAACTGGAAAGCCAGAAGCTTCCACTGTGCAGCCCACACCCCTATTTCTTATTGGTCCACGGCCCTGACAGACAGAGAGCGAGGCGTATCTGGCTTCGATTCCGGACAGGGGGCGGGGGCAGCTCAAAGATTGTATATTTTCGAGGGGAGCTGCAGCTCTTTTTAAAAAATTGGCCATTGTGAGATTAGCTGAACATCAGCATAGTACAATAAATTATCTGAAAGTTTTTTTCTGCAAACAATTAAAGAAAAACGTATTAGGGACCACTAAGACCATATAATATGGTGTATAATAGAACCGAAAAGTGTAATATGGGAGCTTTAACACATGTTGTTTTTCTTCTTTTTTTTAATAACCATCATCTTCTTGCTAAGGAAAACAAAAAATTGTGCAAAGAAAGATCCAACACAGGGAAGAGAGGCTAGAAGATAGTTCCAGGCTATACTGATACGAGGTGAGGAACAGTTAATTTAGCTGCCTCTACTACTTCCCATTGTAAATGTTCAATGTTGTAAGTTGGTTGAGCTAACCTGCTCTACTGCTTTCCATATTGACCATTTTCAGGCAAATCGTACTATTTAATTAATCCTGTTTGAAGTTGGTGGAGCTCAGAGAGCCTTCAGCAGGAACAATAGAGGGATGTATGGAATTGGCCTCATATGTTTCCAGGATCAAGCAATGCAAAAAAAAAAAGTACGATATGGATGAAGGCTTAAGTGAGTAGTTTTTACAATGGCTAATGCTTGAATTGTAGTAAAATCGTCAATTTTCTCTGCTAGCACCATTCAAGCATGAGGAGATGCATTTTGTAATGACTTTTTACACGTTTGAAAACATGTCAAAATGTCCATTATTCAACGTTGCCTGAATTCATTACATTGCTTTTGGAGTGTCTTGAATATGCAGTAGTACTACAAAATATGCCTGTGGCGCCACAAGCCACACTTACTCTTTTAAGATGGTGACGTGGGTGCGTAGGCAAACCTGCAATGTTTGGAAGGTATCCATCCATCTTGGAGATTTGTCAAAAACCTCATTTCTGAGAATATTTTGGGCACAGAGTATTTATTCATAATGTATTTTTTTGTTGTTCTGGAATGTCACACAGACACATGACTGTATGTGATTTGGTAAGGATCTTGCATATGTTACTAGATATATGGGAAACGTAATGAAGGGGGGATTTAGACATGTGTTAGGGGGTGACGGGTTAGCTTTTTGCAGCTACTCAATAATGCACACTCCATTAAGACTGCAACCCATGTGATTGGTGAGCGTGGGCCACTTTTGTTTCCATTCCTATAATATATTTTTTTTCAATTCAATGAGTGGAGAAGGCACTGCAGTCTTCTACAGTTCAGTAACACACACATCCAGCAAAGCCAATTACACTGCAAATCTGCTCATTGCCATCACCGCTCTCTATCACTGGGATGAAAGACATAAACACAGGCGACCGCACAGCAATAATTCTTCCCCTTTCAGTAATGAAAAAAAGGAAAGTCCCCAGGATATAACTCTGAGCTTTTAATAATCCCCTGATGTAATTATGGAAGAACCTACTTAGGACACCTTCGCTCCACTGTACATCATAAGTTAATTAAAATCTAAACACAGTTATTTTGGCTAATATAATTATACAACACAATGCAGCCTGATGTACAGCCATACAGCGCAATGCATTGGCCTAATGATGTTGCAGTGTTGCTACCGCTGGCGGAATTGTGGTGCTTACTTACATTTTAAAAACCTACATAGACTGCTTTTGACTTCTAGCTTTAAATGAGGTTCTATCATATTAAAGGTCTCATATTATGCTAATGTTCAGGTTCAACATTTTAATTTTGGGGTTCTTCTAGAAATTGTATTCATTGTGTAGTTTCCAAAACAACTTTGTATTTATCACAGTGCCATTGCTGATCTCCTCGTTTCAGGCTCTGTCTGAAACACTCCGTTTTAGACCCTGTCTATATAAGCCCCGCCTTCCAAAAAGACCAGTCTGCTCTGATTGGGCCTGAATCCCACTGCCGGTTTTAATCTAACTGCCAATGTATTTGGCGGTGTGTCTTATCATGGGTGGAGGTGGTTCTAAGTGAGGTTGGGGGCGGGGGGGAGGGGGAGATCTGACAGTGGAGAAAATAAGAGAGGGTTGTTTTTTCTCGTATTTTGGGATTCTCTAGTCAAACCAGGGGCCAATATGAATGTTGAAAAACCATGAAAAAGAGCATTTTGCGTAATAGGTGACCTTTAAATGTACTACACAAAAACCACATCAAAACTGAGCTACAATTGAATCGTATTGAAACTGCTTTGAATCACGTTGTATCCACTCTTTGTAAAAAAATATATAATATATTTGATTCATCAATGATATTTGAGGTGCACTGCTCAAAGATCACTCGTCATTCAAATCTTTCAATCGAATGCGATTCATTCCCATTATGGTTTCCCATTGACAAAAATGAAGTGTGTTTTTAAGTGGCTTTATTTCCCCTGTGTGCAACCAATCCACAATGTACTCCACGCGTTCCTCTGTGGCTGCTTTCAGAAACATTAAATGCATCACCTCTAGTGCAGCAGAGTGTTAACAACAAGCTTAGAGGTCCAATCGCTTTTCTCGGTTTTATCAATAAGCAATAGAGAGACACTCAGGTAGAAGGAATAACCGCAGCAACCAAACAAGATCTCAGCATGACATTGAAGACACCTTATTGTGAATTGTTCAGGGTAAACAAGTCCATATGTCATCAACGGCCAATTATAGAAGCTCCCATCCCCTCTTGTGCTTTTCAGCCCTACTGCTTAACACCTTTAACAAACAAAGCATAGCTCATCGTTCATCATTCACACTATATTGAGTTCTCAGAAACGATCCTGCCCGGAGACGAACCCATGATTGACCCCAGAGGGATAAAATTACATCTCAATATGGAAGAAAAGAGTACCCGCCTGATGCAGTCCATGAATCGGACAAGCAGGCATACGTTTCCCATCAATCAAAGTTTGTGGTCCTCTTTAAAAAAACTACCTGTTCCTCTGTGTGTGTGTGTGTGTGTGCGTGTGCGTGTGCGTGTTGCATTTGTGTCGTCAGGGAGCCCATTGTTCAGTCCATTGGTCATATTGCTCACCACTTTAAATCACCTCATCAACTTTTATACCTTCTGTGAGTTGATACACCCATCAGGCCGGTCAAGGAGACTCACTCACACAAACACACACACACACACAATCAAACACACACACACGATATGCTCATTACTTCGGTCAAGAAGACGCACACACCTTCACCACAAGACTGCAACAATCTCTGCTGATCCCTTAAGCACCCTTAATATGTTGGCATATTTGTCTTCATGTCTGTTGAGGACACACATGTGCTATTGACACACGTCTATGCAATCCCTATGTTGGAGCAATTGATCAATATGTTATCCCTGATGGCAACGGTCCCCCCAAAAAAAGGTCCCCGGAACCTCAGCCAGACATTGGCAGAGATGGCAGGTAATGACACATATCCATCTTGAAGTGCAGGGGGCAAAATGTGGAGACACATGTCCGTTGGGGTCTATGATACGTTGTGATGTGGTGTGAAGAAAAAGCTGCTGCTCCAATTGTTTTTTACCTCCACAGACCAGATGTGCCCAATTTTTTGGGAGTATGTTCTCACTGCACACAGTGTTGCTCACACATTCTCAGTGTAGAATTGCAAAGTGTAATGCTGTCAGGTATGCTGTTTAGTTTATTGTTTAATGGATACATAGTTGTCATTGACATCATTGATTGTAATGATATTGATATCTTGTCATTGTCGATAAAAGCAATATATATTAATGTTTATTTTTTTACCCCTTACATCTCCTTCCACCATCCACCATTACAAGAAACTACCTCCTCTGGTCCCATTATATTGTTCTCCGTCCTGTGTGTCCCCAATGCTGCTTCTAAGTGGACTACTGTAGAGTAGCGACATAACCATCACAGGAAAAATATAGTGTTTATTGAAGCGATATGGACAATAAGAGTGTGAACTGTGAAGTGCAGAAAAAATGGCAACTCTTTCTGACCACATCTTCTATTTGCTGTCCGTGTTGGTGTTGGATCTCTAATTGGGTCTCTGTCTTAAGTCTACAGCACTTTAGAATGGGTCTACTTATTTGACTGTGCTCTGGTGACTTTCTGTAGAAAAAGTGTTCATCCAAAGCATTTTCACATAGATTTAGAGGGTTGGTTAAGCAGTTTTTTTGTTGTTGTTGCAATCAACACAGCAGTTTTGCAATTTGAAAAACAAAAACAAACAATATCTGAAATGTTGCACCCCCAGATTTACTGTTTTCCAAATTTACATTTTAATTAAAAAACAATTAGATTATGCCCAATGTTTTTGCAGTTCAAGGATTTAGTGAAAAAATTGTATGGATCTTCGTCCTGTTTTGTATTGTGATGCGGCATTAAAGCAAATTGTGTTTTAAACCATGTGATTTGGTCCAAAATGTCTAACCCCCTTCTTGTCTAGTTTTGTAAAGCAAAATAGCAAATATTCTGTTTTCCCATTTTAAAATTCAACAGGTGTTTTGTAAAATAATAGCTTTGTTGAAGTTTAAAATGTCAAAATCAATACAGAAATTGGTTCATGTTAAAAGTCTAGACACTGTCAAAGGTTATTTCACATATTCAATGAACTAACTAAACAATGTTTTCCTCTAATGACACTTTCTCTCTCAACTGCCGTCACCAATTATTCATTTTAATCAGCTTACCCGTGCAGTCCGGGTTTTCCCAAGAATTTCACAGATTGACTTATCACAATGTCCGCCCTCTAATATGGCTAGTCATAATTGGATTTACAAAGACAGAACATTTTGAATTTTAGCAAGAATTAATAGATTGGGCATCTCTTATAGTTATTTCCCTGATCACTCACATAGTGATGCTTCCATCTAAGTTAAGCACAGTTGAAATGTAATGTTCAACAGGTAATAAGTAATATAACAGACTATTGGTGTTATTTCTTCAATGTCAGAGTTTATTTGTTGAATCAATGCAGACTTATGAGTACAAAATGAAACACTGCATCAGAACTACATTAGATGTCTTTTGGGCTATCGGGAGTGTGGATAGAATGTGTGTGTAGCAGCAGACAACTTTGTTTAGAACTGCTCCCTCGTTTCCAATTACGTGTAGGAAACGTTACAAGGCATAGGAGACATCACGAGATGGTCACGCTTGGCTCCACTGTGTTGTGAAGCTGGGGCCGTGGTGGGAATATTAATCTGTGAGGAACATTTTAATTTTCCCACCATTGGTTTCCGGAGATTTTAATTAAGCCTAAACCATTAATCTCCATTTTTTTCCCCTTTCCTCTGCTGTCCCTCTTTACACTCTGTGAGCTCAGTCAGTGTGCAGCGTGAAAACCAGCACACAAGAGGGTATGCAAACAGAGTCTTTGGCGCATTGGTTTCTGTACACATGTGATGCGGTGTTAATAACATGGGTGGTTTGGTTTCATTGCAGTAAATATCATGCACTATTCTGAGCTGCTAATGCTTACACAATCAAAACAAAAAAAAATACAGGTTTATAATGTTGCAAAGCTGGACTGGGAAGGGAGTGAATGAATGGATTATGAATGGATGTATAAGTGGTGGGATGGGTCATGGCATTCTTAGGACACACATCTATTATGATACAGTAATATAAGGGATTGGGTTTCAGAAGCCTGTGGAATAGATGCTTGAAAAACCTTATTCACATCTATAATCTTTCATAAATAAAACCACGTTAGCAGAATAGAATGGCTGAATGTATGATGGTCAGTGGCTCAAACACTTGGGTCCAAATCTCAACATCTGTTCCATGATAGCCATCATATTTAACCAGGGATGGAGGGAAAGATATCTCATACTGTAGCTCAGTTTACCCAATGTGAAGCAGTTTTGAACTTTTTCACCTGGCAAAAAACGCTATCAGTTAATCTCAGTAAGAGCGTCTAAACTGCAGCTTGTTCTATATTTCTCTTGCGAGTTCTACTGGATGAAAGTTCATCAAACAGTAATTCAATTTGCATTCTGCTGTAGGATGACCATTTTACACAAAAGGTCACATAGTGTTCTTACAACCCCCGTCACTCTTCAGAACAATACCTGAACCACTGCTCATGAATAATGCATGTTTCGAATGGTCCGACCAACCGAGCAATTGGCGCGCTGATATCTTTCCAATTATCTCACAGGCTGTAATTCTCCCCGTGCTGCAGTTGTGGCCAGAAGTTATTAAAAATCTCCAGGGGGGGAGAAGGGTTGATTCACTGGCTTTATTTCCTCATTCTGGGAGTCCTGCAACAGGGTTTAATATGATATTGCTCTCAATTGTTGGGGAGCAAGTCTTCTCTCTCATAAAAAATCAATACCTTTTTTTTTTCTCTAGCCACGCTCTTAATTCCGGCTGCCTTCTCCTCCGTTCCATCGGCCACCTTTTTCTGATTCAGAAGACAAGGGCAGCGGAGTAATCTCCATTGCGCTCCGATGGAGACTCTCCCTCGACAAGTGCAATCAGTGTTCCAGCGACCCTCCACCTGATCCGACCCTTCCTATCTGCTCTTGAGTGAGTAATGGGCTCCAGCCTGAGTTCTCTGGTGACCCCCTTAGGCCCTAAAGCCCTCCATTTTCTTTATTTCTGTGGCCAATTAAAAAAGTAGCGACAGTGTTGAGAGGGGGCCCCTTGCTGGTATGGGTGATTGGACGGGCCCCTAGCCTTTTTCTCCCGGCCCCGCAGTGTGAGTGTGTCGGGGGGCTCGTCCGGGATCCTTTGATCTAAGCCGGCTTTCCGTGTCCAATAAATTTATCAGCAAGCGGTGGGGCCCTTTTTGACCGAGGCAATCAAGAAATTCCACTTTTATCTGCCACTGATATCAAAGGGAGCTTTGCCGTTAAACATTAAATGGTGATTTTGAGATGACCCCGGGATAGCCTGATGCCCCGCTAGACTGCCGTGATTTATTGTGTATGTGTGTGAGAGAGATAGAGAGAACCAGAGATTGTATAGTGCAATCACAAAGAGGAAAACACACCCAGGCACACTGCTGCGCCGGCAAGATTAGTTTGTCATTTTACAGCATTTTGAGGGTATTTTAGATTGCAACCACCCCACCCCCTCCCCCCCCCTCAATATGTCGAGCAGTGCAACGGTAAGTATTGGAAAAGTACAATGTCTTCAGATCCATTAGAGGGGAGAGCACTCTGTTCCTGGCATGTCTTTCCAAAGTCCTTGGACACTTCACTTTCCTATGAGAAGTAGAACGAGACGAAACAGTCCTGGATCATTTCCTGATTAAAAAGATGCTTCAGTAGGAGAAGGAAGGTAAAGTAAAGAGGGAAGGTGTGCCACCATCTGTATTATCATGTTATCCATGCATATCTTGAAAAACAAAAGACAAAAATATTGAATAAAAGGTGTTAAAACCTGGCCCTTTTCATGTTCATCTGAGGCTGCAAACTACCAAATAATTAAAATTTCCCAAACTTTATCAGTGCTTATTTCATAGGCACTATTCACAGAAAATAGTGAACATTGACCATCATAATGTTAGTCTGAGGTGTTTTTTTTCTTTAAATTCCTTGTTTTATCCGACTCTTCGAAAACCCATAGATTTTATACAATGCAAAGGAAAGCAGCAAAACCTCATGTGACGCACACTTAACTGAATTTAATTTTTACCTATGAATGCAGAAATTCATTGCATTGTGGAAAAGGTAGAGGATTTGGACATTCTAAGGTCCCCAGCAGGGATGAAATAGGCGACATTATGGTAAAATTGTCGATGTCTCAAACCACAAAGTTACCGGATAACGGGTTTCCATAACCTGTATGAACATGATGCTGCTTCTAATGCGCTTTACTATGAATTTGCTTTATACAGACACTGCTTGGCAGTGTTAAAAAGTAGTTTTTCAACTTTGTACAGGTTTACCATCCACAACATTCTTATTTGTATGGCATCCAAGACAGTTTGTTGTTGTATGTATACCTATGTCCCAGCTGTACAGGAGTCTTGCTGTAATATAAAGTCCCCTGCGGGCACCTATGATGCTCAGTGACACGGTGAAACCTCTCAGGAAATTGTGTGGTGGCCTTTATGGAACCAATCGTCGAGACAGACATATCTACTATTCACTGTGGAACTCTCTTACTCACAAGGTTATGAGTGGGATCAACTTAAGTTGACAACGTTTTAATAGAGGGATTAGATTTGAAGTTAGTCAAAGTTTTGCTATTTTGTATTGTATCACTGTTGGGTTTTGTGTTGATTTGAGTGTGTTTTCCTGTTGAGACTTTTTCCGAAAACAAGAAAATATTTTGAATCCTAAAATGAAAACTATTTAGATACATTTCGATTAAAGATAGAATACAACTGGGATTTAAATCCTACATCGGGCCCACAGGGGAAAAATATATTCCATTATACAGACACAATAGAAAAGCACATTGTGTCCCCTTAAAGAGAACCAAGCCAAGAGCTTCATCAATTTATGTCACTGTGAGCCTGCATCACTAATACATGTAACCCAACTCTCTTCTTTCATCACATCGTCTAACAGGGGATACATGACCTCTCTATCCATCACAATGAATTTACGCCTATAGCACACACACACACACACACACACACACAGAGAGACACACACACACACACACTGTGTATACACATAGGGTCCCCGCTGAGCCCCACACATGTATTAGGTAACAACTACATACAGCAAAGTGCACACAAGCAGATATACATGAGCATGTATAAGCTCCATTAACTGTTACTGCCGGCTTACATATGTAAACACTTCTACACAAACCAAAGCATTTTGCAGAGAAACACACACATTTACACAATTGTACACATGTCATCTACAAACATGTCATCGACATCGCCTTGCATTACCAGTGTCTCCATCATCTCCCTCCATGCTCGGCTCTCTCTCTCGCTCTCCCTGTCAATAGCAGCAAATCCCCTCACAGCTTTTTTAATCAGTTGGGTGCCTATTGAAGCTTAGCTAATGAATGCACCAGGATAATATCATCTCAATAATCTCTATGCAAGCCTCTAATTGAACCAGATGCTTAGTATGATGTATGGCTTTGTTAGCGGACTGATGTCTTCTTCTTTTGATGTGACGTTGTTAGTAACCTTGACTGGCTTAGTGCGTCACTGTAGAGGCAAAATGTTCAATCCTGTCTAGAGCTATTCAGTGGAGCTGGCACGGCGCAACTGACTTGGATCAGTGTAGCCGCCAAGTTGAAAGTGACGCTTCAAACTTGGACGGAATTATGATACTCCATGGGAAAGGAAAGTAGTAATAAAAGATGTCTTGGTGTAGTGGGTCCATCATGCTGTCTTAAATACAGTGGTGGCATTGAGCAGATAATGTGATTAAACTGGATTTGCCCAAAGGCTTTTTTTGACCTTCTATATCCTATAATTAAATTAGATGTAATCAACCCAGCACAACCTCGATGTAGGAATTGGGAAAATGTAGAAACCTGGATGACATTATACTATATAAAATATATTTTCTAATTTTCACCTATATTGGGAGCAATTTGGGGTTCAGTTCCCAGGGGCCTTGCTGTCAACTATCAATTATTTATTTGGTTTGAAAACCTGTAAAAAAATAAAGCTAAATAAATTTTTAAAAAAGTATAATCTGCATTTGTAATAGAACTTGTTAGGGCAGCCTCTATATTGCCTGAGAGGCTAAACCTAGGGCAAAAGTATCACCCACTCAGTGCTTTTATGAAGGCATAATATTACTGTGGCTCACGATAAGGGATAATGAATTGTAAAAAGTGTTACAGATTAACCGCTGATTGATTTATGCCAGCACTGCTTGACCCACGAAAAACTGTGATATAAAGAGTAAAGTAAACTGCATGTCAATCACTCTGCCATATTGTAGAAAATCCTACCTCGGGCTGGGCTGGGCTATGCTGTCCTTAAGCCGCCCTCAGCTGTTTTCAGCTGCACTGATCTCAAGTATCAGCCTGCGTTTCTTCCCCTTAACTGCTTTATTATTTATGAAAAGATTGGTTGATATCAAAAGCCTATTTTACTTTTTCAGCCTTTAAAAAAGGTAGCACACACACACACACACACACACACACACACACACACACACACACACACACACACACACACACACACACACACTTCCTTAAGGGAAGGTGTTTTCACAACAACCATCCCTCAGAACGCACTTCCACTTTGTCAAATGTAAAGGTAGATTCACATGAGTTGCATGAGATTTGAGTTCAGATTCTCGATACTGCACACAAAAGAAAGTTCAAAGACACACATTGGAGAAGTCAGCCAAAATGGGGAGAAGAAAGGGTGCAGGGTTTGTTATTAGCCTGCATTTTGGAAAGTCTTCTCATGAATTAAATATGTAATCAGAAACTGAGCCAGACACAATTCGCCAAAAAAAACAAGGCAATAGAAAAGAGAAAGATGTATAAATTACCATTATTAGAGGCACGCTTTATTTGGAACTCCTTTCTCTTCCTTTCGCTTGGAAAACTTTCAGTTAGTTAAGTATCACATTTCCAACAAAAGCAAGACTGCAATTGCTACTGTTGCTGATATTCAGTTTTCAACAGGGATTAGAATTAACACACAGTCCCTGTTGTACCGTGCGCTAACTCCCTCCCGCACTTGTTCATAAAATCAGTGCCATCCACAGAAAGCCAAACCGATGCTTTTTAGCATTTAATTTAATCATTTGGATACAGAGAAATGTTATTGTAAAGCTGCACTAAGCTTGGATGTAAAATATGTACTTGACGTTTCTGTATCAGGGTATGTGCCTGCGTACCATGCCACAAATAAAAAGGTGTTTAGACTGGAACAATGGAAACGCCCCTTTATGTCCTCCACCCCCACAAGAAACTAACCCTAGGTACCAAATCCCATCGTTACTAAACCATGCTGGTCTACCTACTGCAACTAGTGGCAGAAGAACTCCAAGACAAGCTGACAAATACGGAGAAAATATATGTTATATTATCCATAGGTCCAAAGACAGGTTGGAACACAGGTTTTCATAGAAATGTGGAGGTGGAGAAAAAGACAGACGGTCATTATTTCTTCTACTTTGGGGATTTTCAGTAGTACATATTAATAATAAAAAAAACACAAACAAGTGCCGT
This sequence comes from Hyperoplus immaculatus, assembly GCA_949357725.1. NCBI lineage: Eukaryota > Metazoa > Chordata > Actinopteri > Uranoscopiformes > Ammodytidae > Hyperoplus > Hyperoplus immaculatus. The sequence goes on from OX442359.1 coordinate 25,178,975, forward strand.
TGTATAAAATATGACTTTTAATCATAATATTTTTTTTTACCTTCTGTTATGGATAATAATTCTCAGAAACCTGTTTCCCTTCACAGGTAGACAGCTAAGAGAAACACTCTGTGATGATGGGCGTGACCTCTGTTCACTAATGGCCATTATGGCTAACATTTGAGCAAAATAAGGCCTACGTACACCAGTTGGAGGTCGTTATCCAATTGCAATGCTTTTTCAACAAAAATAAACCATGGAGCTGTGGTGCTGCACTTGTAACGTTTTTTTTAGGTGAAATATGTAACGCTTTTGCATACAAACTTCACAAAATGACCTAAACAATGTTGCTTCCTCAACATTTCCGCGTAAACCTTAGACTGGTGAAAAACAGGGAGAATTCACTGCTCAACCGTGGAAGAAGAAAAGAAAGAAGTAGTAGCTTCAGAGCTTTATATTGCTGTATTGTATTGCTTTGTTCCACAGTGATGAAGCGCGATAACGCCTTGCCCTCCGCTGCATATACTCTCGCCGAAGCTGTTCCCATGATCCATGACCTCATCTATTGGTCATCATTATTGGTGAGACCCAGCGCTTTTGAACGTTCAACTCCACTGATGCGCCCCCTAGCAGTGGAATAGTACATATTGTGCGTTTAATGTCCAATGAAGGAAAAAAGTAAGCGCTTAAAAACACTCTGTAGAGCTATAAAGTTGAATCTTAACTTGATGCAGCCGCCTGATAGGGTATTTTTAATAAGTGTACTCGGACTGTTCCACTTCAGTCCACTTTGAAGCAAACCCATTCGATCTGAGTGGAATAAGGTTGTGTTCGGCTGCAAAAAATGTATTCCGGGGGCTAACAAGTGTCTTACTGAATGTGAGAGACGAGGTTAAAGCAGCCCTGTTTGACTAGGATGCAAAATTATCTACCCTCTGTGTATGATATAAAACAGTATAATTTATAAAGTATGTGTGACCTTACTCTCTACACCCCTTTATCCTCCTTTCAAAACTCTCTCCAAAGAGGAGGCGAATAAATGCTTGTGTAAGTACTGAGTGGGCACATGAATGCCGTTAAAGTGGGTCAGGGAAGTACAATTGGTAAATTTCTGCAGTATTAACCTTTTTTTTTGGCTAAAGGCAGGTTGTGTGTGTGTGTGTGTGTGTGTGTGTGTGTGTGTGTGAGAGAGAGAGAGAGAGACAGTTAAAATGTCTGGTTGTTAAATCTCCTTTAATAGGCAACAGTGAAAATCAATGGCGGAAGTTTGGACGTCAGAGCCAATCAATCATGAGGATTGATAGCTTAATACACCAGGGGATCGATGCCGCAACTCATAATCATTGTATTCCTCGCCGCTAAATGTCTTTCCCAATCATTATCGGGAAAGTGGAGGACAGGCAAAAGAGCTAAAGGTAGATGAGGAAAAAAGGGTGGGAGAAAGAGAATCGCGTGAAGTCACACAACATTGTAGTGCCGAAGAAGTCATGCATAAATGTATTGCCTTAACTATGAGAAAGTTAGGTGTTCCTTAATGTTCCCTTCTCCCATCTGACAGGGACCTGAAAGTATTAGACTCAGCAGCATCACATATGCATGAGTTTTAAAAGTAACAATTCAGTCCATTTTCTTTATGCAAATTCGGGTCGATTTGGGGATCTTTTTTTTAATTTTACTCCTGACAGATACAGGAAGGAAGAAGTGGTTGCTGTAAAAAAGAGCACTGCCTACAGAAAGTTTCATCAAAATAATAGACGAGGGAAAGCATTTTCTTTGTTCTATTCGTTCTGGGAGGTTTAATCAAGACAACCTGAAGCAATTGGTAAAGGGGTGAGTATGCTGCAAATGAAATGGTTGTTTGTCTCGTCAAACAGCGTATGACACTTTAGAAGTCTAAGAACACATTTGTGCAACATAATGTATGTGTTTGAGGAGAGACTGCCCAAAAATGTGCACCGTTATTACCAACTTAACAATTATTGCAACTTGTCCCCCTATTATGACACTAGATACTTTTGCCCTTCTTTTGGGCGTGACTGTTCAAACAAATATAAACACTTGGAAGGTCCAATTAAAAATCTTACAAACCAGTTTGTTTCAAGCTCACCACAGCCTTTACCATAATCTAAGAAAGTATACACGTCAATCTTATTAACAAAAAAACAAATAGACAGCACTGTAATTTGCTTCAGGTTACCACCACTCCCTTACTGGAAAGCCAGCACATACAGCCGGATTGATTGTCTTTCTAAAGGTCTCAGTATGCTTCAAAACAACCAAGAAAAGGCAAATGTTTATACAGCGTTATCTTTCTAATCACTGTGTAAAGTGGGCATGATCATCAAATTGTCTTTTTAAGGAGTTTGGAGAAACTTTTTGTTGAGGGTATTCAGATGTTATCAGATCAAGGAACGCCACTGTCATCCGAGAGTGAGACGGAGGGAGAGTTGACACTCATGCCTGCATGTACACATTTCACACTCTATTGCATTATGCATTTCGATTATCGTTGACAAATCATTCCATTTTGTTTCAACTTTGTTTGGCACTTCAGTTTTTTATCATGGTTTTGAGCCGGTCATGGCAAATTGGGGGTTCGTCCGGGATTTGAACCCGGGACTTCTGGCATACTCAATCAGGATCCTGGTGCTGAGGTTGAGAGGGGCTGTTGCATCGAGGTTGTATGACAACCCCACCCCTAGAAACAAAAGTGTATTATTAAATTGTATCTGGATTTTATCCAGATATGGGGGTCCGGATAGGGTCATGAAAGTTGTAAAGAAAATGGACATGTATTTAATTAGAAAATGTATAAGCCTTCGCGAAAGCTCACCAAACCCCCAATAATCTAAGTAGTATAATGTAACTTTGTTTTGTCTCTTAGGGTTAAGTGTTGTGGGACAGTGACTGAACTTAATGGCGCATTAGTCATTTTGTGAACATTTTGTGCTTGACCTTCCTGAGACAAGTGTCTGTAAAACAATTTCCTCAGGCTCAACTGGGTAAAAAAACGACCAACCCCTTAACTGACTTTTTTTTCAGAGAAAATCTCATTTATGAGGCGGACATTTTTTCTACGCAACTCAAAAGCTTAAAGGCCTACTTCACCGGTTTGAATATGAAGGTGTATTGAATTCTGAGAAAAAAAAAAACATACTTTGTAAATATTACTGTGATGTCACAGTAAAAGACATCACAGTAATATTTACAAAGTACGTTTTTTTTTAACCCTATATTTCTCTTTCTGTGATGTCACGAGAAAGAGAAATATAACGTTAAAAAAAACACTGTTTCCGCCTTTTCTCAGGCTAGGATGAACCGATTTCAATTTTTTTCGCACATTTATACTACATAGGATCTCAGAATTCAATACAGCTTCATATTCAAACCGGTGAAGTAGGCCTTTAATCCATAACATTTTTGGTAGAGGCTTAAAAACAATCCTCAATGGATGATCAGAAAGCTGTATTTTTTTTCTCTATGCGGTGGTAAAACGGTTATTAGTGCGAGCACAGACACACAGACACACACAGACACATACACACACACACACACACACACACACACGCACACACACACACACGCACACACACACACGCACACACACACACACACACACACACACACACACACACACACACACACACACACACACACACACACACACACACACACACAAAGACCCAACTTTCTCATCCACCCCCTGTGAAGATTGAAATGTCAGCATGGCCTTTGGTCTGGTACAAGTCCATGTTGGAGCCCAGCTTTCGGATTAATGCACATATGGGCAACAATGGAGCGTACTACGCACTGCTCACTCAGGCCGATTCCCTCTCATCCCCTCCTACTACAGCTGCACTGGGATGGCGTGTGGCTTCTCCTTAGGAAGAGACAAGCGCTTTGATGTACAAAGACATAACGTGATGGGGTGGGGAGGGCAGAGAAAGGGAGAGAGTTTAACTGCCTTTCATGTCGCTCCCTGTCTTTCCTTAAAACAAGCCGATACTGAAACCAAGCACTTCTCCAAGGTTTGCCACTAGAGGCATGTTAGCGCTCCAGATTTGAGCAGCAGCGGTGGTGTTGGTAGTTTCATGCTATTGTTTCATCTCTTTCTTTTGCCCCTGCAGACTTGCCGTTATTAATGACTGGCACAAAAACAAGGGTATAAGAGAAATCTCAAACTGTTGGAAAAGAAGTTCAGAGAGCTAAGTAGACTAGCTCCTGGCAGCATTCGTTTATGGGTCAGCACTACTGAAAAAAGATGTTTATACTATGTACAGCAAACTGCAGTATGTAATGTTTTGAGTTTATCAAAGACCAAGGAAAGAGTGGTGCAAAAAATAAACGATTAGTAGATTATTGAATAAGTCGATCATTATAATAATCATTGACAGCTGTTTGTGATGATGGATTAATTGTTGTAGAGATGTATGAAGCAAGGATGCCAAACAGAATGCGATTCCAGAGCATTTTCTACCGCTGGTTATATCCAACCATTCCTTTAGATAATTTTACACCAACAATCTCCATAAATGTGTGACCATAATGAAAAATCATTCGGCCCGCAAGATGATTTAATCCGGCCCGCGACTTGTAGAGCACACATTTTTGAGCATTTAAAAAAAAAAGTCTCTAGCCCATTCCTGTGAGGAGTTATGATTTTTTAAGAAATAACCACAATGCTCACTCCAGCCACTAGGGGGCAGCCCAAAAAAAAGCACATTTTAGCAACGTGGGAAATGGTAAATGGCAATCTTGCTTCACCGCTATTAATGTTTCCTCCAGTGCTTTATGGCAAAGTAAAAGCCGAAAAAGAAAAAATTAAATAACATATTTTTATTTTTAGTGCTGAACAATTAATGTACTAGCAAGGGCGTCGTGTCTGCGGCTCTTTTGTATTCAAATAAACAGTTGTTTATTTTATTAGTGCGAATTGGCATCTTTGAGCAAAAAAACGCCAAAAGTTTTGCTGCGGCGCTCCTATTCCCATGGCCAGCAGCAACCTTTACTAAGACATTTCCTGGGGGCTACAGAGATCTCTTGTGATCCATGCAACCCGGTATCACGCCGAGGCGTGTAATACACACGCGTGGACCGGCGGGTCTATTACACGCCTTGCCTGACCAGGGCGTGTGAGTTACACGCCGCACCCCGCCCGTCTAAATGAACGGAGGATACTATCCAGCTGCAGCCCCGGAGACAAACGCCCTGGTGTAGGTGGTTAGGGTTAGGGCAAGGGGACAGGGAGAGGTTAGAATATAGATAGAACATTGACGGAACACCGCGGCGGCCACCGCGGCGGCCATCTTGACTACGGCACGTGTAACTCACACGCCCTGGTCAGGCAAGGCGTGTAATAGACCCGCCGGTCCATGCGTGTGTATTACACGCCTTACCGTGAGATCGGGTTGATCCATGATATGATGTAGGTTACAAATGTAGGTTGAGTGATGAAGCATATTACTGAAAAACAAAGCTAAAGATTTGGAGTTGACATATGTACGTTATTTTGCAATTATTTTACTGGTACGGCCCACTTGAGATCAGAGAGGCTGTATGTGGCCCTCGAACCAAAATCAGTTTGACACCCCTGGTATAGAGGAAATCTGGAATCTAGCACATTAAATGCGGCACTTTAATACATTTTTCAGTGTCATGATATATGGTTCGATGAAATCTTTAATGTGATGAGTCTATAAAACATTTCTACGACAACTTGGTCTTTTGAAGGAAGACTGGTTCATTATGTAAGTCGAGTGATAGGGATAAGATGGATATTCTTTCAATGGGTTTTATTGTTCAGCCTTCCTTGAACCATAAAACCCATTGTTAACCAATACTGAGTGAGCGATGGGATAGTATAGCCTCTCACACACACACCATAGAAAAGCAATTTTTGCATATTTGTGAATAACTGCCATTACACTGAGGTGGTTCCAAGGCTCGACTTGAACATTACACAAACCTGTGTGCCACTTATCTGGCAAAGGACATCTCACAATATCAAGAGTGTGGCATATTGAAAATGCCCTGCTATTATGTATCAATCATTAGAGAAAATATCTCTCGGTGTCCTTGCAGTTTGAAGGGCACAGCCCATATCATACGCCACTAGTCAATCTCTAAAGAGCATACATGCTGAGAGCCCACATTTACATTTATATACACGCATTTAGCTGATGCACTCCTCTGCTGCGACTCACAATGGGAGCAACAGCGGATCCGGTGACCGGTGTTTAGATCGGAGCAAAAAGGTCACAGAGAGAGAGAGAGAGAGCTTGGATAATATTGTATGGAGAGAGTGTGAGGAAAAAACGAGTAGGAGAAATAGTAGATAATAAGAGAGAGGTGAAAATGACTTTTCTTTTGGAGTTGCTGGACAATACTGAAACGGGGATATTCCATTTTTTTTCCTCACTTGATAGTACTTTCACTGGAACCACAGCTTCCTCCAGGATATTTGAGGAAATTCTAAACCCTTTAAATTTGGTTGAAAATCCATTAAGCCTCCCATTGACAGCCCCCTTTTTTCTCTGAAGAACAAGACTTCACCAAAACCCCAAATGATACATTCCTGTGGAAACATTTTCACAGTGAAAAAGCCATAAATAGTACCAAGCCAAAGCCTGTACTACTATATTACTGTGGATAATCAAACTGACATCGTTAAGGGGTCGTAGCTGGAGTTGTTAGCTACGAAATGTGTCTGTCGAGGCCCCGTCTATTACAGCTGTGGGATACTTTAGGCATATAGACTAATCCATACTAATGGGTGTACTTTTGCACGTTTGTATTAACAGTACCGCAAATACCGAGTTGGTCCATCTGAGGACCTTTTACATGAATTCCTGACGGTCCTTGAGCAAAATGAGAAATAGTTTAATTTTGATCTAATTGTATTGCTTTCCTGAGCTGAGAGAATACATACAGATGATTGGTGAATATTAGAAATGATTCCACCTGCTGTGGATATCGCCCCAAAAACTTTATGATTCTGAACCAAGACAGTTAGGGGATAAACTTACACTTTGTAAGAAGATTTGTTTAAAAGGTACAGTGTGTAGACTGTATTGGCATTTTTTTCAGAGCAGAATTATAAGAAATGTAAAATAATATTCATAAGTATGTTTTCATCAATGTATAATCAATATAACAGTGTTCTTATATATACCTCGGACTACGTTTTTTTTATATCTACACAGGAGTGGGGCACCCTCCACGCGGGCAGCCATGTTGCGCCGCCATGTTTCTACAGTAGCACTACAGTAGCACAAAACTTTACCAGTTTAGTGTTTCTATACGCTTGTTATTGTAGAAAGACTTGAGGCAGTGGTGAATGATGCCTTCTTTAGTGACTACTAGCTTCTTGTCCTCTGAGGCCACCGTAGATTCTTTAAATTCTCCCAAAGGGAGCGGTTAGCATGGGAGCGTTGTAATCTAGAATCTCACACTAGATGGTGCTAAATACTCCAATATTAAACACTGTAGCGTTAACTATAAGCAATTATGAGTCTTGTTTATTATTGTCCACAAATTCAACGATAAGACCAAAACCAACAATGTGTTAGTCCGTTCTACACTCTCATAGAATAATAGTTGTCATAAAACAATGTTTTTTTTAAGGCTCAGTAATTTCCTAAAATGGATGTCCACTCTAGTTTTTAGCAAATGTTATTCAAACAGGAGGATATAGTACATTTTGGCGGAACTATTTTAATTGGCGTATTAATCCATATTTGGTGCTCTGGTGAGTATTTGGGCCAGAAGTAAGAGTGTGCGTGTTATTCATGGTGATAAAGAAACATGTTACCCGTGAAACGTTGTGGCTCACTGATGTGATTCTAATCGCTGTTGGGCATAAAAGGAGGAATACAACAAGCTTTTGATACGCAGATTATGCATGTTAGAATTCACCCATCTTACCCTACATTTCCTACATATGTTTTTTTGTCCATTTTACATAACTTTGCATATTTTTTGCAACTTTTTGTTGACTTTGTAACTAAAGTATTTATTGTAAGTGTTACTGTATTCATTTGCCATGAAGTTAGGGTCAAAGCATTGCTTGTTTGATATAATAAAGTGAATTATTTTAAATAATTGAATAGTTTGGTTTAATGCAATCCATCCGAGTGGTAAAAGCTATACATTGTACAATTTTATTGCAACATAATGTATTTGCCATATAGTTGTAGGCCTACACTGTAACATAGTAATGTTAAAAGGGGGGGGGGGGGGGGGGCATGTCTTTACATCGTCTATTGTTCACTGCAGGCAGAAAAATTGACCAACTAACAACATTGGGATATCTCACTTTAGGTGTGTTGCCTTGTTAACAGAAAGCCTGTAACAGACTGCGAGGCATGGCGTTTGAAAGACATGGGCATTTACCACACAGAGAGGGTCAAACAAAGAGGGGCCTCTTGGTTACATTAGGGGGAAAGTAGGATCCAGACCTTTTTTAATGGAGATGGACACGGAGAAGGATAAAAAAAGGCTGCCTTTGCCTCTGCTTAGCTGCAATCGATTTGAACCATTCTTTGCACAGAACTATGTCTGCCAGGTCTGCTAACTACTGAGGTGTAATAGTGAATCACTACAGTGCTCCTGTAATATCATGATATTGATTGCAGCCATATCGCCCGGCCCTAATCTCGTGCAGATCAAGTCCACAGAGAGGGGCTTGATATGGAAACGTTGTGTAGAGGTCCTGCTTTAGCCACACATGAAAAAACACACACAATTTACTATATCAAAAAAGACAAGGCTGCTGTGTTATGCATTTTGTGTACTTGTGTACATTTTGTAGTTTTTCTATTGTACTGTCTGTTGACTGACTTTTTGAGCTACTGGATACCTGAATTTACATATCTATCTATCTATCTATCTATCTATCTATCTATCTATCTATCTATCTATCTATCTATCTATCTATCTATCTGAGTTTGCCCTGTGAGCTCATCCTATAATGGACATTCATCCATCACTCATCTCCGGCTTGAATGTTCGTTAGTCCCTTTCGTCGTCATTTGAGTCAAGATATATCAGCGCAGATATTCATACACACTGCCATTAAATAGCAAGCTCTGTGTTCCATGCACTCAGCTGTTCAGTGTGTACCCTACACTCTTGGGTACAACAGAGAAAATGTCCACATGTCAAATGTCAACATGCCTCCCTTCCATATAAACGAGCTGTCAAACACACAGTACTCTTCAGGTGCGTGTGGGTGTACCACTGTATGTAATGATTCGACCTGGATTTTTTTTTTTACTTATTTTCACGATATGTTTGACAAGCCCACTTCCCCAGCCCGGGTCCCTGGCAGTGGCAGTGGGTGTTAAGTATAAATCCCAGGCAGCAGCAGTTTCAGCTCCCCAAAGGGTTTTTTCCTCACGGACACATACATACACATACATACAAGAGTATAGTCCCCAATACGAAGTAGCTGACAGGTAAATGTTTGTGCTTACACGGTTCAGAGAGTCACTGAGAAATTGCGCGGTGCGTAGCAAACATTCAGGGTGACTGATGGGGCAACAATATCTAACACACACACAGGCAGAGAAAGAGCGATAGAGGGTAAGAGAGCGTGCAGGAAGATATGCATGCACTTGTTATGAGAGGCAGAACAGGCAAAAACACACTCTCTCTCTCACACACACACACACACACACGTTTGTGAGATGAAGCAAAGCAGAGGCTGAAGGACAAGTCAGATTCAGCACCAGTGTATAAAAATGATGTGACAGGAGTGGATGTGGTGTGCAAACACGCACACGCACACACACACAGGAACATGCAACAACACGCTGTAAAGTTACATTGCACGAATCCAAAACAATTAAGCACTCACACCCAAACACACACATTCCCACTTCACGGTTAGACTCGACCCTGCAGCATTTGCACGTGTTTTAAAACCTTCAAATCACACCGAGACACATTTACACAAATAATATCCACCCAGGAACATGTATTAAGAGGGTTGTTTAAGTCCCAAGAAGACCCACATGTCCCACCGCTGCGCTGATTTGCACTAGCACTCTCCTTTGCACAACATTAATTTCTGCGCTAATAAGGAACACACTGACACAAGACAGAAAAAAGAGCTCATCTCTGCTTCATCTATATTCAAATTCGCAGCTCTCCTTCCTCACTCTCTGCTGCTGATCGACCACGAGTCACGACTTAATAAACGTTGTCACACTACTGACCATGCAAAGCCAACCCGCATTTTTTAACCCGTGCGTAATTAGTATGGGGAATGCACTGCGCGTAAAAATAAAAAGGCGCCTGGCACGATGTAGGCGCACAGAAAACCATAAACCATTTGTAATTCTCCCGAGATTGCAAACTCACCCAGGGTGTGAACGCAGGTCCTCCCCTTGCCTGTCTTGTTGTGTTTCCGTGTATCCAGTAAAGAAAATAGATGGGGAGGGCAAAGGCGGCAAAGGCGAAAAACGAACTGGTAGTGGACGGATGCCAAACGCCACCTACTTCTCTTCCTTCCTTCTCCTCTTTCGACTCTTTATCCTCCTTCACTCTTCCTCTCTTCCCCGGTCAAGGCTGAGCAGTAGCGGCTGTGATAATCCAGACATTGTGTTCTTCTTCGCACAAAAAAAAACACCGATGTAATAATGGATAAGACCGTTTCGCCTTAGTACACTCTAAATAAAAAACAAGTTTGGAGTTTTAGATTTCTGAATTGGAATTGGAAAAACGCTGTCCAGGGCAACCTGCGTTCAGCAAAACAGTCCACAGGGATCTCAACACAATCTCCTCTGAAATGTGCGCTGCGAAACGTTGTCAAAAAGCTGGAGAAAAAAGTTTGCTTTCAGAAATAATCCGTTTAGGGAGATATTTCACTTCTTCCCTACCCGGGAAAAAAAACTCCCCTCAGTTGAGATTGTAGCGCACCTGCGGCCAAAGCCGACACACACTCACAGGTATCCACAACCCCCAGCACCCTCCTCTCTTCTCTTCTCTTCTCTTCTCTTCTCTTCTCTTCTCTTCTCTCCTCTCTTCTTTCTCTCTCTGTGTGGGGCTTTTATTCATTCGTCTTTTTAATTCTGGGGGGCCGCTGGTTCTCGGTCATCACTCACTGTGTCAAAAGCCTGGCGTTGTTTCTCCAAGTGTATAGCTGAGAGAAGGAAAGCGTCTCTTTTCCACCACCAGCGCTCTCCTCTGCTTTCCTCTTCTCTCTTTCTCTCTCTCTCTCTCTCTCTCTCTCTCTCTCTCTCTATCTATCCCCGCCTCTTTCGGCAAGCGATTGGTTGAAAAGGAGTGAGCCCTATGGAGAGAGAGACAGACGGGATAGAAGGGAAGGAAGGAGAAAGAAAAGAGAGATAAACCCAGATGAGAGAAGGAATAGGATGGAGATGAGAGCGCAGGGATGAAAGAAGAGTGTGTGAGCCAGAGGAAGGAGGATAAAGAAGGAGGATGAGCAAGTGTGTGTGTGTGTGTGTGTGTGTGTGTGTGTGTGTGTGTGTGTGTGTGTGTGTGTGTGTGTGTGTGTGTGCGCGCAGAGTGGCATAGCCACGCACATGTTTGGGGGGCAGGGGCTTAAGCAACAAAAATTGGGAACAATTGTAGGCTTTTTTCTGTCAGTGATGCTGGAGAATGCTTGCTTTTTTTTGTCAAAATCTGTGAATATCTCCTCATGATCCTGTCCAGTGTGTGGACTGAAAATGTTAAAAAAAAAAAAATCTAGTTTTGCTACACAGGCTAGGTTCTTTACACTGGTAGGTTGCTAGATACAGTGGGTCTCCTTTGTTTACATATCCGTTTTAGGAGGCGAGGCTTTGCATTAACACAATCTTTTTTTTCGGCGCACACAGTACAGACAGCCAGGTAGCGGATCGCGAGGAGATATTCACTTATTTTGACAACAACAATTCTTCAGAATAGCTGACCTTTAAACACCCTTAAAGAGGAACACTTTTGACATGCTGAATAGGCTACTTTCTAAATGGATACGGCATAGTATAGGCTACATTAATGTCTTTAAAGTTGATATAATTAAGAAAATATTTATATATTTAAATTTATTTTTTATGAAGGTGACTTTTGGACTCTTGGGGGGACACAAGGGCAGGGGCTCTATCCACCCTTGCGTCCTATCTGTTAACGTTCCTGGTAAAGGGAGGTATATGTTGTGCACTGAGCTCTATGTGTTAAACCCAAAGGAACAGGACTGGCTAAAGAAAACTGAAAAAGCTTCCCGTCTCCTCTTTCTTATTTCCCCTCTCATTCACTCTCAGTGCTTTAGCCAAAATTTGAGTTGGTTGACTCCCGAGCAAAAAAAAAAGTTCTGTCGGTCCGTCTCCCTTCTCTCTTTATGAGATTCTGATGTCTGTCGGCCGCTTTTCCTCTGTGAGTTTGTGATGAATAAGTAAGTGGCTGAAGGAGAGGACTGGGGAGTGAGAGTGCATTATGAATATACTGCCCAGGGGCAATAACTAAGAGCCCGAGCCCGCCTCTGTAATGGGAGCAAATGAGGTGGGTCCGGATATTGCGATTGTTGTCGCACGGCCCCGCACATGTTAGCGGGAGAGGGAGGAAGAAGGCAGCAGACAGAAAATGGCTCGACAGCTCACGGGGGAGAGGCCCCTTGATTGATAGCGACGCTCCTGGGAGTCTTTCAATATGAACTTGGTTAACTGGGAGCCACGCGAAGCATTGATCACTAAGCTGCCATGCTTTATACAAGGAGTGAGAGGCGCACACCGCCAGCTGTGGGAAGCGTTTTATTTAGAAAAGCTCCTGGGGAGAGCTTCTTCACACGGCGTGGCAAACTAACCAATCACAGCTATTTTAAAGGCTCTAATCAACACAATCTCCAACACTGCCTCAGATCAGAGTATGAACTATACCTGACACCATGCAATGCATCATTAAGTTCCAATGGTCAGAGGCTAGAGGGGGTCGTAGGTTGCCTACATTTCCCATGTTATGGTATTTGTAAACTTGAAATTAGGTCAAATGGTCTTCATCATTCTAATGACAGAGGAATTATGTTATTTACATCCATATGTCCTGTTGCTTGGTACACTGCACAGGTTAAGATGCTATTATGAATGGGGGAGGGGGGTGTAGTGGTCACAGCGGACCCGTGGTTGTTCTCTGCATGTCATTCCCCTCTCTACCCCATTTCATCTCTGTCTCTCCATACTGTCTAATAAAAAGCAGTGATTACCAAAAACAATTAAGAATGCTATTATGTAACAGATGCTAACTAGTCAACATAGACCTACTGCAGCCTACACTTTAATCCGCTTCTATTCCGTATATGTCCACACAAAGTTAAGAAGTTTATTTTGAACAATTCGTTACACATTATTAAACCAAATTTACAGACAGATTGCAGAGGGGTGGAGTCAATGATGATGGATTTTATCAAAACAGGAGAGTTGGAGGGATGCCAACATCACTCCAGGCAGTAAACGTTTACATCATATTTGAGTATGGACCTCACTATTTCCTGATCTACTCCATTTTGAATTTATATCAATACATGAAGTCAACACTTGAACACAATTGTATTCACTTGTTTCTCAATAAAAACATTCCAGCTTCTCAAAGTAATTATTGAATATATATCTTCAAAAAAAACGACTACAGATAGATTAGTTTACTGCGACATTGCTGTTGTGATGATTAAATTAGTGCTATGGACATATACATTATGCTCAATTTACCATCTTTACATGGCATTGTTAGCAGCTAGCATTCGTCAATTTAAACCCCGGCTTTTATTTGGGAATTTACATTAAATTCCATGCAAATTTCAATCCCCAAACGTTAAATAATGTCATTCTTGTTCAGCACCCGATGTCTCTATGCCGTGCTTCCACAGCATGTGACCAGCAGAAAGGGAAAGTTAGTTACATATGGACTGAGATCAGAGGAGCAGTGCAGGCCTGTTTGGCACAGCAGTAGATGAATGGCTGCTTCCAGCATTCATCCAAAAGGTTTTTGTATCTTCAGAGGGGGCCCAAGACGTCAGCTGGGTTTTGGACCGAGTCTCTAGCTCGAATGGGATCAGACGAGCAGGAGAATCAAATTAAAATGCTTTGTCATCAAAACATTAACACAGCTGAAAAAGAAAAAACGATTCATCTGTTGTTTCCTATGCCAGTTTGCATGTCGTCGCTGTGGGGCAGAAACCTTATAATAGATAGAACCTAGATATATCCAAATACCAAAAGGATCATATTGCAGGAAACTAAAAAAACACCATTTTAAAAACTATCTTTTTTATTAATTCACACGCTCTTTGTAATACTTTTCATTGGTTAAAAAGTTATATAAACCCACATACATACCTGAAGTAATTGATTTTTGGAGAAAAAAATGGAGATATGAGGTTTCCTTCCTGACAGCGACGGTGTATACTGGCCGGATGGACAAGCTTTAGGCCATTTTTCTGTTTGTTTCCTCTTGTTATTTGCCTTCGCTTTGTTTACCCTGACGCATTGGTGATTAATCTGTTCATTAACAAGGCACTTTAAATATAGATTTGAATGCACAAATAGAAATGTTTTACTGCACATACCTCATCTCAGTTTTATGTGCATGCAGCAGCAGAGCCATGCCCCTCACATAGCTGCCGGCTATAGGAGAACATTTTTATTGGCAGGATGAGCACAGGTTAGTGCACAACCATTACATTGGGTATCACCGCCCGAGCCAAGTGTGCATTTTTATGTCTCATATTCAGTGTGGGATCACTCACACCCGGTCTTAAGTCATACATCCCCCCCCCCCCCCCACACACACACACATGCATGCGCACACGCACACGCACACACACACAGATATGTATACAACACAATAAAGGGATGGCAGAAAAGCCAGAGCATGTCAGCAGCTCCCTGAAATCCACAGGATATGTGTCTCTTTTGTCTAAGGGCTTAGAAAGCTCAACACCCACTCAGTATCTCGGCTTGCTCTCTTTCTTTTATTATTGTCCATTTTTGTCCTGCCATGTGCTGTGATGTTGAATAGTGGACGGCAGGGTGGCACTCTCATGCATTAAGTAATAGCCATGCTTTCACGCTGGTCATGTGTGTTCTCCTTCATACAGTGAGAAGCACAAATGCGTATTTATGAGAATGCCTTTATAAGACTGATGCTGACTGGCAGACAGACGTGTATAGCTCCAACCATTTGAGTCAGATGCATGTGAGTCAATACACTAAAACGTGAAGTATGGCCAAATGATGAAGTGGGGGTGTCTGTAATGGAGGAATTATCAGGGAAAAAGAGATGATCCGGGGGCCCCCCAAAATTGAGGTTTCTTAAAAAATGTCATGATAATCATTATATTACAAAAAATATATACAGTAAATTAGTCATTGTTTTTTCTTAATTGTGTAACCATCACTCAATTCGGGCAAATTAGATGTTTCCCCTAATTAGGCATATAGTCTACCCAGCTTTATTAAGCTGTTTTTGAATGGCGATTCATAATGGCAAGCGGGACCGGCGGCAGCCAAGGGGCTCTGCCCACCCAAATGTGCGCCCTTCCCACCCAATCAAAAGTGAAGAAAATGTATTCTTTATTTTTTCAACCAATTAAAATATGTCTATTTTCTATGCCAGGACCATTCCTAGCTTCTGCCCCACCTCCAACAAGGCTGTGTTGACGTCAGGGGGACTTTAACTAACGTCATCAACTGAGGGCGGTGCATCATCAGTTGAATGCACACCTACAAACTGGGTAGCCTAGCTGTAAAAGAAGGCAAACCTCCTGCCGTGTTGGGCTCAAGCCACGCCAAGCCAACACATGCATATGGAAAAAACGCCATTTGATTGTAATTGTGAACTTATTCATCACTATTCCTATATGTGTGATGTCAACTTGAAGACCCCCTAACCCTAACAGGTTTTGATTTTTCATCAATGTCATGCTGTTAGAACAATTGCTCTTGTCCTCCATAATGAGCAGGTGAAAGCTGTGTCCACACCAATCAAGTGACGGCAGCGATGTCAGACTAGGGACGTCTGGGGGCGAGTTGGCTGATAGCAATAGCTGTGTGCTGCTGAGTGTCTGGATCAAACGCGCTCAATGGTTGATTGCATGACTTTTTCTTAAGCTTTTCTCAGAAACAAAAAAAAATCCCTTTTGAGCATTCCCCGTTCGCGTTTCCACCTCATGTGAAGAACGTTGAGTAAAGATAAATAGGTGCATGGTGGATTCATACATTTAATATTAGAAACAACAATATATAAAAAGATGTTTTAATTGTTGTTGGACTCTGATGTTTTAGTTAGAACTAGTGAATGTAAAGGAGTTGGCAGAGGAGGAAAAGAAGGCTCCAAAGTAAAAGATCCAGCTGTTATTTTGTTCTGCTTCATAATGTAATTTGTCATGAAACAATCCGCACCAAAACTTTTTTTTCTCCTTTCACTCGATTTGAGGTCTCTCTCATTCACTCCAACGCTCTCATGTTGTCAGCTTGTTTGCCACCTTTCTGTCTCTGTATTCCTGTAGACAAAAAGCCTCGGACAGCAGACAAAAAAGCCTTTGTTATTGAGTTTAATAACCAACTATGTCCGACCCCAGTGACGGCGCTACACCGGGGCTGACCGGGGCTAAAGCCCCGTTAGAAATCTGGTTAGCCCCGGTTCAGCCCCCCTAGGATCCTAGTCCCATATAGGCCTACTGTATTGCATTTTCTTTAAACGCTGCTAACAATTAAATATTCCTTTTAGCCTACTGCTATTCTTATTCTAGGGTTAGTCTACATCTTAAAAGTTAATGAATAGGCTATCAAAGTCGGAATCCTAAATTCAGATTCTGGATTTTTGAGGAGCACCTGAATGTAGCATTCCTCGTCGCACACTTGTCTGATCCCGGCCGAGCAAAGCAGCGCATCACCCGGTGAAACCTGTGGCAATGAGTTCACAGTGAGATCTCGCCTGTGAAAGCCGCTGTGCAGAAAAACTATATGGTCTAAGACTAATTATCACCGGGGATTCCTGCACGTTAACTTTGTATAGCCTAGGTAGGCTACTAGTCTCAGCCCACCGCGTTCTCTCTCCCAGCGCAAAAACACACGCCCCAGCCGCTTCAGAGTGCACAACCAGTGTTGCACCCGAAAAAAAGAAAAGAAACACAGGCGCTTAAACTGAATGATCGCTCTGGTAACGGGCATTCCCTTACTGCACGCCGAATATTAGACCCCAAAATATAAGACGACCCGACTTTTTACGACCTACTTGTAGGGGAAACCCTCAGTCTTATATTAAAACCATCACCGCTGCATGTAACACTATTACATTGGTGCAGTTTGTATTTATCACTGTAGCGAGTTAGTAAGTATCCTATATGTTAGAGAAGTTTCACATCAGGCCAGCCTATTATGTAGCCTAGTGATGCGCCGAGTCATTTTATTTATTTATTTTTGCCTCGCACCCGGCAAGCAGCTCCGCCGTCCAAATCATCCTGCAATCACCAATTTGATACCAGAAAAGTTGCCAGCGTGTCTGTTTCTCCCCAGCGCACAGCAAAGGAGATATATATTTAGGCTACTATTGTTACTATAAAATGTCACGCAAGAGAGACGATAAACAATAATAATGGTCAGTTATCATTTAGATTAGATGGAAAGATGATAAGGCAGATTCTTTGGAACAACTAAACAAGGCAAAAGTTGATGATGATGTGAACAACTTGTTTGTGCTTTAAAGTCGCCAGAACGCAAGAAACAAGTCTTTGAGGCTCAAATTTTCCTGGGGGAGGACCCCCAGACCCCCCACTGTTGTGCAGATCCTAAATAAATGTGCCACACCGAGTTTTAATGAAACACACGCAGAATCTCTTCTCTGGCTACGTTATAGTGCAGCACCCCCACATATTGGTCAAGCCCCTCCTTTGCCCCGGTGGAGAAAAAATCCTGGCGCCGTGCATGTCCGACCCTCATCCCAAAATCGAGTACTCGCTTGTTGTTGTGTGAATGAAGTGGTACACGAGTTGAAGCGAGCAGACAAGCAGACACTGTGTTCTTTCTTTGGCAAATCAGCCCAATAAATCTTTTCCCCGAATATTCCTGAAACTACAGAAAGTATTTCTTCCCCCCAAACATCAGGGTCTTATTTGCTTTCTGGAACTATCCTGCAGGAACTTAATAAATCCAGCTTAAACAAAGGTCCATAGCTCCACAAAAAAGGTTCTTGGTAGCGGTGTAAAGAGTACCTGAAAACCACACTTGAGAAAGAGTAGAGATACCTTACTAGACAAATGTGCACTGTTACAAGTCACAAGACAACGATTACAAAAGCACTTGAGTAAAAGTACAAAAGTATCTTATTTTAAAAGTATTTAAGTATCAAGAGTATTTGTGAAAGTTTAATCAGGAAATGTACTAAAAGTATTAAAAGTAAGTTACGCACATTACACCACTGGTTCCTGATCCCCTGGGAAAGTTCCTGCGGTTTGTGTTGGCTGTCAGTCACTAGCCTGGCTGGCTGTTGGGTGCAACCCACTCCATTTCCGCTCCCGTTTTTACATTGATTATTCTCTTCAGTATTGATTGAACTTCCTTTTTCTGTTATCGATTTGGTGACAAGATGCCTCATTTGACTGATGACCTTATTGCTTATATTACAATGATGTGATGGCATGTGTGTTGTTTGTAGATATACATGTCCTTCTCATATGAATAGCATATTGTGATAAAGTTCAATATTTTCTGTAATGTACTGATAAACATTAGACTTTCATATATATTAGATTCATTACACACAACTGAAGTAGTTCAAGCCTTTTATTGTTTTAATATTGATGATTTTGGCAAAAAAGTAAAGAAAAACCAAAAATCTCAAAAAATTAGCATATTTCATCCGACCAATACAAGAAAAGTGTTTTAATACAAAAAAGTCAACCTTCAAATAATTATGTTCAGTTATGCACTCAATACTTGGTCGGGAATCCTTTCGCAGAAATGACTGCTTCAATGCGGCGTGGCATGGAGGCAATCAGCCTGTGGCACTGCTGAGGTGTTATGGAGGCCCAGGATGCTTCGATAGCGGCCTTAAGCTCATCCACAGTGTTGGCTCTGGTGTCTCTCAACTTCCTCTTCACAATATCCCACAGATTCTCTATGGGGTTCAGGTCAGGAGAGTTGGCAGGCCAATTGAGCACAGTAATACCATGGTCAGTAAACCATTTACCAGTGGTTTTGGCACTGTGAGCAGGTGCCAGGTCTTGTTGAAAAATGAAATCTTCATCTCCATAAAGCTTTTCAGCAGATGGAAGCATGAAGTAATAATAATAATAATAATAATAATAAATTTTATTTATAACGCACTTTATATTTAGCAAAAAATCTCAAAGTGCTACAACAACCAAAGAAAAGAAAAAAATAAGTTAAAACAAGAGTTAAAAGCAGTTATCAAAGTAACATGAGCAAAAAATTACAGATTAAAAGATTTCTTAAAAAGGTACGTTTTAAGGCCCTTTTTAAAACAATCAATCGACTGTGGAACCCTCAGGTGTTCTGGGAGGGTGTTCCACAGTCGAGGAGCAGAGGAGCAGAAGGCTCGGTCTCCCAGTGTGCGGCTCTTAGTCCTTGGGGGGAGAAGTCTGTGGCTGTTGGTGGAGCGGAGTGAGCGTGCTGAGGTCTGGGGGGTGAGGAGTTCTTTGAGGTACTGGGGGGCGTTGCCATGGATGCACTGGAATGTGAGGAGGGAGACTTTGTAGTCGATCCGAGCGGAGATGGGTAGCCAGTGTAGTGAGTGAAGAATGGGAGTGATGTGCTCATATTTGCGTACTCTCAGCAGGATTCTAGCGGCACTGTTTTGAATGTGTTGTAATTTCTATATGCTCTTGCTGGGAATCCCGCTGAGAAGTGCATTACAGTAATCGAGTCTGGAGGAGACAAAGGCGTGGACGAGCTTCTCTGCATCTCTTAAGGTGAGTGTGGGACGAAGTCTGGCTATATTCCTTAGGTGGAAAAATGATATTTTGCAGAGGTGGTTGATGTGGGCCTCAAAGGTTAGCTGGGGGTCAAACCTGACACCAAGGTTAGTGACTGTTGATGATAGAGGGATGTCTTTGCCAGAGAAAGTAATGCAGGTTATGGTGGAGTTTCGGATCTGATGAGGGGAACCAATGAGGATGGCTTCAGTTTTTGAGCTGTTTAGCTGGAGAAAATTATGCTTCATCCACGCCCTTATCTCCTCCACAGACATGCAGTGAGCATGGAGAGAGGTGATGCTGCTGATGGTGGTGAATGAGTGTCCGTTCTGATGTATAATTGCGTGTCATCCGCGTAGCAGTGAAAGGATATCCCGAAGCGTCTGATGACTTTACCGAGGGGGAGCATATAGAGGATAAACAGGATGGGTCCAAGCACCGACCCTTGTGGAACCCTGCAGCCAACAGCATGTGAGCGAGACCTTGATCCTCCCATGGCAACGTATTCTGACCTGCCAGTGAGGTAGGACTCAAACCAGCTCAGTGCTGTACCTCTGAGGCCAACAGAGTCATGTAGACGCTGGAGCAGTATGTGATGGTCAACCGTATCAAATGCTGCAGATAGGTCGAGGAGGATGAGGAGGGATGGTGAACCAGAATCAGCAGTCATCAGCAGGTCATTTGTGACTCTCAACAAAGCTGTTTCCGTGCTGTGGGCGGAGCGGAAGCCAGATTGAAACTTTTCAAAGGTGTTGTTGTGTTGGAGGTGATCCTGTAGGTGGCCGGCAACTACTTTCTCAAGAAGTTTGGAGAGAAATGGCAAATTGGATATGGGCCTGTAGTTTGCGAGTACCTGAGGGTCAAGGGTGGGTTTCTTGAGAAATGGTTTGATAATGGCTGTTTTTAGTGCAGATGGTATATGGCCAGTCTGAAGAGATTGGTTTATGACAGTGGTAATCAGAGGACAGAGGGCAGAGCTGTGCGCTTTCACCAGGGCAGTGGGAAAGGGGTCGAGGGCACAAGTGGAGGGTTTCATCCCTTTAATGTTGTCTTGCACCTCAAGTTGGGTGATTTCTGGAAAGGAGCAGAGGGGCGACGTGATGCCAGTCTGAGGGTTGGCGGCTGGAACAGACAGGGGGGAAGGAACAGAGAGGGATGAGCGAATAGTATCAATTTTGGTTGTGAAAAAGTCCATGAAGTTATTGCAGTGATCTTCTGTAATTCCTGTAAGTGGAGGGTTTTGAGTTTGAAGGAGGTGGTTTATAGTGGAGAACAATTGCTTGGAATTTCCAGGACTGCTTTGGATGATGTTAGAGTAGAACTGTGACCGAGCGTCTTTAAGGGACTTGGAATAAGTCTTTTGGTGGTCCCGATACGCCAGTTTGTGGACAGTAAGTCCAGAAACCTTGTATCGGCGCTCAAGGGCACGTCCAGCTGCCTTCATTTTCCGCAGCTCACGTGTATACCAGGGAGCAGAGCAGGAGAATGTTGCTGTCCTAACTTTGATGGGTGCATGGAAATCCAGAATGTTTCTCAGGGTTGTATTGTAGAAGTCCACGGTTTCAGTGACTGATGACATAGGCACAAGATGGAGGTGTTTGAGGTCAGAAGCCAAATTTTTTGTGTCAATGTTTTTCAGGTTTCTGAAACATATTTCACGTTTGGGCTTGATAGATGATGACAGAGAACGTAACTCCACAGAGATTACCTTATGGTCAGACACACCCATATCATACACAGATGGTGCACTTACAGGGGCGGAGTCAGTAATAACAAGATCCAAGATGTTCCCCTTGATGTGTGTGGGAGAGTCAACATGTTGCCTGAGGTTTAGACAGTCCAGTAGCTGTAGGAACTCGGAGGCAAGGTGGCAGGAGGGGGTGTTGACATGGATGTTAAAATCTCCAAGAATTATGATGTTGGGGGAAGTTGAACAGAAGGTGGAAAGAAGATTGTACATCTCTGGGATGAAACGTGGATTTGGTTTAGGTGGGCGGTAGATTAAAAGAGCAGTCATGGGGAGAGGATGCTTGCTATTGAATGCAAGACATTCAAAAGAGGACAGTTCAGGGAGGGGCAGGGGAGACAGGACCAATTGATTGCGGTAGATGACAGCCAAGCCACCACCACGACCAGAGCTGCGGGCTTGTTGGAGGTAACAGTAGCCAGGAGGACAGGTCTCATTTAAAACAGAAAATACATCTGGTTGATGCCAGGTTTCTGTTAGGCACATTATATCCAAACACGTGTCCCGTATGTGATCATGTATGAGGCATGATTTATTTGTGAGGGATTGGACATTGAAAAGTTCGATTTTAATGTTGAATGAAGTAGCGAGTCTCTGTACTGGTTTAAGTAGACTGAAATTCACCCCGCGCTTACTGACTATGTCCATGCGTGGCGCTGTTGCAGCCGCTCCAGTGTCACTGCTACTAATCCATGGAGTGACGAGGGAGAGATGCGACAGGGCGCACAGCTGACCAGACAGAGGGAATGGCGTCATCAGACCGGGAGAAAACAAACTTTCTTCGAGAACTTCTGTGGATGTACCGGGGCCGACGTAGGAGACCAAGTTCTTTTATGACCGACATACAGGCAGGAGTATTGTGGTTGTTTAGCTTCATCAGTTGAGCAGCAGAGAAGTTCATTATGCCGGGCGTTTGGGCTCCGCGTCTGTTGTTAGCCGTCAGCCACAGAGGTAGCACACACAGGAGGAGAAACACTCGGGGGCGAATCACTCTGCACAGATGGTGCATCAGGGACATGGCCGGTGAAGTCGAGACCGGAGAGTATGAAGCGTGTCGGGCGTCCAGGGAGCCAAGAGCAGGAGATACGGGCAGGATTGAGAGTGCCGAGGCCGGTCAGCTGTCCTGCTAACCGCCGATACCTGCTCGTTGACACTTGCTACCAGCCACAGGATGGATAGAGAAATCGCCAAGTCGGTAAGATCCGTGCATCAACCAGGCAGTTTCACCGATGAATCGCTCACAGAAATTGGTGAGAAGTAGTTTTAGTAGTTCTTACTCAGGACTTAAAGCTTAAAACTAAAAACTAAAACTTGAAGCTTGAGGCTTGAGGGGAGAAGCGGCGAACAGACAGCGCCAGCGTCCTCTCTCAAGGACATAAGCCTCCAAATAAGTGCTCCAAAATCTCCTGATAGCTAGCTGCATTGACCCTGCCATTGATAAAACACAGTGGACCAACACCAGCAGCTGACATGGCACCCCAGACCATCACTGACTGTGGGTACTTGACACTGGACTTCAGGCATTTTGGCATTTCCTTCTCCCCAGTCTTCCTCCAGACTCTGGCACCTTGATTTTAGTTAGTTAGTTAGTTAGTTAGTTAGTTTATTCGTCAAATGCACAACATAACAGGCAAGCAGTCATAGCTGGCAATGAAATTTTTGTGTTCCAAGCTCTCCTCAATAATGCAACAATAAAAAATTTAAAAATAGTATAGAGTATATAGAGTAAAAGAGTAACAACGTACAGTGCATTAAGAACCAAATTTTAGATAAAATAAACCTAAACCTAGGATATATGTACAGTATATATATATATATATATACACATACATACACACACATACACATATATATACATACATACACACACACATATACATATATATATATATATACACATATATACATATACATACATACATACACATACACACATACACAAACATGTAAACATGTATGTAAAGAATACATATACACATATATATAAGTGTCTCAGACAGCAGTTAAGGGACTTGCGGAGTTCAACATTCTTGTGCTGCTCGGAAAAAAGCTGTTCTTGAACCTGGTGGTTCTGGTTTTGATGCTCCGATACCGTCTGCCTGACGGTAGCAGAGTGAACAGTTCCTGGCTAGGGTGGCTGTGGTCGTTGAGAATGCGCTGTGCTTTTCTCCGACATCTTCGGGTGTAGAGGTCATGTATGGATGGCAGATCAGACCTGGTGATGTGCTGTGCGGTTTTCACGACCCTCTGCAGAGCTTTACGGTCGCGGTCGTTGCAGTTTCCATACCAGCTGGTGATACAGCCGGTCAGGATGCTCTCGATGGTGCATTGGTAAAAGTTGCAGAGTATTCTGGAGCCCATACCGAACCTTCTCAGTCTGCGGAGGAAGAAGAGCCGCTGTCTTGCTGCCTTAACAACAGTGTCAGTGTGGTGTGACCAGGACAGGTCCTCAGTGATGTGTACTCCAAGGAACCTGAAGCTGCTGACTCTCTCTACTGCAGCCCCATCTATGTGGATGGGGGTGTGCTCTCCTCCCTGCAGCTTCCTATAGTCCACTATGAGCTCCTTTGTTTTGGTGACGTTGAGGTGGAGGTTGTTGTCATGGCACCATGTTGACAAGGCCCTCACCTCCTCCCTGTAGGCTGTCTCGTTATTGTTGGAGATTAAACCAATGACTGTGGTGTCGTCAGCGAACTTAATTATTTTATTTGAGCTGTGTGTGGCCATATAGTCGTGCGTAAACAGTGAGTAGAGGAGAGGACTGAGCACGCAGCCCTGCGGTGCTCCAGTACTGAGAGTCAAGGTGGAGGAGGTGTTGTTGCCTATCCTCACAGCCTGGGGTCTGCCCGTCAGGAAATCCAGAATCCAGCTGCATAGGGCTGTGTTCAGTCCCAGGTCCATGAGCTTGGTGATGAGTTTAGAGGGCACTATAGTATTGAATGCTGAGCTATAGTCAATAAAAAGCATTCTCACATAAGTGCTCCCCTGATCCAGGTGGGAGAGGGCAGTGTGGAGTGTGAGGGCGATGGCGTCGTCAGTAGACCTGTTTGGCCTGTAGGCGAACTGTAAAGGGTCCAGGGTGTCAGGCAGAGAAGAGGTGATGTGGGTTTTGACTATCCGCTCGAAGCACTTCATGATGACCGATGTAAGAGCTACAGGGCGGTAGTCATTTAAACAGAGGGCTTTTGATTTCTTGGCCACAGGAACAATGGTGGTTCTCTTGAAGCATGTCGGGACCACAGATAGTTGTAGGGATGTGTTGAAGAGGTGAGTGAATACATCCGCCAGCTGGTCTGCACACGCCTTCAGTACTCTGCCCGGGATGCCGTCTGGGCCTGGGGCCTTGTGAGGGTTTACCTTTTTAAAGGATTTGCACACCTCTGTCCTTGATATTTCCAGTGGGTAGGGGTCCTGGTCCATAGGCATCTCCAGGGCAGGGGAATTATGCTCAAAGCGTGCATAAAAAGAATTCAGCTCATCTGGCAGAGTTACAGACACCTTCTCAGCAATGTTGTTTTTTCCCTTGTAATCCGTAATAGTTTTTAATCCAGACCACATGTTTCTGGTGTTTGAGCCATGGTAGTTTGCCTCCACCTTGGCTCTGTATTGTCTTTTTGCATTGTTTATTGCCTTCCTGAGCTCATACCGGCATTTCCTGTATTCGTCAATATCCCCCGATCTGTGAGCGTCATGACGTTGCTTAAGCCTTAAACTGACTTCCCCGTTCAGCCAAGGCTTCTGGTTAGGGTATGTTCGGATATTTACAGTTGGAACCACGTCTCCTATGCACTTCTCAATAAATGAGACCACTGACTCCGCATATTCGCTTACGTCATCACTTTCAAACACACCCCACTGTGTCATGCTGAAACAGTCACGAAGGGCAGAATCTGATTGGTCAGACCATCGATGGACGGGCCGCGTCACAGGCTTTTCCTGTTTGAGTTTCTGCCTGTAGGCAGGGAGCAGTAGAATGGAGCAGTGATCTGATTTGCCAAACGCAGGTCGGGGGAGGGACTTGTATGCTTCCCGGAACAGAGTGTAAACACAGTCCAGCGTGATGTTGCCCCTCGTTGGAAAACTAACTTGCTGGTGAAATCTCGGCAGTACTTTCCTCATGTTGGCTCGGTTGAAATCGCCGGCTACTATGAAAGCAGCCTCCGGACGTGAGGTCTCGTGTCTGTCGATAATTGCGTATAGTTCTTCCAGTGCTGTTGAGGTGTCGGCTTGTGGTGGAATATAAACGGCTGTTAGAATGACTTCCGTAAATTCCCGTGGTAGAAAGAAAGGTCGACAGGCTATCATAATGTGCTCTAAGTAAGTGGAACATCCCGAAGAAACAATTTTCACATCCAAGCACCACTGACTGTTTACCATGACACAAACACCGCCTCCCTTGGTTTTCCCCGAATCCACTGTTCTGTCCTGCCGGTAGATTGAGCGCCCGGCTGTTGCTACAGCGTTGTCAGGGATCGATGGGTCCAGCCAAGTTTCCGTGAATATCATGACGTTGGAGTCCCTTATGTCCTGTTAAAAAGCAATCCTACTTCGGAGTTCGTCCAATTTATTATCCAGCGACTGGACATTTGCTAGAAGGATGCTCGGAAGAGGAGTCCGATGTACTCGTTTCCTTAGTCTGACAAGGAGGCCCGCCCGGTTACCACGTCTTCTACGGCGTTTACGTCTCACAGCTGGCAGACAACCCAACGGAAAATCTCCGAGACTTGTTTGTGATGGTGATGGGGAAAAATGAGTTTCTGCTCTCATTTTGATGTCTAAGAGCGTTTGCCTGTCGTACTGTATGATAGTACTGGATTTCTGAATGACATGAAAAATTTGCTTTCATCCGAAAAAAGTACTTTGGACCACTGAGCAACAGTCCAGTGCTGCTTCTCTGTAGCCCAGGTCAGGCGCTTCTGCCGCTGTTTCTGGTTCAAAAGTGGCTTCACCTGGGGAATACGGCACCTGTAGCCCATTTCCTGCACAAGCCTGTGCACGGTGGCTCTGGATGTTTCTACTCCAGACTCAGTCCACTGCTTCCGCAGGTCCCCCAAGGTCTGGAATCGGCCCTTCTCCACAATCCTCCTCAGGGTCCGGTCACCTCTTCTGGTTGTGCAGCGTTTTCTGCCACACTTTTTCCTTCCCACAGACTTCCCACTGAGGTGCCTTGATACAGCACTCTGGGAACAGCCTATTCGCTCAGAAATTTCTTTCTGTGTCTTAATGATGGCCTTCTGGACAGCAGTCAGGTTGGCAGTCTTACCCATGATTGCGGTTTTGAGTAATGAACCAGGCTGGGAGTTTTTAACAGCCTCAGGAATCTTTTTGCAGGTGTTTAGAGTTAGTTGATTCAGATGATTAGGTTAAGAGCTCGTTTAGAGTACCTTTTCATGATATGCTAATTTTTTGAGATAGGAATTTGGAGTTTTCATGAGCTGTATACCAAAATCATCAGTATTAAAACAACAAAAGACCTGAAATATTTCAGTTGGTGTGCAATGAATCTAAAATATATGAAAGTTCAATTATTATCATTACATTATGGAAAATAATCAACTTTATCACAATATGCTAATTATATGAGAAGGACCTGTACATGTGTTGTCATGCCTCCTGGGAAAGACCATATCTTCCGTCAAATCACAGAGCACAGGCATCCAGATAAATCAATAAAATACTTTTTTTAACAAAAATGATATAGCTTATATAGTTTTGCTTGATGTTACATAATGAATGATTGACACAGACTGAAAAGTCAGTTTAAGAAAATGGAAAAAAGTTGTTGCCTGTCAACCTTTGAGCCTGAGGCAAATCATCCTTCCACCCTGGGAAGTTGCCTTTACAGTCTGGGCCTGTGGGCTATGAATTGTGTTCACTCCATCAACAGTGTGAACACTTTAAGAGAGATTTAAGAAGGAAAAAAAAGTTGTGTATACACAGGTGTATGTCAATATGTGTACTTTATAGCATATGTAAATTGTACATATAGTAGTAGCCTATATCAAACTGTGTATATATAGTGTGCTGCTTGAAAGTTTGTGAACCCCTTGAGCATTTTGGAATTGTATTTATTTTAACCGCTATTAATTAATTTTTATCAATACTAGTATTTTTATATGAAACAATAGATGTTTGTTCATCAATTCAACATTTTTATTTACGAGAAATCAATTGTTAAAACAGATAAAACTAATTATTTGACAACTGTTGTATGTGCAAAAGTTTATGAACCCTGAGCTGCATTGCTTAAATCGAGCAAGGTAATACACAATCAGGTGGGCCAAATTGATTGATGAAATAGACCAATGTAATGAGAGATCTTTAGGGAAGAAATTGGGCGGCACTAGATAAAACAAAGATAAAACCAGGTCAGTTTAGGCCCACCAAACTGAACCCATACAGGTCAGACATGCTCAAAGGAGAAAAAATCTCAGAGGATCTCAGGAATAGAGTTTTGATGTTGCACATTTGTCTGGGGACAGCTATAAATTCATTTAAAGAAAGTTTGAGCTCCATCGGTCCACTATGAGGCAAATCATCTACAAATGGAGAGCTTTAAGAATGACTTAACATCTGCCTAGAAGTGGACTTGCCTGAGCAAACTTTTTTTTAAATTGATTTATAGCTGTCCCCAGACAAATGTGCAGCATCATAACTCTATTCCTGAGATTGTTAGAAATAAAAATATACGTGTTCTTTTAGCCTTATTTATGAAGGAAAAAATAACCATGGAGAAAGGTGTAAAATTCGGGATTCGTCAGTATTTATTTAAGTAAATTGACAAGGCAGGTTGACAGGACAAAAAGCAAGAAGAAGTGAAGTCTCTCTCTACATCAGAGCATTATATTATCTCTAACATCATGACAATTTCTACTGATTGGTTGAATCTCATTGTCAGGCAGATTTCAGAGTCCGTCCTCCTGCTTCCTCCTGGCCGCCCTCTGCTGAACTATACCGAATAGGGAGGGTTAATTTAGCAGGCCTTGAGAAAGTGTCTAAAGCTTGCTTAGATACTTAAGGACAATAAAGAAACCAACAGCTTTGGTGATGTAATAGGTTTAATACTATTAACAAGTGATATAGTATTAGGGCTGCGAATATGAATATGAAATATGAATACAGGCTCCACCCTGATCTGGATATCAGTTTTCCACAGTTTTTCGTGTAGACAGAAGGACAAATATCTAACTCCAATGCCTTTTACTGATTGACCAATATTATCCTGAATAGAAAAAATTCTGAGTCGAGGACAGCCTTATATAGCAGATATGCCATACAACATACTGTATATTGTGTAAGAAACGATTTTTGATGTTGCAGAAGCCAATGGAACACAAGTTAGCAGTGTCACTAGCTTCCTCTGGCTATCAGCGTGCCATTAATATGGATTAGTAGGGTTTAATAGCGGGTCTTGCATAACATACTCATAATCGAGAGACACTAGGCTACAGCATATCCGAGAAAACGCACATAAATAGTATTAGAAACGGGCTTAGTTATCACTAACCATCAACAATTAGCTAGTTATATAGAAGATGAAAAAAGGTACTCACCCCTCTTGAAACAGTCAGAGTGTGCACATGATCAGCTGCATGGACTAATGCATGTGTTAAAATGCTGGGAGGCTATAGTGCGTGCAGAGCGGCCAAGTCTCACGCTTTGGCCGTGAGACACACGCATATCAACCAGTTCATACGCTCACACGCCACACCTCCAATTTCTCACACAGAGAAATTAATCCCCGTAATATTTTTTTTGGTACTTTTACTTTGAAAATCTTATTTTGAAAAGCTAAACGGACTGAGTTCCGTGACATCCTCTTTCTGCCATGCTTTCTGCACGCGCGGTTTCTTTATAGGTCCATGGCCGTGTGCAGACCGTAGCAGCAGCAGCCACTTGGCAAACCACCACGGCCACGCCCCCCTGCGTTACACTACAAAACTGATAAAATCCGCCGCCTCCCAGTCCCGCCCTTTGTTCAAATTATATGGAAAATTAATGACAACAAGGACGCCGGTATTAAATGAACAAAGAGGTAAGAACACCTTAATTCAAATCAGCAGTGGCGATTTTGGGTTGGAAACTCTGGTGGGGCCATGCAGGAAAATAATCTTATAACGCAATCCAGAAATAGGCTACCACATATTACTACCATCACAACAAACACAAAGTAGCAAGTGACAGAGGGGACCATGGTAATGGTAATGGTAAATGGACTTGTATAGCGCTATATCTCCGTTTATCACAGACCCAAAGCGCTTTACATTGTTTTTGTACACATTCACCCAGTCACACACACATTCATACACCGATAGCAGCAGCTACCACGCAGGGTAGACTTAGCACTAGGGTGCTAAGCTAACTAAGCTAACTATCGGGAGCACTTCGGGTTTCAGTGTCTTGCCCAGGGACACTTCGACATGTGGCGGGGATCTCCGACCCTGAGGCGAACTCCCTACCCACTTCCGCCCCGAAAATTGCAGCTGAATAATGCCATCACTCAAACGCGAATCTGACATATATTAGGCTATTATATCAATAGCACCACCAAATGGCAGTGTTCAAGATCTCACAATATAAAAAACTCAAGATCGAAACAACAATGTGGCAACAATAAACACAACGGCGCACACCCTATAGGCCTATACCACAGCCAAAGAGCCATTTCACCACCAGAGACAGGTGAACTGCTCCCTCGGGGAGCCCACTTGAGGTTGTGCCCCCCCCACACACACGTATCGCCAGTTACCATGCAGAAATTCTAATTCAAACAATAATATGTAAACTACATTATAAATTCAACTTAGAATAAAAATAATTACAAATTAGACTCAGCAATGACTCACCACTCTCGGTGACTTTGCTGTTAAAATCCAAAAGTCCGTGGATGAGTTCACTTTCACTTTCAAAAGCATCGCCACGGCGTTCAGTCTCTGCTCTCCCATTGTAAAAGTTTTGATTCTCCCGCCGTAAACCCCGCCCTTTCAATAAATCAGCCAATGGGAAGCAGTCTGGGGCCCTAATCTTCTGGCCCCACTGCCGAAACTAAAGTGTGCGCTGTGCACGCGCATGCTCGCGCAACAGCTCCCCAGTCCTCTACTACACAGCGGCAGGGCCATCACGGCTGGGCCCCACCGAGCGGAACAGACGAGACGGAGCAACGAACTATTTCACACACACAACTACTACACTACAAAAAGACAATTGCGTTCATCAAGTTAAAACTGCGGACATGTAATTAATAATTAATCTATTATTAATTTATGCTCAATGAAAATTTTTGACAAAATAAATAAATAAAATTAAATTTATAATCCTGCCCTGCACGGCAGCGCCCTCTGGTGGGGCCGTGCCCCACTGGCCCCTAATGCAAAGACGCCACTGCAAATCAGTCACTTCACTTGATATATTCAAGCTTGTTTTGCATTATGTTATTGGGCTGGTTGACACACCAACACATTTTTGTTCTAAAAGGTTGTCAACATTAATTGAATGAATGTATTGAGTAACTAAGCTTAGAGGTTACTGTGGGAAAAATATGTTCTGAGAAGACATCAAGTGTCATAGATTTAATATAACAATGGTGAATTGAAATTGGATAATTGGATAACCCATACAATGTTGAATACATATAGAATATTTACCTTTATTACAGTTTAACCAAATGTTTTAACAATAGGCTACAGGAGATATTTGAAAGCACTACACATGCATTGTAGGCTATTCAATTAAATTTGTGTCAGCGAAACCGTGAATGTTCTCTTTTACTTTACATAAAAATGAATGCAGAAAAGGCACACATTGCTTCATAAAAATTCACCAGAATGCAGGAAATTAAGTGTTTAATGCTCAAAATTTTCTGGGGGGGAACCCCAGACCCCCACTTACAATATGTCCACACCCAATGCTTAATTAAAACCTGTCCTACGACTTTGCAATTCATGAATTCGTTTATTTTAATAAGATTTTTGATGTTTTATCACATTTTCCAATTGTCTTTTATTTCTGATTTATTATGAACAAAATGTAAACTTGCAGGACACTAGCAAAAATTATTGGGTGGGAGAGAGGACACGGTTTTGGGTCCCTCGGCCAAAAAATCTCACTCCAAACTTTTGGTGAAACTTGGCAGCCCTGAGTGCGCAGCTCAAGTGTGATTCCACCACTATGAACTCTGTGTAAAGCCACTGAAGCTATTTCTTCTCTAATTAAGCTAGAAATAGGACATGAGCGCACACCTGATTTTCTCTCTTCACGCCCTCCATCCCCTCTGAAGGCAGCAGTCCATGAAAATCTAAAAGGGCACAAAGAATAAGAAATGAAAAACGAGCCTGAGAAAAAATTAATCTCTGATATCAATGTTAATTTCACAGTCGAAAGGGCCTCTAATTTCCCAGTCCAAAATCTTCCCATAGTGATTTTTCGAATTTGTTGTTAACATTTTTTTTATTCGTGAAAAGCAGTCAAAAAATGCCTCTGGAGATATGTCAGCCACTGACTGGGTCTACTATTGTAAGTGTCTGATTGACAAACATGCTTTTTTTTTGAAGTACCTGTATACCTTTAGACAAGGCCTTACTTTTGAGCTATTTAAATACCTCGAGCCGACTGGCTTACTAGCTATCTAGCCTGACATAATCAGTACATTCTTCCCCAGTGGATGTTTGTTTGGTATCTGTGTAACAAACCAATATGTAAAAGAAGTCCAACGCTTGTGAATGAAAAGAAAACATTTACTAGAAAGCAGTTATTGTTACTGATTAAGCCAAATAACTTTAGTGTTAGATTATTTAATTGGCTAACAGCACATATTGTGTCCAAGCTGTAGCTAGTGAAACTAAAAGCTTCTCTTCAACGAAAATAATCAAGCTACACTTAATTTTCTTTGTAACATCAATATTATGTCATCTTGTGTACAGTGCGTAAACAGTTATGTTATGTCACGGACACAATAATAATTTTAGTAGAGCCTATAAAGTATGATTTACAGAGCAGATTTCCATACTGTAGTGCTGCAGTTGTGCATTTAAATGTAAGATGTACCTTGAAACAAATTTGACAGTACAATGTTTTTAACGCAGGCACATGGAACATTTAGGAAAATACCATGTCTTATTTCTTAGCTTGTTAGAATTATTCCCAGTAATCTATTTCTGCCTTTTGTTCAACTTCTCTAGTCTGCCCACCGATGAATTTCTTAATTTCAATCCACTTTAGGGCTAAATTTGATTTGACTGTGTGGAACACTGTCTTCCACTGTGTCCTCTCTCTCTCTCTCTCTCTCTCTCTCTCTCTCTCTCTCTCTCTCTCTCTCTCTCTCTCTCTCTCTCTCTCTCTCTCTCTCTCTCTCTCTCTCTCTCTCTCTCTCTCTCTCTCTCTCTCTCTCTCTGTTTCGCCCTCTCGCACTAAACTCTGGCTTGCCTCAATGTCACGGCAGCCAGGCAAAGACAATTAAGGTGTATAAATATGTAAATATGGTCACGGCAGCTCAGTGGGAGGAACGGCGTAATGACATTTTCTGCCCTCGTTTGGCTAATCCCCAAGACACCTCCAAATTAGAAAACCTTAATGACAACCAATAACGCACAGATGGTCAAACTCTGGGGGCATAGCAGGCCCTTCTGATGCCGCCCATGGCTCCTTGCAGGCATTGCTCTTCATGCCAACCGCACACACACACACACACACACACACACACACACATACACGCACACAGGCAGGCAAAGGGACACGCGGATAAACACATGCAAACAAACAGGCAAGCAAGAACTAGCATGCAGGGAAGCAGGGACGGATAGTGCAGAACACTCACGGTGTCAACACACACACACACACACACACTTGCACATCACCTAGCCAGATGCCACCCGTGCCCATGGGGGTGATCATTGTCGTAACTAGAAGGTCAGGTCTTGGCAGGCCATTTAAGGCCAGGCCTGGCTCCATGCTTCAGTGTGTCTTTACTTGTGTGTGTGTGTGTGTGTGTGGAGGTTATTGTTTGGTGTCTCAGGTAATATGTCCGGCGAGGCTCCAGTGGCAGATGTCGACCATCCGTCTTGCAAAGCTGACATATAGAAACACTCCCTGCGGTCAGATCTCGGGAGAAGGAGAGGGGGCAAGAGAACGTAAGGAAATAGTGTTTGCCCGTGTCTGTGTGTGTGTGTGTGTGTGTGTGTGTGTGTGTGTGTTTGTGTGTGTGTGAGCGCGAGAGAGAGCGAAATAATGATACATAAAGAGGTAAAGCAATACTAGAGACAGAGAGCAAGGTGTTTTGGCTGGTTTCCTACCGTAATTAGTTCAACCAAGCTATTTGTTCTTCCCACGTCTATGGGATGGGAAAATGTTTCCACAGGGAGCAGGCACGTTTCGACAGAGGGCAAAACAGTGCAAATGTGGATGAAAGGTTTGTGAGCGTTGCCAGACACGGCAACATTTGAAGTAATATCATGACAACATACCTTAAAAGTAAATTAAACATACTTTTTATATGACCATAAAAAGAGGTCCACACTTGGTCAATGTATAACGATAGTCCACTTTAGGCCTGTTAGGAATGTGTGTGTGCGTGGGTGTGTGTGTGTGTGTGTGCGCTTGTATGAAACAGAGCTAGAATAGAGACAGAGAGTGAGTTGTTTTGGCTGGTTTCCTACTGTAAATAATTGAAACCCAGCTACTTGTTCTTCCAGTGTCTTTAGGATGGGAAAATGTTTCTATGGGGAGTTAGCAAGTTTTTGCAGAGGGCAGTACAGTGCAAATAAGGAATAAAGGTTTTTGAGACGCGACACATTTGAAGTCATATTGTGACAAAAGACCTGAAAAGTAGATTTTCTATTCAGTTTTTTCAAGGACCAGGAATAGAGGTCCACACTTAGTCTATGTCGACCACAAGTTCACTGTTGCCAAGCTAATAAAGTGTGTGTGTGTGTGTGGGGGGGGGGGGGTTGCTGTTGGTGTAAAAGATAGAGAGGGAGACTAGAGACAGCGAGCGAGGTGTTTTGGCTGGTTTCCTACAGTAATTAGTTCAACCTAGCTATTTGTTCTCCCTGCGTCTATTAGATGGGTAAATGTTTCTACGGGGAGTAAGCAAGTTTTTGCAGAGGGCAAAACAGTGCAAAGAAGGTAGAAAAAGTTTATGAGAGTTGCCATCCGCATCCAAAAATATCTAAAACAAGCATGCATAAAACATTAGTCAGCTCAGGGATAATGTATGAGGCAATGATTGCTTGGGAACGTTCTAGTATGCAGCACTTCTTCCAGTAGCAATATTGCCCACAGTGTTGTGTTTGTTTTTGCCAGCATTTCAGATCTTGGGTCAGCGTGCAGAATCTGTTTTTCAATCTCTTCCTCTTTACGATTATGATATTTAGTTGGTGAGATCCAGACACAAAATTCCCATTAACTGTGGCAGGTGTTCATAGGCTGTTGATGAAGCCAGCTATCGTCTATGTTACCTTTTGACTGGAAGTCATTTGTGAATTGGCAATGCTTACCAGTCCTAGCACTCCAGTTAAATAATTGGTACCCTTCCTCTACGGTAATCAGTATCAGTATTGGACACAATAATGTTAATGTGGTGTATTTCAGAGCCAGTTATCCAAAACCTCTAAACATACTTCTGAACATCCCGGTTTGTCAAGAGTATCATCAAACATCACATCTTTCAAGCAGTAACCATCAAACACACAGGTGGGAACAGCCCTGTGGGAGGTTTCTCGTTTCCTTTTCCTGGTGCTTAGTTTTGAATTGACAGGTTGTGGCACGGGGGGCAAACAATACTTTGCAATTTAGTGGAGCTCAAGTGCATCTCAAAACCTTGTGGCATGTTTGCAAGTTGTTGGAACACCGAGGGGTGGAGGGGATTTGGGGGGGGGGGGGTGCTCCAGCGACCATGCTTCTACCACTCAGCCCTTAGGTAGTCATCCGCCCTTCCCCCATAACGCACAAACTCCTCACACACTGTGGTGATATAACGTTATTCTGGCCAAGGAAGCCTCATTATACACGTGCCGATACATTATTAATGGCCTTACCAAATGATCCTTCCCGGGGAATTTGTTTAAAAATGTATCATCCACCTTTACTTAACACTATGATTTGGACAATTTCTGCTCATTAGCCCGCCTGCCTGTGCAAGGTGTATTTCCAATCAAGAAGTAATTCCTTTTACAATTGCATATGTGTTGGAAGGATGAACAAAGGGGTTACAAAGGCCTCTCCTAACTGGACTGTGCGCCGTAGATATATGTAGAGAGAATACAAAACTCTTCTAATTGGCCTGTCAGATCAAAGCTCTCAAAACAAAAAAATATACACTTCTTACATAGAGAGCAGGATTAGCAACTGTGTATTTGCACAATGGTCAGTGGTTTGAGGGATGAAAATCAAATTAGTGCTGTATAAAGGGCATGCTGTGTGCTCCTTTTCATCTGTCTTTTTCCATTTACCCCGATGAAAGTATTTCTCTTTAATATCTTAAATCCCCCTCTAATAAGTCAAATGGTGGGAGAGTCATAAATTATAGAGCAACACTGTAAAATGAAGCTTAAAAAGTTGAAAGCTTTGTTTGTATTAAGAGTCACAGTGTGATGCCAGGACTGGTATCATTCGTGAAATAGGCAGCAGAGCACGATACATGTATTTATATACAGTATGTGGCAAGACTGCAGCATTGGGATACATCCTTCAGTCAATGTTATTCTTTCATGATGTAAAACCATAAGGAATTAACCATGAACTTTTCCAGATTCGGGGGTTTGCAGCATTATTTTAACTTCAGTGTGCATTGTGCACTACTTGCAGTACAAAGATGATACAGAATCTGTGAGAAAATGATAGCAGCAGCGGCTAGGGATGGAATAAAGACAGAATTGATGCGCTTTTGTAAAAGTGAGCTTGTTATTGTGGTCCATGTGGAGGAGGTACAGATTCCAGTTACCACAGCAACAAAAGTCAGCAGAGACACTCAAATCAAATATCATTATAAAAACCAAAAGCTCAAACGAGCTGTCTGAATTGAGTTGTAACTCTATTATGTCCACCCAAACTGGAAAGAAAGCTAAGGACGGATCCCTAATCCTGATTATCGATTCATTCTTCCATAATTGAAGCATAATTGAGTCATAAAAGCTGTGTTCATTTAATGTAAAGGACGTTGCTGTTATAAGACCTCAACGTGTGATTTTAGCAGGTCCAAGTCGTGGTGGCTGAGCAATACAGTAAGGTGAACCGAATGAAGCCGAAAGATCTCGGTCCCTAGCCACTTTCAGATCCTCCTTAGGAATCCTTGACAGGGTCTTTTCACATTGTCTTTTGACATACTGTAGTGTTCTGATGAAAGTATCTATTATAAGCGACTTAAAGTGACGATGAGGAATTTCAGTTTAAGTTGATAAGCCAGACGACCGGTGGCGCGTGCATTTGTTTGGGAAGAGAGCGAAAGAGAGCGAAAGAGAGACAGCAGGATGCATCGCAATGAGGTTATATATTTATATTTGACTATGTGACTATTTAAGAATAAACGTGGTTATATGACAATTGTGAAGCAGAGTGAAAATTAAATTTAGTACCATTTGCGAAACACAGGATTTTCCCGTCTGCTTGCCATAAATTGTTTGGTTTGAGTTGGTGGGGATTCAAACCTGAGAAAAGACATTAATAATAACTGTATAAAAATAGTATTCTTTTAACTGATGGTCTCGATTACTGTGACAGGTCATTTATGGTCCTCATGTGAATAATTAGACTATTATGAACATTTAAAAGTTCCTCATAGTCTCTTTTAGTAAAAGCACATCCCATAAGGAAAATTACTGAATATCTGCATGAAACAAAGTATGGGTGCTACAGGTAAAAACAGAACGTTGTCTAGCCTTCCCTTATCATATTTTATAGTCTCACCAAACAGCACTGAAGAACCACACCTCAGGCTTCTACCAACACAGCCAATGGCAATGCTTTCGGTCTGCAAGCCCAGTCACCCTTGACGATGGGTGAGGGCTTGATATACAGTATATAACCAAGAGCTTCGCCTTCATGCTTGGCTGTACCATCACACAACAAATGCATGTCTTATTGGACCAACTTTTAAAAACAAGCATCATTTCACTTGTTGCATTTCGCTATTAGATCCAGTACATTACTGGAAAGTAAGGCCGCACGCATTTTTCACATTCAACTTTGGTATATTCTGCTGATTGACCAAAAGAAAGCTAGATAGATAACCAGAATGGCCAAATTGGAGGACGTTTGAAAGTATGTTAACTGTGTTGTACCATAAACCTGTATTCACTCTGTAAATTATTTCAGAGAATACATTGCATTATTAAAGTAGACTGGAACTTTTGAAT
This sequence comes from Hyperoplus immaculatus, assembly GCA_949357725.1. Classification (NCBI taxonomy): domain Eukaryota; kingdom Metazoa; phylum Chordata; class Actinopteri; order Uranoscopiformes; family Ammodytidae; genus Hyperoplus; species Hyperoplus immaculatus. Next base: position 25,216,971 of record OX442359.1, read on the forward strand.
ATGCTGATACATACTGTTATGAAAAGGAATTGTTAGTTTACCAGCTATAATAGTTTATCAACTAGCCCTTACAGCTCTCATACACCAAGCTTCTATAATGCTTTTCACTGTTCCAGATGCATTTTTGTTGTGCAATTTGCTGATACGACAAGACCATAATGCCTGATGCAAAAGTAATGCAGGCTGCAAACAAAACTCATTCTCATTGATGATGTAGAAAAACACATTTCAGTATTATAGCCTCATCCGAAAGTCATGATAAACTTTTAAAATTCTCTGACTTAAGAAGAGACAGACAATCTTGAATGCTCAACCCGTTCCCTAGATTCCGTCCGAAACCACAGTTCATCAGTCAGTGTCAGACATGAAGGTTTTGTCAATAGCTCTCTGCAAACTTTGTCCCCAATGCGGCACTTCCCCCTCTGACTTGAATCTATATTTGGTTTCAGAAATACACTTGGATACAATGAATTAGTATAACTGCTTTTGGGTTAACCTTGTCAATTTTCATGTCTGACGAATTTGAATAGCATTCAAGGAGGTGACTTTCTCCCCGAAAAGAGTGCTTTATTTTTCTGCAGATATAGTAGAATGCTCTTTAAAAAACAAAATATTCCCTTTCTGATTACTATCAGAAAGGGACTATGAAGACTATGAAGCCCACACACACATATAGAACACTAGCACACACACATAACACACATTTCCCTCCCTTTTCCTGTATGACTCACTACGTTAATACACCTCTCCATTTTACTCTTCCTAACAGTTTCAGTAGCGCGACCAAGGAAAAGAGATTTTAATTATTGAAGGATTCCGTTTTCATGTGGTAGTTTTTAAGCTCTTATAAAAAGAGAATTGTGTTATTCCATTTTGGTACTTCATTGTCACACATTGTGGATGCATAAGTTAGGATGGCATGAATACGATTGCATGAAGTCCCTGGAGGTGATCCCCGCCCCTTGACAGCGCCGAAAGCCCAACTTCAGCCATCAGAAGCAACCTGACCACTAGATGACAGGTGTACAGGGCCCTGGAAGACTTCCTGTATGCTTTGTAGCCTTGTTGTGCTTCATACGCTTTCTTCATTTCTTGATCTCGTTGGATGGGTCAAAGCTTGTGGTGACTTCTTTGTTCTCTGCTGAATTGTGAAGCCTCCGACACAGGAGAGCCCCTCCTCCCTCTTTTCAGAGCTCACTGCGCTCTAGGTCTTTTTTTCTTCTTTTTTTTTCTTTTTTGTATTGAGCTCATGTCATATTCATTAATCTTCTGAACTGTTGTTTGCCATGCTGAGGGCATTCCTCACAGTTTTGTCTCATTGATGATAATATATTCTGCATGTACAAAAATCCTCCTTTCAAGGGTAGAATTAGCTTCTTCCGAGTGACCTTTTTCTCGTCTCAGCTCAGCCAGATGTTTACTGGAAAGAGCAAATGGCATTATCGGGTGCTAAATCGTCAGCGGAGACATTTTTCTTCTTGTTTTTCTCTGTGGTATAAGTCAGATCATTATCAGTCATATTGAGCCATGGCACATACACTGGCAGGCTGAAATCTGGTAGCGTTATTGATATCATTTCAATGGTGCCATATAAAGTGGCCTTCATAACCAGATCGGATTAGCACACTGCAACAAAATGTAATAAGAAAATAAAATAAGAAACACGTTTTACCAATTTCATGAACCTTTGTTCATAAAATTGTCTTTTATTTTAGTTCACTTTGTAAAACTCACCCAACTTGAAGAATTTTGACAAGAAACAATAGGAGAGATATGTATAAAGTGAATCACTAATGTAATACAGGTTCCAAGCCAGAATGTAATTGGAAGACATTGTCATCATGTTGTTGGATCACTGGTCCACTTGAACACAATGTACAATGCTAATACATTTGACTTATTACTTGATTTTTCATTGCATACGCAAATCAAAACTACTTTTTACTTCACATTAATTTCCTAATACAAACAATAGACCTTAATGACCAAGAACACATCATTAGTATCATAGCAACAATAAGGTTAAAGCAGTTACTGTACTGCATTCGTCCATCATTTAGTGATACTGACGGTTTGTCAATAATGTATTCTTTATTGTGGACTGACAATATTGAATCGCTTAATATCATCCATCCATCCATCCATCCATTACCAATTGTTTGTATATGTTTCTTACAGCCCAGTCATAAGTAAGTATCTGAGCATCTGGTATCAATCACATTTAAGCTGCAAATCTGTCTCCATTATTCTTAAGGGGAAAACATGGCTGAAATAGATGTGACAGAGCGGCATCGCATCACATTGTTCTTTTAACAAATTCACTCGAATTTAATCAAGAAAAAGGAGATGTTTTCTTTTTTGTTTTTTTCCTGCTGTTAAAGATTTGGTCAGATTCATAAAAATGCAACCCCATCTGGTTTTATCTCAGATGTCTGGCATTTAAGTGCTTCATAATATTTTTTTTTGGACTTGTGCCTTATCAGTTCTGGCAAATACATACTGTATGTTATGTTGAAAGGACCAGTTACCTTAAAAAAAAGTTTAATATCGTAATTCAAATGGTGTATGAATAGATTTGCCGTGTGCATGCAACCGCTGATACATGTCGTCAGAGAGCTGTCAGTTTACTACACTTTGTTTTAATCCTATAATCCTGACGTCCACGTTTGGCATGCCAAGCCAAAAAACATATTTCTGAGTGACAAAAACATCTCCTGCCAGATACAAGGGGTTCACATTTCAAGTTAATTTTCAAGCTGTATTTTTTAAAGGAAGCAATCACGATTCCAGATGACACCTTAACAGGATCTACAGGGGCATGAAAACGTCAAGTCCCCTCATGCTAAAGAAAATCTCTTAAAACATTTCCCTATAGCCAGAGGTTTTCTCACTATCTGTTTCTTATGGTAATTTCTCCAACCAGTCCCCTGTTACCATGGCAATTGCTCACTCTACAGGCATTGGTTGGGTTGGAGAAGTTAAGCTAACAGTAGAACAGCTGACACTACATGGCATGTGTAAAAGAAATGGGGCTGGTTTTTAAGATGGTAAATTATACCATTCAAAGTAGGCTGTTCAAATCCTTTGTTTTCAAAGTCAACAACTATCATAGTTCATACATAGAGATACTCCGTGAATGGTGTCATTCATGTTAATGTGCACAATGCTTGTCTGTTCTTGTTAGGACTGTTGATCAAAGACCATCCATTTATTCAAACACCAACAGCCTTCCTATTTAGCCGATCCAGGCCTGTGTGTCTCATGTAGAACTAGCTCCACTGACTGCTTCAGTGCTTTTAGAAAACTGCAGAGCGCAGCAATTACTTACTCATCTACTGTGTCACATTCAAACCTAATTTTGAAAGATTTGCTGACTAAAGGCTAATTCCTACAGCACAAAGCAAGCTCTGCTTCACTGTCAAGAAAGAAAAAAAGCTGTCTGGCAGTTTTATTTCCGTCTCATTCTGTTGTTTCACAGGATTTTTTTCTTCCTTTTATCCTTTTATTTGTTTGCTTTATAAATTTCAAACTCATCGACCACTTTATGAGGTAAACACATTCAACTGAAAATTAATGCATTTATCTAATCAGCCTGTCGCATAGCAGCACCTTAATCCATTTAGGCATGCTTACATGGTCAAGACAATCTGCTGAAGTTCAAAACCATGCATCAGAATGGGAAAGAACGGTGAATGCAGTGACTTTGAACGAGGCAATGCTGTTGGTGCCAGAGTATTTCTGGAACTGCTGATCTACCGAGATTTTCTCGGCAAAACGTCTCCAGGGGTTTACAGAGAATGGCCTGATGTCAGTTTTTGTTGGCGAAAATGCCTTGTTTGGTGGCAAAGGTCGGTGGACAATGGCCAGACTGGTTCCAGCTGATGGAAAGTCAACAGCAACTCGATTAAAAAACGTGTTACAACCGAAGTACGCAGAAGAGCATCTCTGAACGCACACCATGCTGAAACTTTTAAGCAGCAGAAGATCAAACAAGGTGGCACTCCTTTCAGTTCACAATAAACTATAGTTCTCATGGCCTCTCAAAAACGGACAAAAAGATATTGGGAAAATGAATGCCTGGTCTGATGAGTCTCGATGGTAGGGTCAGAATTGAATATTGGTATAAACAACAGGAAGGCATTTATCCATCCTGATCATGTATTGCTTTGGGGGATATTTTCATAGCTTTCTTTGTCCCCCTTAGAACCAACTGAGCACACAGCCTACATGAGTATTGTTTCTGACCACGCCCATCCCTTTGTGACCACAGCAGACCCCTCCTCTAATTGCTACTTCCAGCAGGATAAAGTGCCATGTACGATTCAATTCTCTAAAACTGGTTTCTTGAAAAAGACAATCAAATTTGTAGTGGAGAGTCCAATGGGCATCATATGAATGCAGACAAATCTACAGCAACTGCGTAACGCTATCATGGACCTAAGTCTCAGAGGAATGTCTCAGGTACCTTGTTGAATGAATAATTAATGCAGTTCTGAAGTGCCTCCAACCTAGAACCATGAAGGTATACCTAGAAAGTGCCAAGTGATTGTGAGTCATACTGGTATTAAATATTTCCTATTCAAGATAAACTACAACTAGAGAGTAGGTTTGCAAAATGTGTGACAGTGCATGTGTTTGTACATCAATAAAATCCTGTTTGGCATCTCTCTCTCTCTTTCCACCCCCTCCCGTGAGTTCAGGGAGCTCGACCTTTATCGTGGGTAACTTTACATTACTAAGGTGGAGAGAGAGTCCTGCCATTTACATTGACCTCAAGAATAATGAGGTCTATTTACATGGATGCACCAAGAAGTCTTAGTAGCAGGGCAATGAGCAAGGTCAATTACCCTGTGGTTCATTTGCTCCCCCATCTGTTTAAGCGTCGTGAATGAATAACCAGGTAACTTATTTTCCATGCAAACACTTTGTGCGTGTGTGTGTGTGTGTGTGTGTGTGTGTGTGTTTGTGTTTGTGTGTGTGTAGGTGCGTCCTCAACTGTAGTAGTCAGTCAGTCATACTGTATATTTAAGAAAAGTTGTGACTAGCCAGTTGAGCCTCTTCTTCACATTTTTAAATGTGTAGCACACTAGGGTACATGCAGATACTGTAGGTCACATTTCTTGGATTTTGGCTGAAAACACAACCAAATTCCTTTTCATAGAAAAGTGTAGGGGAGAACGGGGTTAGTTGTCACACAGGTTGGTTGTCACATTCATTACATCTTCCCACCAGAAGGCACTGTCTCTGAAACAGACTTGGGATCAGAGGTCACCTACAGTCCTCTTTGGAGTAAGACAGCTGAATTTTAGGTGAGAGGATGTGTTGAGTTTTTCATGTCAAATTGTAAATATTTAGCTCCTCAGTATCTTTTTTCTAGGCTTTCACACAATGGGTTTATAACAAAACACTTGTTACCCTTAAAAAGTGTGAAGGGAAAACTATACTTTAGATTGTTGTTAGCTACTGTAGCTTACTAGTTGTTAGATTGTTGCAAGCCTCATGCTAGCAAGAAATTCCAGTTGGGGTTGGTTGTCAGATTCTCTTTGGGGTTGGCTGTCACATGTTATCCAAAGGCTGCTTCCAGGAAAGGAACCCAATAACGAAAGAAAATGTCAAGCAGTATCCTCACTGACACCGCAGAGAAGGAGAGGATAGAGCAGGAAAAGGCAGCTAGCATGCAAAAGAATAAAAGGCCAACAAAATCAAAACAACCCACTGCATCCCAATCTAGACCAGCTGCCAAGGCTACTGCACCCCAGTGCACTCCACCCCAGCTGGGGAAGAAGACACAGAAGAGAAAGAGACAGGAGGAGGAATCTTCATTAGATGAAAAGGATAGTTTTTGTTTGGTTTGTATGGAAACGTTCTCCAACAGCAGTTCAGGGGAGGTATGGGAGAAGTGTTGGCTGTGGAACCAGTGGGCACACAAGCTCTGCTTAGATGGAGTGAGCAGACCCTACATTTGCCATCACTTAAACTCAGATAGTGAATGTGTGTAGCCTAGTTGAATAGGCCATTATTGTTCAATCTATTTGTTTTGTTCTTTATGTTTTTACATAGGCTGGTCTTAATATGGGTTTCGTGTTCGTCTTCCCGTCTGTTAAGATGCATTAAGGTTTTTAGGCCTATTTGTCAACTTGTCAGTGCAATTAAACTTTCAATTTAGTTTTGCTTCTTTTTAAGATGTTTCCCTTTAGGATGACATTGTGACAAACAACCCCATAGTGTGTGAAAACAGACCCCGTGACGGGGTTAGTTGTAACAATGTGTCAGTGTCAGTCACTTTAATACAATAAGTTGTAAAATGAGAGGGACACACATTTCAAGCCGATACCTTAAGCTTCAATTTTTTGTAGGAATGATGATTGAAAGATGTTTTGGTGATGAGCAATTCACACTAGAGTAAAAAGTGTGCCTATTAACCCCGTTCTCACCCACTACATGTTTTCTGCAACTCACGGAAAAGTCAAATTTTTCAAGTTACATTGCTACCTATATATCAAGCCCCAACCTCAGCGATTTTTACCAGCATCCAATAAGGAAGTGACCTACCTTCCGGTGGCCACTGGGGGTGGTACCAAGACTGAGCAATTTGTATTTGACTCACTTGTTAGACAGGCCGTTTTCAAAGTCTTATTAAACCTATTTATAGCCTGGTCCACAAAACCATTCTAGTATGTATGTTTAGGTCATATCTCCATGACAACACTGAGGGGGACAACACTGAATTTTTTTGTAGCAGGCTAGTTTTTATTCTTTTGCAGGTTAAAATGTATTGGTGCGATCTCTTGAGTGACAGCTCTACGCCCGTTGTCCCTCACTTTGCCACGGAGGTATACGTCAGCTAGATGGGCGCATCTCCCTCCCCCCGACGTGAGGCGGAGTAAAAATCTCAAAAGATGGCGATGCGCATAAACCAGGATTATTGGATGCCGTGTGAATAACTGAGGTCAGCACGGATGATACAGCCATATTATATACTATTTATGCTATATATGCAATATATAATGTAAATTGTTTCGTAAATGTTACATAGTGGACCTTCAAGTAAAATATCCTAAGCCGATTTAAAGGATCCAAACCTACCCAGGTAATTTGACTACTAAGTATCACCTTCACTTTCTAGAATCAAAGCACACAAAAACGTCCCACTGTGCTCTGTTTAAGCCCATACCACACAGCATTGTGGGTGAATGACATGTCAGCTTAATTTAATAGCATAACTGAGTGTTCTTTTTGCATGAATTTTTCAGGTGAACCACGCGTCAAGTGCCACTGTTGGTTGAAAACGTGAAGTATTTACTTCACGCTAATGTTATTGAGTGTCTGTTCAAATCCTGTCTAGGCCTTCCTACCATAACAGGTTCAAACTGGCATCCTCTCACTACGGATTTGGTTTAAAAAATAAGAGAAAAGAACATCATGTTCCCGTAATGCAGAGCTATGCAGTTGTAGAGCATGTCTAAATTGTTTTTTTCCCTTTCAGATGAAGATTGCAGATAATCTCAGGGAGTCAAGCAACGTGCCATTTGTAACGTCTGGATTATTTCCTACTATGTGGTTTACTGAGTGCACCATTTTATTTTGTGCTTATAACAGCTTTGAGACATTGCTCATGATTGCGGTGGACTACTGTATAAGCACACATGATTGCAGAGGATTGTGGGGGGAGTTGGAGTAAGCTTGCAGTCGAGTGCATATTGTTTTAAATCCATAGGTAAGCTTCAGATTTGGCTTACTGTGATAAAAAAATCATAGCAATGTATTATTCCTTGTTGTTTTTCCCAACAGATTTACACATCACTATGTGCTTCAAGGTAGACAAGCCTGGATTAAGACTATGAAGTTTGCAGTCATCCATCAACCACCCTCATACCCATGCATGCACACGATCATGCAACATACAATTGAAGGCCTAGACAATCCTCCCCGCCGTGGGTTAAAAGGGTCCAGTCTGCCTGAAGTAACAAGTGTATATGTCATGCCCTGAGCGTTTAAAGATGCTGGAACTGGACCTGCTTTCGGGAGGATTTCAATCAGGCGTCTGAGCTCCAACGGCATGATGACAAAGACCTTTTCTATATAGGCCGTAATCAACTTTGCAACCCATGCAGAGACTGAGGGGCGAACTATAACCCGAAAAAAAAAGATAAATCTGTTTGCTTCTAATCACAGGGAACAAGCCATACAGTGGGGGCCAAGGCTTTGGTAGTTTGGCGACGGGAAGAGTCTGGAGATTAAACAATGAGATCTTTCTCTTGATCAAGGCCCTGGGTCTGCCCTCCCCGCCATCGCTGCACCTGCTAGTCACAGCCCCCGTGATGTATGTGCTCTCTTCTTCCCCTTTCTTGCCCTGTCTCTCTGTCTCTCAACCTTCACTGGCTGTCTTTCTTCCAATCTCCCTTTCTCCCCCCTCCAATCCCCTCCACCCTTTTTTTGCGGCTTTTGATTATCGCTTGCTACGACCCAGAACTACTGCGAGCAAATCTATCGGAATTTCATCTCTGCACACTGTCTTGCAATCTCTTCACACATGCATTCCTTCTCTTGTCTCTCTGAGCACGCACACACACACACACACACACACACACACACACACACACACACACACACACACACACACACACACACACACACACACACACACACACACACACACACACACACACACACACACACACACACACACACACACACAAGCATACGCACATTCACAGAAACCTATTTTGTCATTCTCTCTTAAAGTCTTTCCCTTTATCCTTTTATCATCAACACTTGAACTCAGCATAATCCTCTCACTCATTTTCTCTGTGCATCGCTGAGTGATACATGGAGGAGACCCTCTTTTTCAAATTCTCCAGCAAGCTTTGATATTACAATAATTTGCACTGACTTAAAGATGGAGTCAGTGATTCTGGACAAAAAATTGTTATCAAATCACTTTTTGTGAAACTGGTATGCAAACAAAGGGTATGTTAAGAAGGGGGCCGACCATAGCTAGCAACATGCCCGTTTGAAGTGCAGAGCCTGTGTATTAACACCAGCTGTTCTTTTTCTTTGCACACACAGTACGGAAAGGTAATGGTTCTTGAAGAGATATTCACTGTTTTTGACAAAAAGTTATTTGGACATCAAGTCTACATAATTGCTGACTCCACCTTTAAAGGTGGCGTGAACATACATGTCCAGAAAGTTTCAGGTAAGATGTTTCATGCAAGTCTCAAGAGAGAATAAGCGGTAAGAGCCTGTGAAGTAAGTAGAGGGAAACAGTATGGTATGTCACACCTGAAATGAAATTCTCCTCAGATGGCAAGATATCAGAGGTTCCTGGAGAGACCCGGTGAAGCCTCAAAGACACAACGGAAGGGATGGATGCCTGCACCAGGGCTTTAACCTGCATCTTGCTGTTGAAGGACAGTTTGTCCAAAGGCAGAGCTACCTCACTGCCTGTTCTCAATAAATAAATTACAAGGGAAGGGCTGGAATTATTCAGTATTCTTCTCCTGGCTGTCAACACATCCCGCGAAAAGACCAAAAAGAACTATATGTTACCCCCTTTCTCTGTGCTTTCAGACTATCCAACCCATTCTGTGACGCTCGTTGCAAAGTCCATTTGATGGGGACATTCTACTGGGGACAGGACGAACAAGAGTGTCTCTCCCAATCTTGATAAGAAAAAGGCCAGTTGCCAGATTGGAATGTTAGTGGATGGTTCTGTTAAACTCAGAATTACTTTCTCTGAGAGGGCCCGACCTTTTAGTTCACAATTTCTACACTATCTGTGCATACCCACTGCAATCTTGTCATGTCAGAGAAAGATCACGGTAACGTTTGATAAACAAGCAAATGTTAATTGCAGTTCTGTGACACATGCAACCGGAGAGGTTTTATACTGGTCTGTGGTGTTAGACCTCTCAATAGACAGTCTCAATATTGCAGTTGGATTAGTTTAACTTATTGTTTCCCAACAATAAAGTCTGACTTATTGTTTGCCTGAAAAGTTATCTGTTCTCCAGGCTCACTCAAGTTAAGAGCCATATTTGGTTTAAAGCATTGGAAATAATCAGTGACACCTTCTGACCAGTGACACCAGAATGAAAAAAACATGGCTACCATTTGATGTTAGCTAACTATGCTGAGGGGCAGGTTATGAGAGTGGAGAGACGTTTAAGAGATCTGTAGGAAATGCACTAGAGTGAGGACATGTTTTCTTTGCCTTCTCGGCCATCAGAACCCTGCTTGTAGTCTAGAATACTGCTGTTAGTCAGGTGTTGATCAAAGTCTTTGTCCACACTCCACACCACCCTGCTGCTACTTTCACAACACTGGCTCCATGTTGAATCCAGCACACAGAATCCCATCATCCTATCAGTGAGGGCAATTACTCCTTCTTACTTCCACATGAACTACAGTGTGTGTGTGTGTGTGTGTGTGTGTGTGTGTGTGTGTGTGTGTGTGTGTGTGTGTGTGTGTGTGTGTGTGTGTGTGTGTGTGTGTGTGTGTATCCATGGTAATAGATGTATATTGCAAGTGTGTGGCTCACTGATTTGTTTACACATCGTATTTTAAATATTTAATGTGGCAAATACATTTCAAAAGTTAGGTTAAATATTAATTCAACTCTTAGAAGGGGAGTCTTTACTGTTTCCTTATTAATTAGTGGCTTTTTACTTGTAGTTGTGGTTGAGTAGCCTTTAAATAAATGAAATAAACACATTGTAAGTATATTTGTGGATAACAAAGGCAAAGGTACAAATAAGTGCTCAATGTTAACGGTACACAGCTAAGCCTTCTGGTGACACGCCGTCTTACCCTTAAAGGTACACTAATGTGCCTTATTTTCTCAGATTGTGCAATAGTTTAAGATAAATCATGATTTGAATGCAGAAGCCATTCCTTTACTAGAATCAAATCATTGTTGGTTTTGGTCTTTCCTCGGGATCTATTGACAAGTGGAAAAAGATAGAATAGCACCAGCCTTATCCTTTAACTCTACAGAGAAATAACATTTCATTTGAAGCTGGCAGGGTGTCGAATGATTATTTTGAAGTTTCTCTGGGGCCTTAAGGCAATGCACCGGAAAAGTTTCACTCTATCCTTATCATTGCGGTCGCTTATTTTTTTCTGGACTGTCCAACAGCAGGGGGTTATAAAAAAGGCATAGGCATCCAATAGTCAAAACTTTATTACTTGATCGTATTTGAATACTGATGAACAGCCCTTCACCAGTGTCTTGAGGAACCACCAGTCGACCATCAATAATACGTGATAGTCTGGGTTTATTCCACTTATTCTCTCCGATAGCTTTTAACTTTTTAATATTTCACTGCGGGGGCTGAGACCAATCCACTTGTCTTTTAGCTTTGATTCCCAAGAATTGCCCTATTTTGGACTTCTGGAAACAGTTTACTGTGGAGGACAGAAAGAGAGAAAAACGTCAGTTAATAGGAGAGCGCAGAGCTGCTTAAATATTAAATGGATGGACGGTAGTGACACAGAAAAACACAATCCTCTTTTCTTACGGCTTTGCATCCAAATCCAAATGGCAATTGTCTGGTCAACAAAACAGTCCAGGGAGTCTGAAAGCCCTCTGAAATGTTTTGTCCCTGTACAATTTCAATGGGTTTTCTTCTCTGTATTTGTTTGTCATCCAATTCATGTCATTGTAAAAATACACTGTTAAAAATGTCAACATAAAAGCATTGTTGTATTCTTTCCTATCTTCACAGAAGTTCTTAAAGCTGCACCAATCAATGCAGTGAGGAACCCAAATAGAGCTATCACCAATAATTTTTTTTTTTTTAAGATATTTTTTGGGCATTTTTATGCTTTATTGATAGTGCAGAGAGACAGAGATGAAATGGGGCAGAGAGGGGAGTGACATGCAGAGAACAACCGCGGGCGGGAATCGAATCCGGGTCTGCTGCTGGTCCCGGCCCGGGGGGGGACGCCCTACCAACTGACCTAAGGGCGCCCCCTCACCAATAATTTTTACACACACACACACGCACACACACACACACACACACACACACCTGTTCAGTTACCTGCACACACCTGGGGCCGTATTCACAAAACATTTTAAGGCTAAGTAGTAGGTCCTAACGTGCTGATTTAGGAGTAACTCTCAAAGATAAGGGGCGTTTCACTCCTAATTTTAGGACTCCTAACTTTTTAAGATAAGTGTAATTCACAAAGCATTTTAGCGCTAAAACTAGCTCCTAAATCTATGAAAAGCTAGAGGACTCCTAAGTCACTAAGAGTAAATCACAGACAACCATTTAATGGCATTTTGGAGAGATTTAATGCTAGTGAGCTTTACAAAAGGTACCTTTAATAGCTGTAAGGGTTTAATGATCTTAGTAAAGCTATATTTAGAAAAGTATAGACACATTTATATGTATTATATTTATATAAAACAATATTTATTAAGTTCCTTTTCCTGCAGTTGCTTTGGGTTTACGATGAACTGAAATGCACTGTTGGTGTCACCTTTGGGTTTAATTTGTTACTAGAGTAGGCCTATGTGGCGCTTCGCACCATCTCCTCCGTTCCACAGGTCCGCTACTGTGTAGTTGCGCGTCTCGTCTTTTTCCTTCCGCATGCACTTTACGATTTTGCCGGCAGTTGTTTCTAAATAGTGAAAATCCTGGTTTGTCGCTGTCTGACTATTGCTGCATAGTCCGCCGCTGAGAGAAATACAGTGAGAGTGCATGGCGTCTTTGGTGGCGTCTTCAATGAGGATATTTTTTCCGATTCAAATCATTGTAAAATTTAAAATGAATAGACCTATGTGGCACTATTGTAGGTTAATTGTGAACAAATGTGTGGGGAACCCTGAAGTATCTTGGTTTCATGTTAAATCAGTGTCACTTATCATTAATTGTATTTAAAAAAACTTTACTTTAATACAGCGGCACGATATGGATATCTCCCACAGTGTTTCTATCATAAATTCACTCTTTAGTTTAGTTAGTTTATTTATTTAGCACACATTAACAATTAATGGTGCAAGGAGGGAACGAAGCCCAATGGAGCTCTCATTCCCTCTCAGCCAATCACTGTAGGCATAGAAGGTATGAACATGACATCATCCATAGCAACAGGGTCAACACCGCCCTCTAGTCTTAGCTTAGAAGTCCCTCCCATTCCTTAGTAAAAGTTGGTCGTATCAGCTTTGTGAATAGGTTCTAAGAAATTACGCCTTACTATGGCCCGTGACAGTTTTAGCATCTTTCTTTTGGTTTTTATCAAGTTTGAACCCTTTCAACATGTTCTGCTGCCATGTAGTATGTTTGCTAACTACTTTCTGCACCGCTTTAATCCACACTAGAATGTCTCGACAGCCATTCATTATGATCGCCAGACAATTTGCACACATACAAGGTCCCATAAGATTCACCGCCATGTCTGCAAACTATTGGAGACCATTTCCCCATTGGTGACATCACACTGGAGACACGGTTGCACGAATCTCCCAAGGATGAGCATTTGCAACATAAACACTGGCAGGAATGTTAAATTATACGTGTGAAGTTGCCCTCTTTCCATACATTACGCACCATGAACATATAGCTCAATTTCAGCTGTGGGTATTACTGCCGGTCATTTAAATGCTCAAACCAATCACAACAGGGTCGTGCTAGGGACACTAGGGACATGAGGGGCCCCTCCTAGGTCACTAGGAGGGGCAGTAAACAATGTTACAATGCTCAGCTTTATATCCAGCAATATCTGTATACGCTTCCTGAAGCCATCAATAGCAATCCCATCCAGCTCTTTTTAATGCAATGCAGTTGAATGCATGTTTCATTCAGCACCATCAATCCTGACTGATCCACAATTTTAAAAAACTCTGACAGTGACAATGCATGAAACAGAGATGCATGGCTGTTATACCCAGTTTTGCTCATTTATACTATGGATTACTTATTTAAAAAATTGGGCTTCCCATATTGCTTTATCCACACAGCACTGTTATGCTAATGTGCAGCCTCTGTTCATTTGCAACATTTATGTTTTAAATGAATAATAAGCTACCATTATCATCTACAAAGCCAATCCTGCAATATTCACATTCGTCCCTGGTTCTCCATCATGAATCAAAGGCAAATATGTGCCTTTAATCAAAAGATTCATCTTGGTAGCATGCATAAGTTACTGCAAGCAATGAAATATGAAGTGAACTTCACAGTTGCTTCTTTGTTTTTAGTTGACCTTTTATTTGAACGGGATAGCTTCATATATACATTTGATTTAAGTGCTTTCCGATTTGGCAGCACAACTATGTCCCATGAAGCTTAACAGACACTTTAGGCTGAAGAGAGTGAAGAAAAAAGAAACTCAACAGAATGTAATCATATTTAAATCTGAAAGAAATGCCAAGCGTATCATATCCAAAGTAAAACTTAAACAGATGCACTCAAATAGAATTGAAGAATTTGCATGACCATATCATGTTAATTTGATTAGTTCAGTGAATTTCTAGCAAGGTTATTTGACTTTTCAAATTACTTTTGTCATTTAATTTATTTAGTTCATGTTCATAATTAGCCACAACCGTCATATCAGGCTTCAATAGGCAGGTTGATTTAGTGAACAGCTTATTTAAGTTGTGCCTTGTTATTTGTGTTCCCTGTGGTTGAACTGTTGTGAGAAGTTTTTGTTAGGTAGAAAGCTTCCAATTATAGTAAAAGGCCAACCGATCATACAGATGTTGAATATTGTGGGGATTGGGTTTAAGACTTACTTTTACTCCAATTGTTCTGCATGGATTACTGCCTTCTGTTCTTTCTTTAACCTTAAAAAATTAACATCCAGTCCCATTTCAATATCTTCTGCTATTTAGTGTAAATCTGGGGTGTTAGGACTTCTCGCAATGACAGTGAGTTTTTACATTCAAATAAATCTACATCATCTATTAGGGAAAATGGCTGCCTTTGCCCAGTCAAGTGCATATCCAATCACAGAGGTAAACTTCTAAAGATGCTCAGTGGTGACGCTTGGAATTTATTCACAATTTTGTATGAGGGTACATGTGCACATCAATTAGAAACAATGATCATTTTGCTGATGGGACTCACATGGTAGCCTGGTGAGACCAGCCTTATCTTCACATGTGTTTCCCCAATCTTCACGGGGAGGAGCCAACAAAAAATGACTGGAGCAATCAGGGTCCATGTTTAGACCTAACGTCTTCTCCTGTATAGTGGAAGGAAGCTTCTGATTGTTGTCGTCAATCTAGCCTCGTGAGACCAGCCATATCTCATGAGATTATTCGTAGATCCACGTTGACATCAACAACCACAACAACCAATCAGGGGCTGCCTACCACTAACGGTTGGCAAGTGGGGAAGGTGAATAGAGGCTAGATTGATGACTACATGAACCAATCAGGGACTGCCTTCCACTAAAGGATAGGGCCGGGCTTCTCCCCATGGAGACTGGAAATGTCTACACTTATCTGCAGGAAAGAAACAATTGTGACGCTTGCGAGATTAGGATGGTCCCAACAGGCCAACCACAGGGCATTCTAAATGGATGTCCTGTTGGTAATCTATGCTTAGCCATTAGAGAGCTATTCGGACAGTTTATTGATCAATTACAGTAAAGGGGTCAACAACGGCATAAAAAAAACACACCACAGCCGCGCAGTCAGTGGTCAGAGTTGTATCTACAGTTTTTTCCAGAAGTCCTTTTACTTGTTTACAAAGATCTCAACGGCATATACTGGCCTACATCACAGATTCAATGTTGTTTTATGTTCCTTCATGAGCCCTTAGCTTGTCCAATGTTAGGTTTCTAGATATTCAAGACCCCACCGGGATGGAAATTGGAGAGGAAGCTTGTCTCAGATTCATGCTCCCACACTGTGGAACAGCCTTGAGTCACACATGCTGTTTTTAAATGATTTTTTAAGTGTATTCACTGATTTGTTATTGTAGCTGAGGTATATGTATTGTATTGACTGATGCCTTTAATGGTTTTAAAGCTACAGTAACCTTTTCATATAAATGAATGTCGGTTACATACATTCAAGCCATCGCTGGCAACATAAGTTACGCACTATAGCTTTAAATGCTGCCTTTATATTTTAGTATAAAATGCCTTGCTTTCTTTGCAGTGCTAAGAACTTCTTTTACTAATAGTGTCATATCTATATTCATTTTATTTATATTGTGAAGCTTGTAATGCATGTCATTGTATCACTTTAAAGCCATTTGAGCTGCAGTTCTTGTACAAAAGGTGCTAGGTCTATACAAATAAAGTGTATTCTTTTTATTACAAATATCATTTGATCAACAATATGGGGGAAACAGCACAAGAGGCGTTTGTTTCCGACACGGTGAGAGCCCGTCGATGTATCACACACACACACACACACACACACACACACACACACACACACACACACACACACACACACACACACACACACACACACACACACACACACACACACACATCCCCTCATCCCTCACTCTACTCTATTCTCTGCTGCTCTCTCATCCGCCAGGCTGGTTGTAGACCAAAGCAGCCTGACAGAGAAACACTGAGGAGAGAGAGAGAGAGAGAGAGAGAGAGAGAGAGAGAGAGAGAGAGAGAGAGAGAGAGAGAGAGAGAGAGAGAGAGAGAGAGAGAGAGAGAGAGAGAGAGAGAGAGAGAGAGGAAACGAATGGCGAGCATCGACAACATGGGGCCGACACCGCTGCTATTGCTGATGCTACCGGGGCTCGCGTGCGTTCTCCTGGCCGTCCTCGCGCCAGGTGTCCTCTGTCTGAACGGCGACGATGACCAGGGCCAGGACAGCGAGTGCAAGATGAAGAGCGTCACCGTGTCGGCGCTGCCTTTTCTCCGTGAGAACGACCTGAGCATCATGCACAGCCCGTCGGCCTCAGAGCCCAAGCTACTCTTCTCCGTCAGGAACGATTTTCCCGGCGACGTGGTGGTGGTGGACGACCTGGAGAACACCGAGCTCCCCTTCTTCGTCCTAGGTGAGTTTTTTTTATGTATTTTTTTCTTTATTGAAACATGACGGCTCTTGTCGCGTGCTTCATTAGCCTTTAATTGAGTAGATTAACGCCCCCCTTACTTTGTATTGTTACACCGAAACATCTGTCTATTAGCTTAGGCCTGGCTACACACACCATGTTCTCACTGTTTTGAAAAGCAATACAAGCGTTATACAACAACCATAATGAATATTAAACGTTGTTAACTGCGTTTATATGTCACATTTAGACTGTCAATGAAAACATTATATGTTAGCGTGTGTTATTGCTAACACTGTGGTGTGCTAAGTATAGATTTAGCGCTTCTCATTCAAATTATACGCCGCCTAGCATCCTTATGCTAAGGAAATTATAGTGTTATTGTCCTCCCATTCATATATTAGTGAAACGGGTGTCACTTTCAAGCCTTGTGTGTTTATTCTCCCTTATGTTAGCTTCCACACGTGGGTCTGTTTGCTACATGTGTAGGCAACTACTTCATTATTAACAGAGTAGCAACTATGCAGTCAAACTACTCTCACTCGAGTCAAATTGTAGGCTGTCTCTGTTTATGTTGTTCTGTGGTCACTAAGTGCTGTCCATGTCTTTTCATTATTAATTGAACGACAGTGCAACTCTCTCCTGATAAGTTTTCAGGCTTTCATAAAACACAACTTTATCCAAGTTCAAGCAAAATCTGAGTCTACTTAAACTGGACATTAGGTTGCTGTGTATGTTTAACAGAGTTTGGTAGAACGAAGCAAAGTTTGCATTGTGTTAGTGAGCTGTCCATGGTGCTGAAGCCACTCTGCATCGCCCCATGACTAGTTGCTGCTACTGTGAGTGCACTGTGTACGGTCGTGGATGTTTTTACCTGTTGTGGCTATGGGCTTGAATGAGCAATCAGTTCTTGTTTAATTGATTCAAATCGGCAGGCAACTGGAGATCAATTTAGGCGATAATACACTGAAGGTGAATACGGTCAAATATTTAACCTATAGATATCATCATGACACTTTGCCAGTTGATTACTTTAATTAAAGCAACTCTTTTTTGTATTACAATTATTTCAGATATGTTGGAACAAATATGCAGATGAGGCAATATATAACAGTTGATGCCTACATTTGAATACCTTAGGACCTTTAGAATAGTGCCATTAGAATGATTATGGAAAGTTTAGTTGATGTACGTGCTTTAGATTTCTGGTTGAGATAATGAACTTTAAAGATGGTTGTATGAGAAATATACAGACACAAACAGACAAGGTTTAGTCAGATAAACATCTGAATGTACAATTTTTAATCTTTTATTCATACTAGTAAAAGAAGACATGTTTTTTGCGTGTCCTGCCTTAGAAGGCCCAGTCAGTTGTGTGTGTTTGTGTGGTCTCTTTGTTGTCACTTCTCTTTAAATCATTTTCCTCTATACCATTTTCAAACCAGCATTTTGCATGGTACTGGATTACGGTTTCTGTAGTGATGAGTGACATGTGCATATGCAGTTGGAACTGTGTGGCTGAAAGTCAAAAATCTGCAGTACTTTAAATATATAAACTAATAGAAACAGAGTTTGTCCAATCATACGTATAAGGCTTTAAAACACCTGAAACTATCCCCTATCAGGTCATGGCCAACATCATTCCAGGGTGTATGTGTTGGCATGGACAGCACTGTCTACGCCCTGCAGACTTTCTCATAAATAAACTAGTCATCGCGTTGTATAATTAATGGGGAAATTTGTACTTTTCTCAAGTACTTTTTGGAGACATTTTGTTTGACCCTTTTCAGATAACACACACACACACACACACGCACACGCAAGCACACACACACACACACACACGCACACACACACACACACACACACACACACACACACACACACACAAGACTGACAGGAAGTTAGGCTTTGGCTAGACTTGAACACATTACATGTCTAGCATCTTGAACCCCTGGACCACCAGAAAGTGCATGGAAATGTGACTTTTCAGCAGGTGTACAATAAAACTGTATGTCTTATTAGTGTTCAGAAGAGTTTATATCTACCCTGCTTAGCCTTGGAATCACTTGTTCAGGCTTTTATCCAACTTCATCAGCTAGGCCACTGGGCTATTCAATTACAAATTTAAGTTAACTGGACATTAGGTTGCAGTGTATGTTTACAGTTTTTGCCGATTGCTTACACACATGTTGCAGACTTTGGCCCACTGTGTCAAAACTTAACACACAGGCCGAATGAGACAAAGCACATGGAGATAAACTTCTAACTTATAAGGCGAATTGAAACTCTTGAAACAAAACCTAACAATCCCATCTCAAAACTGTTTTTAGCATCAAAACAATACACACATGCACCTTTGAATTACTCTTTCCTAGCAGCAACAACACACAGATGTGCTTTATGCAAAACACAGCTGTATTCAGTACTTTGGATGTTTTTTGACTTTAAAAGTCTCATACTGATTTTTTTTTTTGTGAAAGATTGATTCACTTCAGTTCATCTAGACACATGAAAATAAAAATAAAAAAGCTTCTGAAAAAAAAGTGTATTTTGCAATGTCATGGTTTTGGCAAACAAAAAAAACAATCGGTAGGATGCAGTTCAAAAAGAAATTCAGTGTATCACTATACTGTAAACTCTGAAACAGCTATGCGAAAATTAAAAAAACAGTGTTGTATGGAATGGGGCGGGTGGATTATGAACCCTTTGGATACCGCCTTACGCTTACGTCTGGCCACATCGCCTCATTGACATCACATGCAATGTCATCCTTTGAGAACCAACAGTGAAAATATTCCTGATATCCAGTCTAAATGACCTAATTATGGAGCTATTGTGTAGTTGGGCTGGACTTTCTGCCCAGGCTCCTATATTGGTAGGTCATGATCTATAACATGGTCCACTATAGTGACCCTGTCTCCGTCTGTTGCCTTCTTTGTCCTCGTCCTCCTACCGCTCTCTCTTGTCCTTTTCCCCAGACTGTTACTGTCTCACAAAGAAGCTGAGCTCACCTGAAATCTATTCGTAGTGCTAAGGCTCACACTGATTGGTATTCAATTAGTTTTATTTTGTATATTTCATGTGTGTGAGTCTGTGTGCTTTTCCAAGTTTGGTTCTGTTTTGTGTTTTAAATATATGTGTTTTCCCAATGATTGCAGGAGATTTTATTTTTGAACAATGTGTCTTATGTAAAACACTGTGTGTAGTGTTTTGCAAGAAGTGTTTTGGAGAATTTCAAACACAGTGCAAAGCACATTTTGTGTTTGTGAGGTTGGTGCTTGTGCTTAGGGCATGGTCACAAAAGTTAGAGGTTGTGATGCTTTGGGCCTAGCAACCACTAGGGGAGAACGGGGTAATTTGTCACACGGGTTGGTTGTCACAATCATTATATCTCGGAACCAGAAGGCGCTGTCTATGAAATTTTGGTATGTAAATATCCAGAATTGGGATCAGAGGTCACCTACATAGTCTTCCTTGGAGTTAGACTGCTGAATTTGAGGTGAGACGACTGTTTGTGTTTTTCATGTCAAATTGAAAATATTTAGCTCCTCAGTATTTTTCTTCTAGGTTTTTACACAATGGGTTTATAAGAAAACACTTGTTACCCATACAAAGTGTGAAGGGTAAACTATATTTTAGATTGTGGTTAGCAAGCTAATTAGTTGTCAGATGGTTGTTGGCCTTGATGCTAGCAAGAAATTCAAGTTGGGGTTGGTCGTCACATTTTTTGGGGGGTTGGTTGTCACATGTTATCTCAAGGCTGCAGCCAGAAAAGGAACCCAATAACCAAATAAATTGTCAAACTGTGTCCTCACTGACACCCCAGAGAAGGAAAGAATAGAGCAGGAAAAGGCAGCTAGCATGCAAAAGAAAAAAGGGCAACAAAATCAAAACAACCCAGTGCATCCCAAACTAGACCAGCTGCCAAGGCTACAGTAAGTTATGTAGGCCTATTTGTCAACTTGACAATGCAATTAAACTTTCAAATTTAGTTCTACCCTCTTGCCTTCTTTTTAAGATTATTCCCATTAAGATAACATTGTGACAAACAACCCCATAGTGTTTGACAACCGACCCCTTGATGGGGTTGGTTGTCACAATGTGTAAGTGTGTCTTTGATGATTAATTTCTTCTTTATTACAATAAGATAGAAAAAGTGAGGGGTACATATTTCAAGCCAACACCTTAAGCTTCAATTTAATGTAGGAATGACTATTGAAAGATGTTTAGGTGATAAGCAATTCTCACTAGAGTACTTACCCCGTTCTCCCCTATTAGTGTGTAAGCATTAGGCAAAAACTGTAACAGTTTGGTAGAACGAAGCAAAGTTTGCATTGTGTTAGTGAGCTGTCCATGGTGCTGAAGCCACTCTGCAGCGCCCCATGACTAGTTGCTGCTACTGTGAGTGCCAAGATGCAATGTGTGTGGCACTGTGTATGGTTGTGGATGTCTGTTGCTACTTGTGGCTATGGGCTTGATTGAGCAATCAGTTCTTGTTTAATTGGCTCAAATCTGCAGGCAACTGGAGATCAATTAAAGCGGCTACGAGTAACATTTAAATATCTTTTAAACAGCCTCATGTTTCCTCTGATTATCATAAATTACCTTTAACAGCAAACCAGACCATCAGTGCAAAGAAAGACGTTTTTAAATAGTTTTTATTACTGCATTTGATCTGGTCGTACACCTAGTCCGATTTTCGGTTCACGCGTGCATGCTCTATGGTCACATATCCGTATTGGTCACAGATTTCAGCGTGGCGCAGGAACGTGAATTGAGAAGCCTATCCCTCCAGGTGAGGGAGGGGGAGCGGGAGCCTTTTTTGAGACAGTTGTTTGTCGTCATAATGACTGATAACGGGGCTGAACCATAAAAGAAAAAAAAGAAAATGCAATGTAGAAAAGCTAAAAGGGAGAGTGATAGTCGGGCGGGAGGGCGTTGCCAAGCAACGTACACAATTTCACGCAGCGAAACTAGACTGCAGTGTTTACTCCTGAATGAATGAGCGGTAGCCTACTAAAACAAAGTTTACTTTGCCTCACCAGCATCATCAGATGACCATTATTCATCGGAAATAGTCATTATTTACAACATAAACACATTACCTCATCGTGATCCATACTAACTAACTGCCATCTCTCGTTCATTCGCTTTGTGTGAGGACACGGGGACTCGTTCAGCTCCGTGAGAGGTGACAATGCATCAACTCATTGCAATCAGGTGTGTTTAGCACTTACTGGCATTAGTTGATGCTGTGTCACCCATAGACTCACGGAGCCGAAAAGAGTCCGGTGCCCTCACACTTTCAACACACGGACACGCCACGCACCATATTGCTTCCTGATTATTTGAATCTTGCACTCCCTGCACGAGCTAGAAAACAGCTTCACGACAGCTGGCGTCGTAATAATACTACCGCTTCTGTTCAAAGGTGTCGCCAACGTGCCGACTTACTCGTAGTAGCTTTAAGGTGATACACTGAAGGTGAATAAGGTCAAATATTTAACTTATAGATATCATCATGAAACCTTGCCAGTTGATAACTGATTAAATCAACTAGTTTTTGCATTACAATTATTTCAGATATGTTGAAACAATTCAGTTGAGCCAGATTTTGAAAAATAGAAATTCTGATGTGCAAAATATTTTTAGTGGCTGGTAAGCAGCAGGTTATGACACATTTAAAACCATCAGAAATGAATATATTGAACACCATGTAATGTTTATTCATTGTTTCCCTTTAACGTTTGGGTCACATCTGACACAGGTACATCAAAAAGTGCATATAAGTATAAGTCAAGTAAAAAGTTGTAACTGAACATATTTTTAGGTAGAACCACTACTTTATTGCACTTTTAACTAGGGATGGGGATCGTTAATTTTTATTGATATTGATACCATTATCGAGTCTCCTTATCGATCCGGGTCTTTTTCGATACCACTATCGATACTTTTCTATTATTTTGTTGAAAGATAACCGGTATTATTGCTTTAATTGCCCATAAGATAATCAGAGCTGAAGATAGGATGTTAAACAAGTCATAATTCCATAGTTACTATCTATTTTATATTGCTGAAAAAACAAGCTTTTCACCAAAACTGTAGTATTAAAGTTTCTCTCCAAAAACTAAAAAAAAATTGGTTAAATTTGACACACCAAGATGACATTTTATTTATCTTTGCCTTTATATTACCGAGCCGACCTGAACACAACACATTTGACACTGTTAGCAACTTTTTTTAAGCTAACTAGCTCTATATCACATCCTATATCCTGCCGATTTTAACATGGATTGGAAAACTGGATAACTATTTTTAACTGACGGGACTTTCTACACCGTCCGGTTGTGTGATAACTACCGCTGCTATGAATGACGGTTGATGTGCGCGATGCCAACTCTCCGAGCCCGTCTGCTGCAGCAGCTGTGCGCATTTTTTATTTTTTTGGACTACCGATAGACGGATACTGAGTTGAAGGAGTTTTTTTTGCCTACAGAGTTGAGAAAAGAAGCATGATTGGCCCACTGGTATGTCTCTCATTACAGTTTAGAAGGCCGCTAGGCAACGGAAAACCCCTGTTGCCTAGTGTGCCTAGTGTGTATGGGTGTGTGTGTGTGTGTGTGTGTGTGTGTGTCTGAGCGTGCACGGCACGAGTTTGCATGACTATACTACTTGCAGAACATGAGCATAATAAAAGGACAGCAGCATGCTTTTAAAAAACCCGCAACGTCTGCTATAAGAGGATATTTTGGATTCAGGTACAGCGATGTTAAACATGAAGTGCTGTGCAAAGTTTAAGAGTTAAAGTCACTATACGTCGCATGGCAACATGGCCAATCTGTTTCAACTAGGGCTGTCAAATTAACGCGTTAATTTCGATTAATTAATCACAGAAAAATTAACGCGATTGAAAAAATTAACGCAGATTAATCGCACTTCTATATTGCCCTTTGACCCGGTGCAAAGAGGTGAGACGATAGCGGAGCTGCACCTGTAGCTTTCAGACACGGCCCGCACGGGATTAAAGAGTAAAGAAAGAAGCAGGGGAAAGGGGCCGAGGGCTCTATGGATGTGTTATGGGCTGCTCCGGGCAAATAAGCATGAAGGTAGGAATATTCTCCACAGTGTCTGTGCATTATTGATTTAGTGGGTGCCTAATTAACAATGTAGGTTCAAAACAGTAGGCCTATCTCTCAATCTTCCTCCGTGTCTCACTTTTGTTTGCGATCGTCCGCAAACGGACACCCGCCCCCTCTCACTCTTCCTAGCATTTGCCTGTTTTTTTTTCCTCCTTTGTGTGTGTGTGTGTGTGTGTGTGTGTGTGTCATTTAGCCTGCTAGTTTTTTTGTGTTTTTCTTCGGCGCTAGTAGTTCCTAAATGTATTTCATGTAGAAACAAATGAGGGGAGGAGACAGAAGTTACGAGAGAGAGAGAGAGAGAGAGAGAAACAAACGTTAGCCTATTGGCCTACAGTTGTTTATAAACAGGCATAAAAGTGTCATATAAGTATGCGATTAATTTAGATTAATTAATCACAGAGCCTGTAATTAATTAGATACATTTTTTTAATCGCTTGACAGCCCTAGTTTCAACACGTGAGACAGCACAGAGAAAAGTCTGATGAATGCATGAGAGTGATGGCCCAGGCAAGTTGTAGGCTAAGTTAACATACTGTAAGTGCCACACTGCCACTGTCTTTGACCTTTGGAGAAATGCGATAAACGGCCACATTTATAAGCAGAAAAGGCAGGTACAACAGAGAAGGTCCTACTAGAATTTGACATCGGCGGTGATCACATTGCATTGGAAAAGTAGAACTTCACAGTCAGTTAACACGGCAGTTCTTTGAAAAGCCACTGTCGCCATGGATTTAATAATCTGTATTTCTCAGTACTTCAGAAAGCAATGCAATATAAACAATACTATTCAAATTGCTGCTTTAATCACAGACATATGGATGTTGGGAATTGTCCTTTGAATGATGTGTGCCATTCTATTGAGATTTGATGCCGTGAGAGCCCGGCGGCGCTTTGAATAGTGTGAATTGGTTGATTTGAAGGCCTTATTTAGACAATTCAATATGTGGTGGAGGGAAATGAGCTGAAGCAAATGCACAGAACAACAAAAAGGCGTGTTTTGCATAGTAACGAGGCAACATTTGTGTCTGACATTTTCCTTACGCGACATTCTACTCTGGGACGGAAAAAACATTTAATGAAAAATTTACACAGGAGGATCCAAACACAATTGGGCATTCGAGGTGAAAGTAGCAATCCCTCCTTACCACAAACAAACAGTGAAACAGCTGCAACCTTTTCGTTTTGTTTGGTTTTCTTTTGTGTGCGTTTTTCTTGATTTCCTGTGCCGTTTAACAAAACCCTCTCCTGTGAAATATAAGGGCGCTGCCAGCTTTGAATTACAAACCTCGGCCCCTCACTGGTTATATACATGTCTTCTCTGGGAAACAAAATCAATGGACGTAAACATTGTGCGGCGGTATTGATAACGAGCAGTAATTGCATTTAGAGCAGTGTTTTCAGAAGCACAGTGATAAGAAGCCTGCCCAATGCCGTTTGTGTCAGCTAGAAACTTTAAGCTGTCCTCGTCTCACACCAGCCCCCTCTCCACGGCTGTTTGAACCTGCCATAGCCTTTCGGATGATAAATGTTCTACATGGTCCCTCCAAGCATATTTGTATGTGCCTTCACCACTATAATGGGACATTATACTAGTTGCTGGCATCCGCATGTAAACACATTCTGGACGCAAACTCAACAGCAGTAATAACAGCAGCACAAGTTTGTTTTCAGCAGAATGATAGAATGTGGAGAACCTTACTATAGAGGCCAAGCCCAAGCTTTAGGCCCCGAGATACTGTGCCACAGATATACTTCTTGACGCACCTTTGTCCGGTATTGGGGAATGAAAGTCAGTGTCTTTTCTTGCAGTAAAAAGCATTTTCTTATTTATTTCCACTTTAATTAGCTCCAAACTCTAAAACCAACATACAAAGCAAACATAGACCCTGACGTAACTTTGGTTGTGTTTACTTTGGTTGTGTTTGGTCAAAAACTGTTCTATGTCCGGGTAGCAACTGCGGAACCAAAGATTGGTTCCTATTTCATACCAGAGCGCTCATCGGCTCTTACACTTACTTTATCTGCGTACAGCTTTATTAGGTGAAAAGGGTTATATTTTTTAATCTATGGATATCATCATGAAACTTTGCCAGTTGATTACTTACTTATATGTTTTGCTATTAAAATTCTCAATTCAATAAATTCAGAAAAATACATATGCAAATTGGTCAATATCTCACTAATTATGCTTACATTTGCATTTATAAAAAAAAATTAAAAATCTAGATGTAAATCAGACAGTTGATGATTATGGAAAGTTTAGTTGATTAGTATTGATAGCAACTGTTGTGAGATAATGGTTGTTAAAGATCGTTGTACAAGAGAAATATACAGACGCAAACCACAAAGGTTTAGTCAAATAAAAAAAGAAGACGTTACGACAGCAAAATTGACAAAAATGTCAAAATTGACCGGTGCTTGAAAATGCACTGTCTTTCAGGGTTTTTCCTGGCTCAGAATGGGCCTTTGGGGGGTCTGTACGCGGACTGACTTTTTTGGGGTCGCGACTATGTGCAACAGTAAAAAAAAAAACGTTTGTGTATTTTAAGAGGGGTGTGGGGTTAAGGAGAGGGGAGTTTCTGTCCAGCTCAAGAGCATTTCAGTCAACCTGTCAATCACTGTGTTACCATGGAGCTCACTGACTGATGAAATCACAATAAAGATCCTGTAGATATGAAGTCAAAATACTAATAATGAATACCAATTTAATAATGTAATTGTTTCTAATTGATCTAAACCATGGACATTGCAAGAAGGTAGGGCTGCTGAAAAAATCATAATTATGATTATTTTGATTGAGATTGTGTAATCACGATTATTCAAGACAGTTAATCATTGATTTAAGAACACCATGCATTTATCTAACTTTTATCAAGGTTGTTTCTATTAACAGCATGACTTTGGACTTAAAACAAAGGCCTAATTGAACTGAAAAGAAGGAAAATAGAAATAGGCTAAATAAGTGAAACTTATTTTTAATAATTGAATAAAATAAATATGTCAAAATAAAAATAACCCGTTGCAAATGCTGGTGTTGTTGAAATGGCACTTATTTTGCTAGCAGGAATGTGAGGGCATCATTTATTTATGTCTCAAGGAGCTGGCTGGATATTGTATAATGTTGACTGTTGTGGTGGAGCTTTAAACTCCTGTGTTTTTAATTTATTTATTGCTTGTTCATAGACCACTGTGATTCGACTTTAAGTGAATAAACAAATTGATCGAGATGTTTTGAGGTGCAGCAGACAAATGCCTTTTTTTTCTCTCTCTCTGGCGTATGATAGTGACTCGCGTGTCCGCGTATGACATATCTTGCACATAATTTTAGTCTGTTGTGTCTGACTTTCTGCCGTCGTCCGAAGTTTTTCAAAACACCGGGCAATGTGCAACATTTCCCCCCTACTCTCTGGACCAGCCGAAAGCTAAACTATCAGGTGAGGGAGGGGCCGAGCGGAGTGCACCGCTGAAAGGGTTCGCTGCATTTAACAGCCTGCATGTCTCGGCGTGCGGAACAATGATAGTTTAATTACGATTATTTTGTTTTCATGATTGAGGGAAGCCGTAATAATAATTAAAATTAAAATTCAAGTTATTGCCCAGCCCCTAAAGAAGGATGCCTACAATTGGGATGAATTTGGGGAGGTTTTAAATTGCTATATTTATTCTAAAAATTTTGGCGCTGGTGATTTTCCTTCGGCGCTGGGTAAATCCTCTTTCTCTATGCAGGAAAAACCCTGTTTTTGCCTGCTATATTTTGACAGTAACCCCTGGCCACTTCAGTTTAATGTACAGTTCTAAAGCTTCTCACAGTTCCCGCCAGCAGCAGTGTATCCTGCTGACCCTGTCTCACCATGACACTGTAACTTCGGCTAGCCCTCGGTTAATTATTTGAATTTCTAAAGACCCCAGAGATGCATATCAGAACAATAGTTGAGGGGTGGTCTAAATGTTCTAGTTAAAGGTAAAAAAAAGACGCTGTATGCCTCTTTTTTAGATAAGACAAAAAGGATTATTTTTATTCTGCTTTCTGAGATTCCTTTATTCTCCTCGACCCATCAACCTCTTTGAAGTAACATCATTTCAAAAGTGGATCTGCTTGCTTGTCTGTGTGTGTGTCCGTGTGTATGTGCGATTTAAATTCCACATTTATCCCCCCCTTTTTACAACAGCTCACATTTTTCTCAGCAAATTGCTTCTCTGTGAGGCATCTAAGAAGCAATTTGAAAAGGGGGTGTTTTCTGTGACTGACAGTACATTTCAGCAGCAGGACCGCAGCCACTCATTAGTGTCAGAGAAAAAAGCCTAGCACCGTTATTACAAATTTAGCCTTTTGGTGTTGTGCCATAAATTGAGCAGGAGGTGAGGTAATGTAGTTAACCTCTTGGGAAAGACTCCATGTGTATTTGCTCTGTCAGTGATTTGCACATCTGGGCTTAACTAAATCCGCACAATAATTTGGCTGGTACAGTTCGGATCCGTGCCACAGAATCTTTTATATTGTTGCCAGTGTAAATGGAATTAAACTCCACACATTTGACTCATGATGTGCAGTGTGCTCCGTGGTATAAGCTGACAGAACAGCTACAGCCTGCACACCTTGTTATTGTTGGTACGGAGTGACATTGCATCGACCAATTCCGTAAAGTGAAGTATACTGTGTTGTTGTAAACTAGACTGATTCAACCTGAACAATCTGAATATAGCTTAAACTGGAGATTCTTGTTAATTAACCTGATGATTAATGTCTTAAACCATCCATCCTTCAGTCTATAACATGTCGTTTTTTACAGAGCTCATGATACTAAATGTCGAAAAGTTCAACTGAGAAATTCCAACAGCTGCTTACTTTCAAGCCAATCATGGACTAGTACCTCAGTTATAATAAGCTGCTGGAAAATTACATGGTATGTCCACAATCCCCACATTCGAGAAGCTAGAATCATTGCTTGATAATTGAAGTATTATAGCGGATTCATTTTTTCATTTTTCAAGGACTACTTGATGAATGATTTCTGCTGGTAAGTAACACACACATCGCTCATTGATCGCAGACTGTGTGGCCAGCAACAGCAAATGTTTCCACACACTCAAGAATACAGAAACCGAGCATTGATTAAAACCCAGTTATGTGTGTGCTGGTAGTCTTGTTAGGGAAAATGGCTCCTCCACTGTGTCCTTTCTGTTTGACTGAATGCCTGCTCTCAGGCCTCTCAATTGAAAACCATCCAAGCAGTGATTTAATATTATTTGTAGCATACACCTCTATTTCTGCAACACTTTTTAAATGTAGCCCAGTTGTGTTTATCCTTATGAATTACCCAAAGTCAATTCAAGCTTTTCTTCCATATGACACCAATTCAGTAGCTGTAATCCAAACCAGGCGTATTTCTCACACATTCGCCTTAACCTATATTCGGTCACAATACTCCTTTTGTACTATTTACATGCACATGGCAGCAGTGAGGATGCATTCAAGCTAGAACGTATGCTGCAGTGCTGCTGTTAAAGGAGGATTGGTCGGAAAATCCTTATCTGGAATTGATGCGAGAAGTTCCACACACTCTGCTAAAAAATTGCCAATATTGAGAAGACATTTCAGGATGGGTTGAAAGAGGTGGCTGGCTGCTTCCCTTCCCTAAGCAATTAAAATGTCCCTCATTTACTCCCGTCATAATGAATACGTTACACAGACATCTTATTACTGTACATGTAGGCTGTCAGAGACTTTGCTGAGCTCAGTGAGCACACAGCTCTTTTTATTAATTGAATTTTTCACACAGACTGAAGTGCTTTTTTCTCACCGTTGCTGAGTTACGAACATAATCTTGACCAACCTAAGACCAGCTATAGAACCACGACTGGTGAGTGCTCTGTACTTTGTGAAAAGTTTAGGTCTTCTTTTGGTACCAAGATTCCTGTGGGTTAGAATAAATGTTTTTCTCACCAAGTTGACTTGAGTGGTGTTGAATTTGTTTAGTGCTCCCTCAAATGTTTTGTACAAGTACTATACACGTAATACTATGCTGTGGACATGACAGAGGCTTAAGAAAGATACCGCTAGTTTCAAACTATCCAAAATGTTGCGATACAGGACTACAGTGTTCATCAACACTACATTGACAAAAAACAAAGCAAGTTCATCCTTCAATACATTTTGTTGCATATTGCCATTTCCAATGTGTAATTAAGCAATTGTGCTGAACATCCCTAATTGGGCTCTTACAAGCTAAGTAGACTATAACTATTTGTCTGTAATTTTGCAAACTTTCCTACATTTTTCCTAAGTTTGTACAATGCACAGTAATTCAACACAGAGCTATGAACATGGTTGGTGACTTTGTGGAATACACAAAATAACTTCTCTAAATTCTGACATTCTCTGACACTCTTTGTATTCATGAAGTCCCTCAGGACTGCCTGTCACCAATTCACAGTCTGCATCATTTTGAATATAAACCGTCCAGATACACTCCTGAAAATTTTACAGAAAGTTTATATTGGAAGTACTTAAGTGTGGGAAGTGCCTGTCCCCAAGGTGTAACAAGCTAGCAAACTTTAAGCTGTCCTCGTCTCACACCAGCCCCTTCTCCATGGCTGTTTGAACCTGCCATAGCCTTGGGATGATTAATGTTGTACATGGTCACTCCAAGCATATTTGTATTTTCCTTCACCACTATAATGGGACATTATGATAGATGCTGGCATCCGCATGTAAACACATTCTGGACGCAAATTTAACAGCAGTAATAACAGCAGCACAAGTTTGTTTTCAGCAGAATGATAGACTGTGGAGAACCTTACTATAGAGGCCAAGCCCAAGCAACAAAGGTAACAAAGGTACGTTAGTTAATATACAATGATAAAACAAAAAATAATAGTGAGCTTTACTTAAATTAGCATTTGAATTGGAGCATAATAAAAGCAGATACTTGATATACATCTTATCTTAGATTAATAAAAACTTGATCTTGACCCTTTACTGTTATTCCATATCGTTAGCCTCATATCATAATTGCCTATATCATATTTACTCTATTCTACTTTTACTCTACATCTACTCTATTCTACATCTACTCTACATCTACTTTACCCTACTCTATATCCCTTAAAATATGACTTAGGCAATTATGCTATTACGAAAAGTAACGAAAAGTAGATGTATAATAGAGTAGATGTAGAGTATAGAGATCAAGGACTTTTTTTTTGTTGGGGGGGGGGGGGGAGTGTGGAAGGCAAGGGCAGGGGACTGTGGAGGAGAGCAGGAGGAGTTAGATTTGGGGAGAGCAAGATGACATAGAGAGAAAGAGAGAGAGAGCCACACACACACACAGATAGAGAGAGTGTAATAAGGCACATAGCTGCTAGTGAATTGTTTCCATGGCAACATGATGGGTGCTTAGAAAGGAGTTCTAAAGAGTTATTTTTTCCTATCACGGCAGCAGGAGAAGATAGGAAGGCAGGAAGGAAGGAGAGATGTTTGAGGAGGCACCTTTAACTCCACTGCTACTCATCTCTGAATAGTGATATTACAATAACAGTACATTTAGAAATCAAACATTAAATGAACAAATATTGTTCAGCTCGGGGACAGCTGTAAGTCTCAAACAGCTTTTCACCTTGATTCATATTATGTTGTTTCACTACGTAATGTGTCACGTCGATAGGGAGAAAGAGTGCAACAGAAAAAGCCATGCTGTCTGAGAAATGTTGCTGTTGTCCCAGTTCACATCATACTACTGCCAATTTAAGACCATATGATATCCAGGCAAACTTATTTTACCGTTTGGATTAAGACAACATTTAAACATTTGAAAACTATTATTTTTTTGTCAGGTAAAGAAATTATATGACAATATTTGTGGAATAAGGCATTGGAATAAGTATTATGATGATAATGAAAGGAACATTATTTCATTGAATGCAAAAGCATCTGCATTAAATTATCTGATGAAATCTGAATCCCTTATCAGTTTAGGTTTCAACATTAGGTGGAGCATTGAGGAGTTGCAACAGGGGTGTAAAAATACACATATTCGTACCGAACCGTCACAAATACAGGCCGTACCTTACCGTACCGCGGTTCCGGAGGTGATCCACAATACGTATTTCTGCCTTAAATAGTGTTAATATGGCGTAAATGTGCCGACTGTACAGGCTTGTTTTGATTGCGGTGTGAAACTTGCTCTTTTATTTGGGAAGTATTTTATTTACATAACTTGCAGCAGTATTCTTTTTATATATCTATTTTTAACAATTTTTACACATTTTATTTGTGTGTTCTTGTTAAACAATGAAATTCATGTTCCTTATTACAAACAAGCAGTTTTTTTGCATTTTTTCCTCTCAACTGTACCGAACCGAATCACACCCCTAATTTGCACGTACCAAGTGTTATAAATAGCTACGATTTAAAGATCTGTGGTGGCTTGTTGGTTGCTGAGATGGCAGAAGCAGTTTTTAGTGGCAGTCTAATGAATGTTCACAACCTGCAGTTAAAAACAGAAAGTCATGTACAAAATAGGAAATGTAAAAATAATAACCGGTGTAGCCTACTTGATTACACACCTATACTTTTTAACTTATAACCTTATAAGCAACATGCTCCAAATGCTGGAGTTAACTATTATGTGGACAATATTATAATACTATCCACAATTTTAATTCACTCCTGACTCACTCCTATACTACAACAACACAAAGTCCAATGGTGATCGTAGTGTAGAGTGTACATATGCCATTTTTTTTGCCGGCTCCTTTGCAGGTAGTTGATATAGTTTTCAAAAATGGTAGTGCGGCCCACATGTGTTTTATAATGCTGTCAGGCTGAGGGAGATCATAGGAAGAAAAGAAAGTGTAATCTGTATGCAGGCTCACATAGACCAGTGGGAGCTGGACAAACAGTCAGACCCTGGCTAGGAATATTTTTCCATCCTTGTTTTAAGATGAGGGGTGGAGTAATTTATGGAGCCCCATGAACAGTCCACCTCTGAGAGTTCTTAAAGCAAATAAAGTGAAAGATTGAGGAATCTTGTTATTATGTGCACACACACATATGGGGCAAGTTCACACCAGATACAAACGGAAAGCAAATTCCCCCAGAGGTTTTTGAGATTAGCTTCCTGGTAAAAGGAAATTTTTGCGCTGAGACCACCAGACTAGTTCTTCTCCGTTTTACCCCTCTGATGTCCTGATTTCATCATCGTCGGTAAAAGCAATACATCTTAATTTGCTACTGTCATCACAGGCTGGCCCCGATCTGTCAGCTTTCTCAACCTCGGGAAGAGGTGTTACATGCAAGAAGGACATTGGTTTTTCAAAGGCAATATGCCTTAGTGCAGGTTAGTTTTGGGTTTGATTGAATACCATATAGCCTGTTCAGATATGTTCCTGATGTTTTGGAATTTTGGAGCCAAACTTTCCAGTTTTGCTGTTGGACCAAACTGAGCTTTGATGTTAGAAATGCGTCGATAACCGACTTTGATCGTCAGTTTGTTCAACATGAGATTCATTTGATATGAGACATAATATGCTTGTATGTGATATCGAGTCAATCTTGAACTAATATTCAACACCAGTACCAACTTATATCACAGCGCTTTGCTTGATTTACTAGCATGGTGTTATTTCATCCGGCAATTTATGAAAAGTCAACCCTACAAACTAAGATGAAACTGAAAAAAATACAACTGTATACATCAAATATGAATTTTAGTTAAATTATTAAAATACAATTTAAAAAGGAATATAAAGTGTTATACTGTTTTCATTTCATTTTTATATATTTATCAAATTTTTGATATTATTTAAATACATTTCCATAAATTATTTACATATGATGTGCAGGGTTTTTCCTGGCTCAAAATGGGCCTTTGAGGAGTCAGTACGCCGACCGATTTTTTTGGGGTTGCAACTATGTGTAAAAGTAAAGGCGAAATGTTTGTGTATTTTAAGAGGGGTGTTGGGTTGGGAGAGGGCAGTTTCTGTCCAGATAAAGAGCATTTCAGTCAGCCTGTCAATAAAGAACCTGTAGATGTGAAGTCAAAATACTAATAACGACTATCTATTTAATAACGAAATTGTTTCTAATTGATCTAAACCAAGGAAATTGCAAGAAGGTAGAGCTGCTTGATTATGAAAAAAATCATAGTCATGATAATTTTGATTGACATTGTGTTATCACGATTATTCAAGACAGTTAATCATTGATTTAAGAACACCATGCATTTATTTAACTTTTAACAAGGTTGTTTCTATTAACACCATGGCTTTGGACTTTAAACATAGGCCTCATTGAACTGAAAACAAGGAAAATAGAAATAGGCTTGATAAGTGAAACATATTTTTTGAATAATTGAATAGAATCAATATGTCAAAATAAAAATAACCCTTTGTTAATGGTGTTGATAGGACACGTATTTTGCTAGCAGGAATGTGAGGGCATGGGAGCGCACGGCTGAAAGGGTTCGCTGGATTTAAAAGCTTGCATGCGTGCGATACAATGATAGGTTAATTATGATTATTTTGTTTTCATAATTGAGGGAAGCCGTAATAGTAATCGAAATTGAAATTCAAGTTATTGCACAGCCCCTCAAGAAGGGTGACTTAAATTGGGCTGAATTTGGAGAGATTTTAAATGGCTATATTTATTCTCAAATTTTATCATTTTGGTGCTGGTGATTTTCCTTTGGCGCTCGGTAAATCCTCTTTGGGGGGCGCCGAACATTTCTCTATGCAGGAAAAACCCTGCTGTGGATGTATTGCGGCTGGATCCCGGCAGATAATAATTTGGACCAACACTATAAAGATACTTTTGGCTTTTTACTTATTTAAAAATAAAAGTGAAACTGTTGAGTTTTTGGATTTCTTTCCCAGTGTCTATAGAGCCTATTTATACTTTGTTAGAGTGTATGGTGTATCACTGTTGATCATCTCAGTTGTCAATATATTACAGGCTCGGCAAGCAGTCTGACATATTCTGTTTTTGTGTGTGCTTTATTTACTTGCTACCTACTGGCACATCTCTGTCACACTGTGGCATGGGCTGACCTTGTTATGTCAGTCTCTCAGTCTGATGCCAAGAGAAATATGGTCGCTTAAGATCATTGAGTCAAAACTCAAAATAGGGCACACACTTTCTCCTGCTGGCTCTCAACACTGTTAGAAAAAAAGAAAGAAAAGTTCACTGTATCGAGGGGTCAAGGGTAAAAGACGTACATTTGCATATTTTCTTTTTTTTCTCGCTGTGGCCTTGATATGTCAAGCCTGGCATGTTCTCTGAGTGGAGTAGTAGTTGAACGGAGTTACAGTGACTTTTAAGCAGGCACAATTTAGATTTGCAGTTGTAATTAAACAAAAATAAATTGGAAAACATGCTGGCTATCCTTACACCACTAAAATCAGCAGTCTGTTGAATTCAACTGTAAGAATTGTTCTCCCTCAATGTTGGACCACAATATCCTGATGTAATTAAATAATTAGTAATATTTAATTTAATATTTGACTTAGTCTAATTATATTTGACTTCTTCGAGCCCTGTGGCAGGCTTTCTCTGCATTCTGACACTACCAACAATTCATTTTAAAAATGGCCCAAGGACTCAAAGACTTTCCATTATCATCCCTCAGAGGAGCACGGATAGGGACCACTGCCTAATTGTTATCTAAATGACATAGATTATGACGGGCATCACATTATCATACACATTCAGTGCTAATGAATGACCACATTATCAGCCATGCATGGGGAATCTTCTGATAAAAGAGCTGCCTCCCCTCTGCATCCACATAATAAGATGAAAAACATACTGTTGATCAAAGGCCGTTACTGATTGGTCCAATAGTAAAATATGTTTTAGGTCCCGACATGTTGTTCTTAATGATCCAATATTTGTAGACTTTATTGCCAAAGCTGTGTCATACAATTTCATCCATTATTGGCTTGCAGTTCAGAAACGATGGTCCTCAGCACTCCCTCATAACAGTTGATGGAAAAGTTGGCAATGGAACGGGGGGGGGGGGGAGTTTTGAGTTATTCTTGGAGGGCTCTGCTTTATTTTAGTGAGCGAGGCAAAACCAAAAGGTAATTCCATACTGCGCTAGGTATCAGACTGACAGCGCTTCATACTTTTCACAGTAAGGCTTCTCTCTCTATCCCATTTCTATCCACTTAAGCTACTGCTCGGAGCAAACAATAGAAAGGTGCAGTTGGGGGAAAAGTCTCACATTTCTTTCTCACTTTTTCATTTTGTCGGGCACAGCACAGCTCCATTTCCAGCGATATGTCTAATAAAGTCACCTGGTGGAGCGTGTCGAAGGCAGACGCAGCATCTGGCAGTTTAAACCAAGTGGCTTATTAGGGAACTTTATATTTTTTTTTACACAATGTCAAGAGCAGCCCGAGGCTAGGTAGTAAGGCTGTGTCAGACGGCTTTGAGTGTGGCGTGCATTGTCAGCCGTGCCATCATGTCGGTGAAGTATTTACATGGTCATGAATTTTCAATTTGTCAGGAATTGCTCCCGTGGGAAGATTATCACCTATAAACCACGCAGGTCGTAAATATTGAACCTATTTATTATAAACTGGACAATTAGACAGGGGTTTGGGGACAAAGAGGAGAACATATTTAACAAGGCCTTTTACAAGTTGTGCATTGCTATGAGCTACATGTTTTAACCACTTCGGCATTGAATTTCTCTATTATTTCATCTAAATACATGTTAATAAATTACTGCAAAGGTACCTGTCAGCCTAAAAAACTATGATCAACTTCACTCGAAAGCAATACATGATATGCATTATGCACACATGTTTTAAATTCCAAATGTTTAGCTACACATAGGTTCAGCTGACAATGCTTTGCTTCTAGCTCTTATCAAATATGAAAAAAAAATGTTTTATCACAAACAATGACTGCTAAACAAATATTAGATTAAATGCAAATAACACATTCTAGCCAAAGTTACATAGTGCACCTTTACTTTCATTTAGATAATTTGGCTTCATAAATATATGTTTCTATGCCTCCCTTCATTGAGATTTTTTTATGTAGGAAGATTGCATATCTTCCATCAAGGCAGCATTACGCCTAAGAAATAATTTTAAGACTACACCGTTTGCATATGTCCTCCTTTGGGCAACACTGTCATCCCATTCCCTCTTTCAGCCCCTGTGCTCATCTATTGCATTGCTGCCTGCCTCGTCACACAACCCTAACCCTCTTCCGCCAAATGTACACATGTTGGCTGTAAGGATACAAATACACATGTTGGCTGTAAGGATACAATTATCCCATATTATATCATGGATATGGATATAAGCATAGCGGGTTAACATATGCAAACAGAGCTCAACACTCTCTGCATGTGGGAGGACCCTGTCTTGTCGAGCGTGCCTTTTAAGTTGCTAGGTACTTGCAAAAAGAGAAAGCTAAAATAGCTGGAAGTGTAAGATCACCCAGTAGCAGGATAGCTGTGTGTGTGTGTGTGTGTGTGTGTGTGTGTGTGTGTGTGTGTGTGTGTGTGTGTGTGTGTGTGTGTGTTTTCAGGCATTCCCTAAATAGGGTGTGACATTAAGCTGATGATTAAACCCCTGAGGGTGACAGGTGAGGGAAGGAAGAGAGGAGCGAGGCACGGTAGCAAGAGACAGCTGACGTGTAAGTGTAAGGAGACAAGGTGACAGGGAAGGAGAATGAGGAGACTGAGGGTGGGGGAAAAAATGGCGGAAGAAAGATAATGTTCAATGGGAGAGAGGCCAACGAGGGAAGGGAAGGGAAGGGATGGAAGAAAAAATTGGCAGTGCATTGTTAGATTTAAAACTTAAATTTGCTTGCCTATAAATCATTTTTCGGTAGAGTAAACATATACAATTTTATTTTGTTGGAAAGTGTATCAAAGTATTTATCTTAACTATCGAAGACAAGTGGATCTATTGGATAAGTGACACTGCTTGTGAGTGAGTGAGTGCGGGCGAGGGAGCCTCTGCTGATGATGCTTGGCTTTGTTTGCTCTGCCGTAATGTAATTAGCCTTACGGATACACTCATTCTCAATATGCCTATTGTGTACATTTCTTTCTTATTTACTGCTGCCGTGTCCATGAGTAGTAACACCAAAGCAAACCATTATTCAGCTGTCGAAAGCTGAAATGTGGACACTGAAGCCCCTTTTATTTACACTTTGGAAGGCCATTTGATTGAAGCTTTACACCAACGTCTTAGATGGTATATTGCACCGCACGCACCATTTTGTTCTACAAGATTGTGCTGACCTTCTAAATGAATGAATTATTGTACCCTCAAACTACACAATTGAAGCACCACATTTAACCATGCCGAGAAAGGTGAAGAATAACTTCTCGCAGCACGTACTGTATACTGGGAACCTTGATGGTCCAAAGTGAAAGGCATGATATATTCCTTTAGGCTTGGAAGACGTCAGAGCTTTGTGGTGGACCTGGGTACATTTCTATTGTATACTTAGCAGAGCAACCTGAAATTCTAATGGTTCCCCGCACACCTCCCATGTGTCTTTTTCTTTTGATTTGTTCTCCCCGTGCCTCTACTTGCCGACCAAGATGGGGCCTCTTTCCCCATGGGAATACTGCACAGAAGTGCTGGTACACTTAGGCCATGTCTATTTGGGCCACAACCGCCGGTGCAAAACATAGTTTGAATATTAATCATCTCCCTTGTGGCTTCATACCAAAGAGATGCTGCTGCAAAGATACACAGCAGAGAAACAGGGTGGAGAGAGGAGTGCACCGACAATCTCATGCAATCGTTGATGAATTGGAACTCCTCTCATGATGAAATGACTGTTTGTTGTTGTGAACACTCTTCGAAACCCTCACTATATACTGGATGAACTCTAGGATTTAAAGGTCACTTATTATTCAAAATGCACTTTTTCATGGTTCTTCGACATTAAAGAGGACCTATGATGCTTTTTGACTTTTATGACCTATAAACGTTGTTATGATGATTCATAGTCATGCTTAACCATACTAAATTATCAAATAATGACTTACATGCATTTCGACATATTCCCTGCTGACCGTCTGGGGTGTCTGTGCAGAGCACTAAACACTATTCTAGCCAGTCGAGAAGTCACGTGTTCAAAGCGGTCTACCCTTTCATAATTTGTGCCGTCGCATAAAACTTTGTGATGTCTCCACGCGGATGTTTCCATGTATGGTAATGCTGTCACTTCCCTGTTCGCGTCTGCCTCGCGTCTGCCTCGCTCTCTTATAGGTCCATGCTCGCGCTTCCCGCCACTGAAAGTGTTCCGGAAGGAAGGTAACCAATCACAACGGAGTGGGGTTTGCAGGAGGGGGGAGAGGGGAGCGGAGATGGCCGAAGCACAGGCGGAGGGAGCCGAAGCACACACACTCAAGTGTTGACAGGATGTGCTGGATCGCCAAAATAAGAGAAAGAGCTTCCCGAAAATCTACATAGTTTTTTGTGATGTGATTCGTGTCAGGTTGCTCTATAGCAGTGTAAAACAAGAAATTAAGACCAGAAAAGTAGCATAATAGGTCCTCTTTAATATACAGTCATATGAAAAAGTTTGGGAACCCCTCTCAGCCGGCATTATAATTGACTCTGCTTTCACACAAAAAAGATAAAAGTGGTATGTCTTTAATTTACCAGGAACAGCTAAGTACTGGGATGTTTTCCAAACAAAGATTTTTTGAAAAGCAGTATTTAGTTTTATGAAATTAAATAAAATGTGAAAAACTGGCTGTGCAAAAATATGGGGACCCTTGTGGTCTTGCTGATTTTAATTCATGTAACAGCATGTAAAACTGAGGACTTTAAACACAAAATTGGTTGGATTATGTTGTTAAGCCTTGAACCTCATATAAAGGTCTGTTTAATCATGATAAAAGGTATTTTAGGTGCCTAAATCCAAGTTCTACTTCTCTTTGACTCTCTGCAGAAGTGAGACAGAATGTGATCATCAAAACAGCTCCCTAAAGATCTTAAAAACAAAGATTATTCATTGTCATGGTTTAGGGGAAGGCTACAAGAAGCTTTCCCAAAGGTTTCAATTGTCAATTTCTACTGTAAGGAACGTTGTCAGGGAATGGAAGGACACAGGCACAGTTGCAGTTAAACCCAGGTCTAGCAGACCAAGAAAAGTACAAGAGCGGCATATGCGGCGGATTGTGAGAATGGTTGCACACAACCCAAAGATCACCTCCAAAGACCTGCAAGAACATCTGGCTGCAGATTGTGTATCTGTACATGGTTCTACAATTCAGTGTAATTTGCACCAAAACATCTGTATGGCCGGGTGATGAGAAGGAAGCCCTTTCTGCGCCCACGCCACAGATACAGTTGCATGGAGTATGCAAAAGCTCATTTAGACAAGCCAGCTTCATATTGGAAGAAAATGCTTTGGACTGATGAGACAAAAATTAAGTTATTTGGTCTTTATAAAAAGCAGATGTTTTGGTGCAAATTGCGCTGAATTGTTGAACAATGTACAGATACACAATCTGCAGCCAGATGTTCTTGCAGGTCTTTGGAGGTGATCTGTGGGTTGTGTGCAACCCACAGATCCTCCAATCCTCCACCTATGCCGCTCCTGTTTTTTTCTTGGTCTGCCATGCCTGGGTTTAACTGCCACTATGCCTGTGTCCTTCCATTTCCTGACAACTTTCCCTACTGTCGAAATTGACACCTTTGGGAAAGCTTCTTGCAGCCCTCCCCTAAACCATGACAATGAAAAATCTTTGTTTTTCAGATCTTTTGGGAGCTGTTTTGATGATCCCATTCTGTCTCACTTCAGCAGAGAGTCAAAGAGAAGTGCAACTTGCATTTAGGCACCTAAAATACATTTTCTCATGATTAAACAGACATTTCTATGAGGTTCAAGGCTTAACAACATAATCCAACCAACTTTGTGTTTAAAGTCATCAGTTTTACATGCTGTTACAGGCATTAAAATCAACAAAACCACAAGGGTTTCTATATTTTTGCACAGCCAGTTTTTCACATTTTATTTTATTTCATACAACCAAATACTGCTTTTCAAAAAGTCTTTGTTTGGAAAACATCCCAGTACTTAGCTGTTCCTGGTAAATTAAAGACATACCACTTTTATATTTTTTTTGTGAAAGCAGAGTCAATTATAATGCCGGCTGAGAGGGGTTCCCAAACTTTTCATATGACTGTAGGTCCCCGCTGTGACTACACACTCAAAGTATGAGAACAAAAACACCCTTTT
Source organism: Hyperoplus immaculatus (assembly GCA_949357725.1). Classification (NCBI taxonomy): domain Eukaryota; kingdom Metazoa; phylum Chordata; class Actinopteri; order Uranoscopiformes; family Ammodytidae; genus Hyperoplus; species Hyperoplus immaculatus. Next base: position 25,258,331 of record OX442359.1, read on the forward strand.
TTTCTCCACCTCTGCCTTGCTGAAAACCTGTGTTCAAAATACCCAGTCAGATTTCTCTTCCGTTAAGACATCAGAAGTAAGGAAGCCACCCCCCCACACACAACCAACCTAACTTAGCACTTCCTGCACTCGTGATAAGTATAACCCCAGATACCCCTGAGTCTAATGCTGGGCTTACACTACACGACTTTTCACGCGATTTGACAGTCGCAGACAATCTTCCAATGTCGGACTGAAATCACAGGACTCGTGCTGGAGTTGTGGCGCGCGCACGTAATCTCAGTCGTTTAGTGTATGGTGGTCTTCTGACCCGATTTCAACCAGTCTTCTTCCCGTCTTGACGTTACAACATTATCAAACATGTTTGATATTATCGCTAGTCTTAGGGGGTTGGCTCAAGCGAAATGACGTAAACACTGTCACACTCTCGCATGCACCAAGCACAACACAGGAGGAGCGGCATTAGTCGCGACCTGTGTCCGCCTGGTGAGGCACTTATTTCGGATACTTTTTCATAGAAGCCTCGGTGGAGAACCAGGCTGACAGCCGCGCAACCTGAACACTCTACCGTCAAATACAGGGTTAGGAGTTAAAGTTATTGGGGTATGAGATCAGCAAATAAAGCTGGCCAAATAACTAAAGGAAGTCCCCCGCTTGGAATATTGAATTAACTTGTTTTTAATTAAATAATCACAATCGCGTTTGCGGGAATGGTATTAATCTCAAAAGGAATCTAGTTGTAGTCTTGCAATATGAGACCACCTGTATTTTCAAAATCTCACTCTGTGACTGCAAACTAATGAATAGTTGTCTTCAGGTGTGAGTTGATTGTCTTTAGATGTAAGAGGGTTTCAGTCTTCAGTCTTTTCAAAGTCTTTTTAAAGTCCTCTAGTGTAAACCCAGCATAACTTGCAGTTTGATTAAAACTGTGCAGAGCGGGTGGAATATGTTGGGAGGTTCATTCTATGCATGTGTTAATTGTGTTATTTAAATTAATGCATTAATTCCAGAAATTAATCACCGTGCATTCTCTCTCTCTCTCTCTCTCTCTCTCTCTCTCTCTAAATTATATAAATGTATTTAAAAAAAATTATCATACTGTTCAGCAGCTGTGTACACACTGCAATGGAGCGTGACTGTGTGTGTCACCCTCACAGACTTTGCCTTACTACTGATTGAACCCTGCAATGTGTTTTAGCTCCGCTGTGTGAAATAGCAAGTTACGCTATCCAAATGAGCTGACGGTGCTAAATTTTGCTCCACGCCTGCATTTTTTTTTTTTAACTTAACACATATTTGCCATGAGATTAAGATTCTCCTAAAATCAAAACCATGGAATATTTGTGACATTGGGTTCATGTATTGTAGATGATTGAGGCTGTATGTGTGTGTTTGAACGTGTCGGACCTAGAAAATAGGTTAACAGTCAGCCAGTCTCAAAAGTGTTTGTTTGGACAGTGTTAAATCCAACCAGAATGGCTGAAGAGGCTTGTGAGAGGACAGTCATAAATAACACAAGCTGGGCTGCCAAGCTTCGATTACACCCACAGAACATTCTAGTGGAGATATAAAGCTTTACGAAAATTTCAGGTTGAATAAGAGGGGGAAAGATGTTAAATAAATCTATATATTAACAATACATATAGAATATTGCTATTGAACTGAATGGAAAAACCATAAAAAAACAAATATCAGCTGGAAGATGTTATGTAAATTATGATACAAATAAAGACAATAATCCACTAGTTGACATTTGTATTTTGGCCCACAATCTCAAAACATTATTTTATATGAGGAGTCTGAAAATGGCAATTGGCATGTTTTATTTTATTTCATTTTCACACACAAAGAAAGATTTTAAAGATATTTTTGTCATTGTTATGCTTTATTGATAGTGTAGAGAAAGAGTTGAAATGGGGCAGAGAGGGGAGTGACATGCAGAGAACGACCGCGGGCTGGAATCGAACCCGGGTCCGCTGCTGGCCGAGGCCCATGGGGGGGCGACTTGCTAACACTACAGCAGAAATTATATCATGTTTTCTTCCGGGGTCTCCAAGACAGTATTACTGGAATAATCTATAAAATGGATCTAGTAGCAATAGATAGTGTAATAAATTACCTGTACATTTAAATTACTTAGTGATAAGTTACTATCTTTAAAGGCTATCGTTTTCCAATCTCTTCACTGACCTCCAAACAAACATTAAACCTTATGTTGACAGGAATGCATCACGATCTATCACTATGTTAGTGGTGCCTTAGAAAGACAACAGTACGATCCGTCGTAAAGCTTTCGGTGGATAAGAGTAAGAGCAGGTCTAAAGGAAAACAACACGCAGGCCCACAACTGTATATTATGATTAGCTTATGACGTTAAAGTCCATAACATATAGGTAGATGTATCTGGATTTCTATTTCTGTTCATATAATAGCAATACTAATCCTGGAATTAAAAAACAAAAATGTCTTCAAGGATTCAATAGAAAATAAGACAGAATGCATGTAGGATAATGTTTTTGTACTGTGCTGTATAGGAAATATAGGAATAGTTCGATGTAAGGTTTAAGTACTCTAAGTAGCCATACAGCTGTACATTGCAATGTGCCACATACATGCTGAAGAGCTCTGTGCATCCATAGAGAAAAAAAAGAGATTTGATTTAATTGATTTCCAAGAACTGTAAATATGTGAGCCGGAGTTTTTCTTTTCAGCACACGAAGGAAGCTGCCTCTGTCGGTTATTTGTAGCAGGCAAACAATGCAGCAGACCTTCAGCCTGGACGCTTACTGTCAACAGCAGTGAATTGATGTGCCAAGCCTACATAACAGCACTTATACAGAGTCAAACGGCAGACTTCAGACTCAGAAGAAGATATTTCTTACATACCTTGTATAGATAGGCACCAACATACCAAGCAAACAATCCACGCGCAACCTTGCAACACACCGTCGTTTCAACAAATGCTATGCATATGCTCTAAAGGAACAGACGTACCAACACTACAAAAACAAGAGAATCAAAGTCCGTGTTCTATTTTTTTATTAATTATTTTGCCAAAAGGAGCTGCCTCCATTTCCTTCTTTTTCTTTTCACACATGCACCCTCTCACATCCTCTGTCACACACTCACGCTGGCTGCCAAGATTGTCAGGGTGTGGGGTGAATCCTGGGGTAAATCAAGCTGAACTTCCTGTAATCCAAACTGAGCCAAAAGGACCGCTATTACTACAATATGACTGACTTTCTTTAGTTTCTTTTTCTCACTCTAAACCCACCACAACAAAGTTTTTGCACACAATTCGAATCTCAAGCCCCTTTTACACAGCCAGTGAAAGCCGGGAATATGCCGGAATTTCGGCCCTCCGCCCTGCTGTATTAATGCGACCTTTGCGGAACGAGGGAAGAAAGGTGCGAGAGATTGTTCCGGGAATTTTACTACCTCGGGGGGCAGTAAGATTGCCGACACAATCAGTTCCGCCTCTCTGTGTAAATGCGGCCAGCTTGTTGTTGCGGAACAGGGGGGCGTTTGACGTTCCATAGCCTACCTACGTTCTAAACATGCGACCATGTTAGCAGTTGAAGGACGTGTGTTTAACAACCACGGCGGCCTGATGTCCCGTAAAAATCACCAAATAAAAGGAACGGCGTATAATCTAGCTGGTCATAAGGTCCGCTGCTCAATCCAAACCCCCACACTTCATTTTGCTGAGTTTATGAGTCTATTTCTGCCCAGGGGAAGTTGTACAATAGGAAAGCTAGGCTAGGCTAAGCTAGGCTGCGACCAGATCGCCGCCGCTATTATTATCCTAAGTCTGAGCGTATATCCACACTTTATTTCTGTCTACAGTAACGTGACTTCACACACTGTGTGTATGTATATGTGTATGTCTGATTGGCAGATCTCTGCCCTCACAAAGAGACTCGCTCACAGCCAACCTGTCACACAAACACACACACACACAGACACAGAGGTGAAGCAGTGATCGGATTGATTTTGTCAGTTTAGTTAACAGTCCCACTGATGTTGGACTCAGCGCGTAGCGAGATCACCAGGCACATCGTAGGACAGTAAAATACGGCCCTCTCAATGCAAGCTCCAGCACTTCTGCTCTTAATTCACCGACACCGGCCAGTGTTGTTGTTTTAAAGCAGCTGACTGGCGCGGCGCTAAATGTTTACGTGACACCTGACGCCGTTTACAAGCACCTCTTTCATTCCGTAACGCTGTGTAAAAGGGGCTACTAATTTGTCAAATATATATAATCTGTCAAAAAAGTCAAAACTTAAAGAAGCAGCTAAAAATGTTCAAGTAAATGACATGCAGTGATTTTGTTTGTGTCCTTTGTTTGGAAAGTAGGTTGTTTTGAGTTACAATCTAATGTTTTCAGAGACGCTGTTCAGTATGAGTAACAGCTTTGTGATTAGTTCAATGTAATCTTGTAAAATACAGTGTCAGGCCAGCAATTAAACCAAATAGGCCACAGTTTAAGTATAAATAGGTTTTACCAAATGGTACTGTCATGTACCTGGGGATAATTTGGGGAAGGTTAAGACATTAATTACCGTTTAAAAGCATGCAAAAAATAAATGTAGTGCTTCAGGAGAAATGTCAAAAGGAGAGTCATAATGCATTCCACTAAATATTTCTTCTGTTGAGCATAAAATATGGTAAAACAGCATGGCGGGGTTTAAGGTGCGTCCCTGCACATGTGGTATTTGTCTGTGATGGACTTTGCAGTGAATGGGTGGCTCATTGGAAGAAGGTTAAGTGAGCATCTGTTGGTCTCTAAACATATGGCCATTAGGGCGGTGTGGATGCCAGTGCAGAAGACGGGTAGAGGCCATTACTATTTATCTAGCACAACCTCATAACATATCCCGACCACAAGAATTAATCAAAAGGTCTTGACGGAGCAGTCCCCCCGATTGAATCCACTCTTAAAACAGACGAGGCACGGCTGTTTCTACAGAGATTAGCTGGCCAGTCCCTATCTGTCTACCTCCCGATTCTGATCTGGCTTTAATTTATACATTCACATGCATCAATTCCTCATGTGAATGTCACGTCAAACAGGACGGAAACCACATCTTTTATTCAATAGGACTTGTCAGCTGATAACCAACAGACAGCTTTTGAAGAACACATTACACACCAGAACCTGCAGGTTAAAAGGTTAAAACAATATCAGAAATGTTTCAATAAATATGCACATGTGACAACATTTTTAATATCAATAAGCACGTTTAATACAATAGAGCTAAATGTAGGATAAAGCCAACATCATTTTACAGAACAGAGTTTGGATACAGTTCATTTATTTATTTTATAACAGTGATTCTTGAGAAGTGGGACAAAACAGGGTGCAATGTTGAAAAAATACAAACTCTATGTTTCAGCAAATTAAATAACATGTAGGTATCCAACATGCACTAAGCTACTGAGCTAACCTTTGACACAACCTCCCAGCTTTTGTTTTTTTTTACCATCATTGGCCTATCACCACCGTCAGATGTCAACTCAGTCAGATTTCCTGTCTGACGGTGTTGACAAATTTAACGTCTCTTAAACATAACAAATGGAATTGATCTAGTAGCCATTTGGTTTTTCTGTTGATGTTAGGTGCTAGTATGAACTACTTCAGGAAAATAAAATGATCAAAAAACTTCAAATAACTTCTTCAGAAATTGTAAGTCGGTGTTGACATATCATGGTTGTGAGTCAGGACTTTCAAGATTTCAAGAACACTACAACACTTATCAGAGCATGTCTGACTCTAATGTACTCTGCAGAGGTAGAATTTGAGGTCCTTCAAAGTGACAGCTGCCTTATTTCGCCTGATTTTATTACATTTTACATAATGAAATGTCTGACGGTGTTGACTTACAGTAAAGTGGTCCCACCACTTAGAATCCTTATAAATGCTTTAGAAGTTGAGACTTTTTTCAGAGTTTCAAGTAAAACCTCAAAATTGACCAGTGCTTTAAAAAAATAAAAAAATAAAAAAATCCTGCAGTGTTTTGCCTTAAAATGAAGACACTGAAGCACTCAGGTGTATGATTACATACAGGAAGTTGCATTTCCTTCCAAACACACTTGCACAATGGCGGTATAGGCCCTGTTCTAATCAGCATACCATTTTTTTGGCCTCTGTTTGCCATGCTCGTTGTCATTGTTTCTGTTGGATTTACAAAGCCACTCTTTTCTGATGTGCCATATGTGCTAACAGATGTTACCATCTTAGCGCGGAGGAGGAAGACAGACGACCTGTCTTCACAACTGAGGCTGAGAAATTGTGTTTTTTTTTGTGTTGGAGCAAGCTCTCACAATTTGCATTCCACGCCGCACCTCTCACTCCAGCTGCCTGCACCATCACTATACAACTTACTCTCACTGTCAGGATGAGAGGCCTGATTTTTAAGGGAGGGAGGACAGATTTCAAGTTCTTTAGGTGAGCCGACTGCTGGCTTAAGATCTTAAAGGAATAGTTCACATTTTTTATTTTTTTTGCACAATTTCCGGTTCAAGGAAAGGCAACACAAACCGTTCCTGTCATTTTAGAATCAGTCACATACTGGAAAGAAAGCAAGGAATTGCCTTTGAGGGTCATGGATGTATTTGGTTATCAAATGACATAATGTTTAATAATATAGAGCGCAACAAACGTGGCGAATAAACAAGTCCCAACAAGCACACAGGAGCGTCTAGTGATGTTGGAAAGTTTATCTTATGACCTGCTCCCATTGACTATCAGTGTTTGAGCTGAGTTAACCTGGATGAGAAACCTTTGCCTATTTCCTCTCACGGAATAAAACGCCTTCGTCTCTGAAGTACACCGAAAGCACAGCCCCCGCCACACGTTGTCAACTCGAATATTGCTCCAGGCAGCTTCCGACATGCTTATTTGTATAGATCAAATTATCAACACACATAGGAAAGCACTCTTCTTCTCGAGTCCCCAAGGAGCTCTATTAATATGACACAATCTCCCAGGACTTTTTTTCCGGACACTATGCCAACGTTGCAATTAAAAGCCACAGCTTGCTTTATTTACAAGACCATCACGTTTAATTAATGTGCCTCCAATTTCGGCAGCCCCGGCACCCGGCGAGAAACCCAAGTGCCGCTCTGCTTAATTACTGCAGAAATGAAATTTTAATAAAGCCAACAGAAGAACTCGACACGCAATCAGGAAGCCATTAAGGGGATGAAGGTAATCCAAAAGGACGGCGGTAAAATTAGAAATCAGCTGTGAAACAAAAAGCAAAAGGAGCAATGGGGCCAAGTGCTCGGAAATTGACATTTGATTAAAGCTTGGCAACAGACACTGGAGACGCTTAAAGTATTTTTTTTCATTAATGATGGAGGTTTTCCGGGAAAACCTTCAAACAGGAGATGTGCTACTTCCCTGCACATATTCTTAGCTGAGACATTCCAGGCAGTAATGTGTGGCGTTTTAGTGTTTGAAGCCTATGGTAACCGGGTTGGAAATAGTAAAAAATCAATATATCAAAGTTAGGTATCTCAATGAGCTTTTGCAAAAGTTTGATTGTAAATAAATGCTCATACATATTATAAGACTATGTTAAAAGAACAGCTTTTTCACTGTAAAGACAGTTTGACAGGACTGTGTGGGCGTCGATCCCCATGGCAACAGTCTGTTTTTATAGACGGTTCGGGCAGAGAACTGCCGTGATTGGTTTGAAATAATTATTGCGTTATAAAAACCAGAGCATAGCCTCATCTAAATTGAATTTTTGTTAAGTTTATCAAACTTTAACGACAATAATCTTTAATTTTGATTGATTAAACTATGTCAAACTTTTTTTCAGATGCTTACTATCATGCAGCTAACTCCCCAAATTACATTGATTGATTTTGTGGATTTGGGTAAACAGGGTCTTTAAGATCTAATAACTCTAGCTGTGCATGCTTTATTTCTCAAATAAAGCATGCACCAACAATATGACTAGGGTTAAAAGTTATCTGTACCACCCTGACAGTATCACCACTGTTCCCCCCTTTCATTGCTGTTTTGAGGGTTCATCTGCTGTGATTGGTATCATGGTGCTTATGAAAAGTGTCTGTGACATCGCTACTGCTGCTGCTGTGTATGTGGCTCTCAAGTCTGAACACTGGCCCCGGCCTTATACAGATGAGAATTTATACGTGCAAAATGATGAATAGCGGCCCTAATTATGATGGAAGTGGAGTTGGTTTGGCTTGTGCTGCCACAGTAGAACAAGCATTCTCGCCCAGGGGAAAAGAAACGTGTAACATAGTCACATACTTTTTTTGTATGTGAGGCATTCTTTGGCCATCAGGAAAGTAAATAATGATTTTTGGGGAAAAAGCAAACCATAAATCTTTTTTTATCTGTTTTCTTTATGAATGCAGTTATACCCACCTGGCCCAACATGATGCAGAGGAAAATGGAAAATGTTTTACTTTTGTCTTCGAAAGAATTTGGGCCGGCATGTGGATGTTGCTTGTAAATAAGCCGTCTCCAAAGGCGTTTCAGAGAATATGGCAGTACATCCAACCGGCCTCACAACCGCAGACCACGTGTAACCACACCAGCCCAGGACCTCCACATCCAGCAGGTTCACCTCCACGATCGTCTGAGACCAGCCACTGAGACAGCTGCTGAAACAATTGGTTTGCATAACCAAACAATTTCTGCACAAACTGTCAGAAACCGTCTCAGGGAAGCTCAACTGCATGCTCGTCGTCCTCATCGGGGTCTTGACCTGACTCCAGCTCGTCGCCGTAACAGACTTGAGTGGGCAAATGCTCACATTCGATGGCGTCTGGCACGTTGGAGAGGTGTTCTCTTCACGGATGAATCTCGGTTTACATTGTTCAGGGCAGATGGCAGACAGTGTGTGTGGCGTCGTGTGGGTGAGCGCTTTGCTGATGTCAATGTTGTGGATCGAGTGGCCCATGGTGGTGGTGGGGTTATGGTATGGGCAGGCATCTGTTATGGACGAAGAACACAGGTGCATTTTATTGATGGCATTTTGAATGCACAGAGATACCGTGATGAGATCCTGAGGCCCATTGTTGTGCCATACATCCATGAACATCACCTCACGTTTCAGCAAGATAATGCACGGCCCCATATTGCAAGGATCTGTACACAATTCTTGGAAGCTGAACATGTCCCAGTTCTTGCATGGCCAGCATACTCACCGGACATGTCACCCATTGAGCATGTTTGGGATGTGCTTGACCGGCGTATACGACAGCGTGCACCACTTCCCACTAATATCCAGCAACTTCGCACAGCCATTGAAGAGGAGTGGACCAACATTCACAGGCCACAATTGACAATCTGATAAACTCTATACGAAGAAGATCTGTTGCACTGCATGAGGCAAATGGTGGTCACACCAGATACTGACTGGTTCTAAGTCCCCAGACCCCCAATAAAGCAAAAAAAAAATGCACATTTCAGAGTGGCCTTTTATTGTGGACAGTCTAAGGCACACCTGTGCACTAATCATGATGTCAGATCAGCATCTTGATGTGGCACACCTGTGAGGTGGGATGGATTATCTCAGCAAAGCAGAAGTGCTCACTATCACACATTTAGACAGATTTGTGAACAATGTTTGAGAGAAATGGTAATATTGTGTATCTGGAATGAATTTTAGATCTTTAAGTCCATCTCATGAAAAATGGGAGCAAAAACAAAAGTGTTGCGTTTATATTTTTGTTGAGTGTATGTAGCTGCGTTATCTTTTTTCTGTGTAATGCGTCCCTTGAATGAACTGTCTTATCCTGTCCAATCAACAATTAGGCTAGCTAAATTCTTAATTGGCAGAGTTAGCAAGGTTGGCTGGCAGGCTATTCTGGCTAGTGCTAGTGTGTTACTTTGCCAGCCTGAGTAGCTCATCACCGAAATCCATTATTTAACGAGAACCAGTGTCTGCTTTTTTATTGTCTGGTTCTCAGTTAAAGATAGAATATTTCCTAGATTTTAAAGCAAGTACAGAAGAACCTAGCCTGGTTCTACCAGACCATCGTACTTCATTTCATTTGTACAGAAGGTCTGGAATCGCTAAATTGACAAACGTTAACTCACTTGAAGGCGGGTGTCTGTTGAAGTTTTAACCTATTGGATGTGCCCAGTGCCACTCTGGATCTGCCAACCAATCGCATAACATTTGGTCGTGACGTATGTCATGCACCGGCTTCTGAGCTACTCCCTCTGTTTGCTGATTGGACCGCCAAAAATCTGTCCGGAGAAAACCAAAGAATATACCGCAGACCCAGACTGACTACTGAAGGGAAATGAAAATTTAGCAGAAGTATGTAGGCAGGCGGTGCCAGGCTAAGAAGAGCCTGGATAACTTCAAACTTTTGTAATGAGTTTAATTTAGTCCTTAGAGATCAACAATTGTACAATTTAAAAATCTCTTGTTGAAATGATACCAGTTTGAGATTTGCGTACTGTACATTGTTTATGAAAAACGCACATTTCCGCAAGGCCAATTTATGAAGCTGAACATTTATAAAGAAGAAGGGATTTTCTCCCAATTCAAGCATCCTCTTTATAACAAAGCAGCTTTGGTTGTCTGTTTCATGTGGTCTAAATTCAGGGTATTTACAAACCCGATTAGTCACACCATCCTGTTTTGAACAGGTATAATTGGGAAGAGAATTTTATTTGATGAGGTCACTAAAACGGGGAGATCAGTGAGCAAAGCTACTAGGACAAGAAGAAGGCAGGTTGAGTGCAAATAAATCCAATCAAATACAGAAGCAAGGAGAGTGAGAGGGAGGGATAAAGAGAAACACTAGTTAATAGAGTGAGTCAGACCTAAGCCAATGTTAATTTATTTTATGTCTTCAACAGTGGTGGAAAAAGTATTCAGAGCCTTTCTTTAACTGCAAAAAGCAAATGACAATGAAAATATATCCTGTTAGAAGAAAAGGACCTGCATTTAAAACATTACTTAAAAATGCAATCATATTAAATGTAGTTTAAAAAAAATCTTTAACTTCTAGATTGTAATAACAATTTTGGATTATTATTACTAGTTAATTAACACAGAGGCAACATTTTACATCAATGTATACTGCACGGTGTTTATGTATAAGTATTTCCTGCTGTTGTTATTCTACCTGTGCAAATATAATTTTTAAACATTTATACGACTTTATTTATAGCCAACACCTCTTCATTCATCACATGTACCTGTATCGTGGTGACATCTCAGTCATCATTATTAAATGTGAGAAGCTGATCAATGACTAATCTGTAGAGTTCATGTTGGTGGATTATCGAGTTCTTTAAATCAGGATAAATAAATAAAAATAACATCAAAAGAAAAATAATGGCTCAATGTAAATAAAATATCTCCACCATCGCTAAATTAATGGATGAATTTTGAAATGACTTTGCTCCTGTCATAATTACCGTGGCGGATAGGGAGATTAAACATGATGTGTTCTTCTTCTTGGGAGAACCGTCTCAATGTGAGATCATATGTGCTGGAATTCTTGATTTTGATTTAATATACCTTAACAATGATACAATAAATGTGAAAATAGTTCAGGCATTGACATAGTTTAACTTGAGGTTTGGCATATATTGCCAAGTCCTTCTTCTAACAGAATAACTTCTCCGATAGAAGCCAGCACATGCACTTATGACTTACATTTATCATCATTCACTTCTTTATTGTTGTCACTTCTACTGTGTCATTTGTTTGACTTACATTTGAATGGGTACAAGGCTTTGAAATTAAAACGTGTTTTCTCAGTTTTATTACTTCCACTTACTCTGTGTTAAGCTGTGAAAAAAAAATTCGGTTTGCAGATATATTATTTACATTTTTAACATCAGTTATTCAATCAGCAGAGCAGCAGTCAAAACATGCTCTGATCAGAGTTTTCCTTTTTGTTAAAGAAAAGAAACTTTGCCTGTTAACTCTAGTTGCTTCCACTTTTTGCCATTTTTTCCTAAATTTAGATTGCTGTTAGATTGCTTACATGAATTAAAGACAACACTCAGCACATTAAAATCATATCAGCAAAGGGAGAGATTATGGCCTATGAGATGCTAAACATATTTTCAGATGAAACATCAAGGCAGGAAGTCTTTCATCACCAGCAGCGTTACATATAAAGTAGAAACAGCTGTAATTAATAAGCAAGTCTAGTATTTCTGTTTAAAAAAACATATACATGAAATTAAATTTTGATTAAAGGCCTAATTCAAAAAACAGCTGTTGTAGAGGAGAAAAAGGGGGAATATTTACAGTTACAATGTGCAGTTTAAGCAACAAAAATTATTGTTTTCATTCATCTTCAGAACTCATACATTACAGATTAGATCCTCCCTTACACCCCATGTCGCTGAAATACTCATCCATGCCTTCATCTCCTCCCGCCTTGACTATTGCAATTCACTCCTCGTCGGCATCAGCACCACCTCCATTAACAGACTCCAACTGGTCCAGAATACAGCTGCCTGTCTCCTCACTCACAGCAACTTGTGGAACCACATCACCCCAGTCCTCAAAAAGCTCCACTGGCTTCCCATTTCATACCGGATCGATTACAAACTCCTGGTCCTCACCTACAAAGCCCTGCACCATCTGCCCCCCCCCCCCCCCCACATCTCACTGGCCTCCTCTCCCCCTATCTACCCCCCCCCGGGCCCTCAGATCCTCCTCAGCCAGTCTCCTCTCCACCCACACATCAAAACTCCGCAGCCTTGGTGACAGAGCTTTCTCCAGGGCAGCTCCCAGGCTCTGGAACAGCCTCCCCCAACATATCCGTGACTCTGAGTCCCTCACCATCTTCCAGTCCCACCTCAAGACCCATCTCTTCTCCTCTGTCTACCCCTAGATCACCCACCAACCCAAGCCCCTCATATTGTTGTGTCTTGTAAAGCGCTCTGAGTGAGAGAAGCGCGCTATATAAATAAAATGTATTATTATTATTATTATTATTATTATTATTATTATTATTATTATTATTATTATTATTATTATTATTACAGTCAAATTGATTGATGTTCTTATGCTGAGACATAATGCAAATTAAAAATACATAAACCATTACTTCCCTATTGCACAAGGCTACTTTTTTTAATAGTGACATTAATCGAAATGTTAGTTTAGCTTTTTCCTAGATGTAAATGTAAATGATAGTTTATAATTAAATAAAAATTTACTTGCAATGCAAATTATCATAGATTTCCGCATACTACACATTTATTTAGTCTCTGCTTTTTAAATATATATTTTTTTTAACTTTGTTGGACTCTTTGTAGTAATGCAATTTGTCTTTGTTTTGTCTGTTATTTTTGTGGTTCCATATTGTTATTTTTATCTTTCATTAGAGTTGGCAGCGTGGGTTGTTAAACCCCGTGTCAGCATTGTTTGCTGGAACATCTGTCTTATCACAGCTGTTCATAACCGAGACTAAGGAGGGTTGCAAACTATAGGCTTTTGCTGCTTTCCCTCCATCTTTTTTGTAATTACTTTTTTTTTAACTACAGCTCTGCTCCTATTGACTTTCTGCTTTGACTGTTTAATTTGTTTTTTCATCATCCATGAGCCATACAGTCTGTACTCAGTTTAACTTGTCAGACATGAACCAAGGTTGCAAACATTTATGAAGTAAAACCTTAAAATAAGAGGATTTCCAAACTTTTGAACATTTGTCTATCTTTACAAAAAGACAAAAAAAAACATTTTGAGTTTTTCAGTTTAATAGCTTGCTTTTTCAGTTTTATAATTGACAGTTTTTAGACTTCTCAAGTTACTCCTGAATATGCTTTGCGGAACAATTATATTCCTCTTTTTAACATCACCTCTTTCTTTGATTACCTTTTTGCTTGCTAACTGAAATTGTTCTCTTATAGTCTTTTCTTGTCTGCGTGACGTGGAACAGTTGCACATCATGCCAGAGCAGAGGGAGCGAGGAGACAGACATAAGCCTGCACCTCCCGAGAGTCATTGCCAGTAAATATTAGGCTAATTGCTCAAGCACATTAGCACTTGTTCCTCATGGTCTTCATTGACTTCCATTAGCATCACTTAAGATTAGCTTTCCTTTAATTCAACACAGCGAGGGGAGAGTGGGTTGTTTTACTGAAAGGAATCTAGCTTTACTTCTTGTCACTCAACACGGCCAAGGAGACGTTTAGCCTACTCTATACTCATTAGTTAACTCTCTATACAGATGTATGCGTGGTCAGTGATTGAGTTGGCTGTTTTAAAAATGGTGTACACATGCACAAGGGATACATTAAAAAGAGGCAAAAATTCAGTTGTCAAAAGCTAACAAAAATGCACTGTGCTTACAAGTCCATATGTTATGTAATGATTTAATTCAGCAGAGTGGGAGTGCTGGTCCCCAGGCAATTCAAAACATACTTGTGTTGGTACAGGTATATGCAGTAATCTAAGGTCACCTATTATGCAAAATGCATTTTTACATGGTTTTTCAACATTAAATGGATCCCCAGTGTGACTACAGACTCCCAACCCAATGTTTTTCTCTGCCTTCCCCTGAAAACGTGTAGGGAAGAATGGGGTAATGTGAGACACTTTTTACATTTGTTCCCCTCTAAGCGAGCTAAAATGATTTATCAGTCAAATTTACACATTTCCCATTAATTCAGGATGTTTCCTAGAAATGGGCATTAGCAGAATTTATTCAAGACAAAGGGCAGTGAAGATATGATTGTTTAAAAAAAGTTGTCTTGTGTCTCACTTTACCCCAGCTGTGGGGTAAACTTAGCCTGGTGCTACCAGACCATCGTACTTCATTTCATTTGGGAAAATGAAATTTGGATGGAAGTAGGTAGACGGGCGGAGCCAGGCTAGGGCAAACTGAGACAGACCAGAGAAATCAAGGGGGTAAACTGATCCACTTACTTTTTCCACTCTGAAACTACCATAACAACACATGTTGTAACAGTTAGAATCCTGACAGCTAGCTTGAAAATCAAATATTCAAAAATTAATGTCGGACTAGTAACAGAATCATGGGGTTTGGTCAATTTATCCAAAAAAAATTCTAAACACTTGAAAGTAACTCTTATCAAGTACAACATATAATTAATATTCAATAATAAACATTCAAATGACAGATAGAACCAGTTAGATTGAAACACAGTCCGAGGGTCAGAACACAGGACCCTTAGAGCCAGCTAGTGTCTGGGGGTCAGAGCAAAGAACAATCAGAACCAGCTAGAACAGTCTGGGACTCAGAACACAGACCCAACTGTCTTTTTCCATCTTTTCAGTCTTTGATTAATATTTTTCTGCATTGGTTTTATTGGGATCATTTATTGAATAAAGACATATTATTTAGAGTCTATTGATGTTAAAGGTCACTCTCCTGTCCCCCACATACATACGTGCCAAACCATGCCCTTGCTGACACCTCTTCAACGATCGACCCTCACCTCCAGCTAGGGGTGTAACGGTACATGTATTTGTACCGTACTGTGACGGTACATGCACGTATTTGGTGTTACAGAGGTGGACCGCGGTCCGTTTGTGGCGTACATAGCGTTATATGGCGAATGTACAGGCTTGCTTTGCTGTGTGGAACTTAAAACTTGTCGTCGGAGTTCCCCCCGGACCATTTAGCCTCCGGCTCGGCTCGCACGTGCGCAGTAGCAGCCAGCGATTGAGAGACTCTTATCTCCATGGTGAGCATGAGGGTCAGGCACTGTTGCTAACTTAGCAACTTTGTCGCTATATTTAGCTATATTTAGCGACTTTTCAGACCCCTCTGGCGACTCTTTTTTCAAAAAAAGCGACCGCTTCTTCTGGTGTTATTGGTGACTTTTGGAGACCCTGGCTGTCGCTAAAGCATGTATAGCTCTTAACTTCTAAACGAGCAGCGGGTGACTCCGCGGCCACTCCCCCCGTCCCAGAGCACTGACAGGCGGCCGAGTTCTCACGCAGCAGTCAGAGCAAGAGATAAACAGCTCTCCACTCTAGTGTTCCATTTGTATCACTATTAGCAGTTATAGTAACCCTCGTTTACAGTCTATCAGTAGTGCAAATAAAGATGTTATACAGTGCTATCGAACAGAGAGCGAACTGCATGACGAAAGTCAACAGGAAACCGGAGCTTGCAGGCGCCCCCCTGTTATTCATATCCCGTTTGAGAGATAATTTAAGATTCCAGGTGAATTATGAAAACAGTGATAGACGTTTGTGTAACAGATCAGGTTCTGCGTTGTGTCTATTGTCATTGAGTGAGGCACACACTGGAGTCGAGTTAGGAGTGGGTTTATTCCTTTTAGAGGAGACAGAAAAACACGGGCGTCACACACAGTCCACAAAATCTCTCTCCACTCAGCTCCGAGCATCAGTGCTCACTCAAGCTTCATAAATTATTTTAGTATTATGAATACATGTGGAAGATAAATAAAAATAAAAACACAGTAATACAAATATAATAAAAAAGGTTTTTTACACTGCATCAATTGTCTTTTCCCTCTCACACTCATTAACTTATTTTCCGTTTTACACTATAAGAAATGTCAAAAACACATGTAACGCACCTTTTAGAGGAGACAGAAAAACACGGGCGTCACACACAGTCCACAAAATCTCTCTCCACTCTACAAAATGAAGGAAACAAATGCTTAACTACACATATAAATCACACAACTGCATTCAAAAAGTCAACACAGACAAGCAGCGATCTTTTTTCCCCTGCTAAAACTCACGCGGCCGGGAAACCCCGTAGTAACTGCCGCTAGCTTAAAACTAATTCATAAAACATTAAACACAGATAAAAGTCAGCTTTTACAACAGCTTAACCCGCCCAAAGTTATCTGTACAGCGTGAATTTCTCCCGCGTGCCTAAAAGCACGTCATAAAGCAGTGTGAATTACATTATAATCATTTAGGAGCGACAAATAAAAAGTTTATAAAAAAATCATAGGGAGAGAGATATAAACATAACTTACCAGCTCCGAGCATCAGTGCTCACTGAAGCTGGACACACAGGTGCAACGCCAAAATTACTCCCCAGGGAAACAAAAGGGTATGCTATGGAAAATAACAATGTAGGACCTATTTACACTATTTTGGGGAGTTCACAATGGAAAAAGGTGTGGATAAAGACCAAAAATAAAATAAAAATAAAATAAAATTTAGCTCGGCTACATTTGGAACAATGTCGGCAGAAGGGGCATTGTTTCACTGCGATCGCCTATGCGGCAACACGTCGAACATGCGTACGCATTTTAGAAGGCACCATCCAGGTTAGGCTACTATCACCGTTACTGTGAAGAAAAAAGGAGCTGTGCAAACCCAGGCAGTAATTTCTCTTTTATAATGAACATACATAAGCTGTCATTTAATTAATGCTGCAATTTTTATATTGATAAGAGAACAGCTTAACCCATTGATGACGGCTGCTGCGCGATGCCACATTGTATCTCCTGCCTGATGCTGTGTAACGCAGCATTGTTACTTTATCTAATTTTCATGGCGTGCACAACATAGAATGCACCGTCACTGGTTCAAATACACATGAGGTGGGTTTTGTTGATTTTTTAAGACCACTTGACCACCCAAAAGTTGTGTGGTTTGCCGAAAATCACGCCAATCAAAAAAATTAAAAACAAATAAATAAATAAATAATAATAATAAAGAAAATACGGGTAGTGTGTTACAGAGCAGTTTGTGGCGTTCGGAGCGCAGAATCTAGGTCTTCTATAGGCTACTGACGAAAATCATACAACACATTGCATCTATTTATTAACAATATTTATGAATTTAGGCTATATTTTGCTGCTCCAACTCAAATTCAGCCCAGCCAGGTGATAGTTAAGTTTCAGTTTTGTTTTCATCTCCGTGGTATACAGCCGTTTGGACCATCTGATCGGCTCCCGACAGCAGAAGTCAGTCTGCGTTCCAGTTGTACTGGGAAGTCAGATTTATGGTGCCAGTGATAACTGAACTAAGTGATAAAATAAAGCGATCTTCTCCTTCCTATATCTATCTATCTTTATCCCTCCACTGCACACTCAGTCACTACTATCCATGCTAAAAGGAAGCAGGATTATAACCTCATTTAGCACATTATTTTTAAATATTTTATATTATTTATTTATTTTCTCCCCCATCTAATTTTGACGATTTTTAGAAAAATGTGTTGGTCTGTAAGCGCTAAGGGAGCATGTTCAAATAAAACCTGTGAACCTTAACTTTTAAATGTATTTTATTTCATGTTTCTATGTGCTACGCAGGCTTAGATATTAAGGTTTTGGTAGACTTGACAATTCGTACTATTTTTTCAGAAAACCCTCAGGCATTAAGGACATGCATCCTAGATTGCAATAGTCATCAATGGGTTAAGAGAGCTGCATCAATATTTTCTTTTTTTAAAGTCAAAAATACCCATTAATAGCCTACTGTATATTTTTTCATTGCAATTTTAGTTTATACTGCACCTATACTAGTATTTAATAAGTATTTTATTTATTGGAGAATTGCAGCAGTATTTTTATATTTGTTATGCATTTTATTTGTATGTTACATACTGTCAGCTAGTTACTGACAGCTAAAGCTGTTCATTCTCCCTTAACTATGAACCGTACCATACTGTACCGTACCGTGACTTCAAAACCGAGGTACGTACCGAACCGTGACTTTAGTGTACCGTTACACCCCTACCTCCAGCCCACATTGTCTTTTGTCTTATTCAAACTAGTCTCCTTGCTACCTCAAATATTATGGATTCCTTAAAAGAGGGCATAAACACTGTCTCACTTTACCCCACAGCATTTGTCTCACTTTACCCCACTGCCACAATTTGAGAAAAAAACTACCTCTCTCTAGCCTGGAGATTCAGATCCTGATATATTGAACGATAGAGGGTCTGGCCACGATCAATTGTAATTTCCAACTCAAGGGGCGCGGCTCCTACTCGTGCATTTCAAATGCCACTGCACGCAGTTGGATAGCACTACAACCAATCAGAGTGATGCACAAGGTGACATATTAAGCCCCGGTCGTTTAGCGAACAGCTGTTCAACTGTTAAATTAAACTTTTGCCGTGGTCGGTCGGCAAAACAGAACATTCCACTTACTTGCTAATGAAAGACTAGAGTGCCGTCTTCCAAATCGTATAGGGTCAAGGCCAAAGCAGTCTCAAACTCAAACTACATATCCACAGCCATCTTTGATGTTTACTATCACGGCTTCGATGGCGCGTGCACGTCACTGTCGTCATCCGGTTACGTCCGCCCCAGAGCACCATACAAAGGGCTCTGGCCCGCCCATATTAGATAGAACCAATTGAAACGTGAGTCAGGATTTCTGGACTTTCTGAAAAAGCTTCAATGGAGAGTGTCCAGACCAACAGGCGCAGCAAATTTAATTTGCCAGCGCCTAGTGGCAGGTCTGGGAATGCCAGGCTAACCTCTCTCAGCAATTCAGGCTAATCTTCAGTTATCATCATCACATGGTTTCATATGTAGGTAGTTCATCAACATGTATGATAGAAGTTTTTCTACCTGAATCAATTTGCTTTGGCACAACAATCAATTAACTTGACAGCAAGAAAATGTACTTTTACATGCAAAAAAGACATTTTTGTGAAAAAAACATGCTTACAATGAGAGGGGCTTGAAAACATACATCTCACATGACCAAAAATGTGTTCATTGCCCAGATACAGGGGATGTCTCACATTACCCGATGCCTCACATTCCCCCGTTCTCCCCTAATTAAAAACCTCAGTCAGATTTCCTTTTCTTTATGACATCATAAGAGGAGAAGCCAAGCCCCCTCTTTACCAACCCATAGCACTACCTCCACCTGTGATGAGAACTCCTAGATTAACCCCTGATTTTAACTGGTAGTTAGATTCAAACCGGCAGTCAGATATGAGAATTTTCAAATGGTTAGTTTAAAACCTAACTGTTGAAGTTGCGCTGTAAAAGTGTCTGAATTATTACTCAAATGTATCTAATATATTTAACAGAAATATTTGTGAGGACCAGTTATTTGATCTCACTCAGACCTATTGTAGGATCAATTGGTCGAATTAGTGAAGCTCCAGCTTGACGCTCCATTTTCTCCTCGACACATACCTCATCCAATATTCACAAAAAGAACCCACTGGACTACAACGATAAGTTTTAAAGGTTTACTTTTCAAAAGCAAAAGTACAAAAATCCTTTTGATGATTAGAGGTGGGGAAGAGAAAGAAATAAAGAGGTCAAAAAAATGTGTGGCTCCACTCTTGTTAATCCTGACTGTCTGTCACAAGAAGTTAACACAATAAAGTTACCTCTCACACTTAAACAATAAAGTAATTAAATGTGCACATACACGAAAAATAATGCAAGTGAATTTCAAAATAAAATTCAATATATTCGAAATGACCAAAATTGACACTTATGAAAATTCAAACATTATAAAAAATAAGAACTTAAATAAAGCAAATAGGCTTTTAGGCTCCTACACCTATACTTTCATAGACTGTTTTATTTGGTTTATTCATTTTTATTGTAGTTAAGGTGAAGAATTAAAACTGTGCACAGACAATATCAATTTGAATTCTGCATCCAGTCATTATGGAAACGTGAGAGATATGTAACTAGGCTCTCAATTAGCACTTTGCAAGTGTGACTAATACAATAATTACAAGTCTTTTTTTAGACATGGCACTGGTTTGTTAAACAGCCAAAAATGTGTGAAGTTTGTCTGACAGGTTCTTGATTAGCCACCTCCAATTTTTAATAAGGCATCTAGCAATCACCCTGATATCTTCTCCATCCTGTTTAAAGCTGTCATTCAAAGTAAAGTAGATGCCATAGTCATTACAACCCAACTAAACTCCCTGGATAAAAGACAACTACTTTAGACTGATGGGATTTTATTGTGATTAACAAATGAATGCTATTAATCGAGATCAGATCATTAGTGAAGAAAATCATGTTAAATCAGGTGGTCCTTCACATATTTCTTGAAAGACTGAAAATATGTTAAATTTCGTTAAAGTAGATGACTTGCTTTGTCCTAAGCATAATTGGTTTTGACATTTCATCAGCCTTTGGCTATTATATGGTCTCTTTTTTCGGAGTTCAAAACAGAAAATTAAATAGTGCTTTTGACAGCAGGGGAATCAGTCACGTACAACATGTGTGACTCTTTCACAAAGAGACAGGTCATGTATCGGATGAGGAAAGGTGTTCTGATCTGGAATCACTATCCAATTAACCTTGTGTGACCATATAGTCTTCTGATTTGACCTGAATGTGTCAATTCCTCTTGGCCCCGACTTATCTTTACATTTTTAAGTTTTCTTCAGGGTAAATGAAGCCAACCTCAAAACAACAAAAAATGTTTTTTAAATATTTTCTTGTGCATCAACGTGATCTAGTGATAGTTGTGGTACAATCATGGATACACTGCCAACTGAACTGCTAAAAACAATTATGTCATTCACATGTTTGTTAACTGGATTGAACTCTTGTGCTTGTGGCTAGAGATAGGAAAAAGTCTCTCTATCTATGAAAATACCTACAACAAAGTACAATATAGTAGTAATAGTAGCAGTATTAAAGCACCATTTAATAGCTGGTTGCCTCGATCTGTACTAACCAATCACTCACACTACAGTCTATAGACACATCCACAGTAAACTTTAAGTTAGAGCTGCTCCTTGAAGTGGTCATGATAGCTGGTCTGAGGTGGTGGTCGGAGGGGCCACAGGCGCTGAATGGCTCACCACCTCTGATATGACTGTGTGTGAATGAATGATAGCTGGAACCCTGTAAAAGCGCTTGGAGTACGAGAAAAGTGCTATATAAATCCAATCCATCAACCTTCCCTAGGGTCCAGCGGTGACTGGAAGGTGAGCCCCTCCTGGCTCATTAAGAAATATTAATAAAAAATAAGATAAATAGATAGGGGAGTGACTTCATGGGGAGAGGAAGCGAAGCAGGGGGGGAGGAGACGCACTACCTAGTTATTTACTTTAATCTCTGATTTCATTCTCAATTACTCTGCCAAACTCTACCTGTACAACCACCCACAGAAGTTAGCCACAGTACTTTTCCCTCCCAACAAACACACACAAACACACACACGAACACTCACATCCACTATTTCAATATGCCATGAGCTATTAGTAGTCTATTTCTGTATTTACATTTTTTCATTTTATTTTTCTATTTCTTTATCGTACCTATATATAAAATAATAGATATATTATTATTTATTTATTTTTATTACTTGTTGTTCTTTTTGTTGTTTTTGTCTTGTCTCTGACAGCTTTTCTTGTCCCAAACGTGTTCATGTAGTCTTGTCCCACACACAATGGTGTTTTTGTCATGTCTCTCACTGTTTTGTCATGTAAGGGAGAACGGGGTAAGTAGGCACACTTTTTACTTTAGTGAGAATTGCTCATTACCTAAACATCTTTCAATAGTCATTCCTATATTAAATTGAAGCTTAAGGTGTTGGCTTGAAATGTGTACCCCTCACTTTTTCTATCTTATTGTAATAAGAAAGAAATTAATCATCAAAGACACCCTTACACATTGTGACAACCAACCCCATCAAGGGGTCGGTTGTCACACACTATGGGGTTGTTTGTCACAATGGTATCTTAATGGGAACCATCTTAAAAAGAAGGCAAGAAAGCAGAACTAAATTTGAAAGTGTAATTGCATTGTCAAGTTAACAAATAGGCCTACAGAACTTACTGTAGCCTTGGCAGCTGGTCTAGTTTGGGATGCACTGGGTTGTTTTGATTTTGTTGCCCTTTTTTCTTTTGCATGCTAACTGCCTTTTCCTGCTCTAGTCTTTCCTTCGCTGGGGTGTCAGTGAGGATACAGCTTGACAATTTCTTTCGTTATTGGGTTCCTTTTCTGGCTGCTGCCTTTGGATAACATGTGACAACCAACCCCCCAAAAGATGTGACGACCAACCCCAACTTGAATTTCTTGCTAGCATCAAGGCCAACAACCATCTGACAACTAATTAGCTTGCTAATCACAATCTAAACTATAGTTTACCCTTCACACTTTTTATGGGTAACAAGTGTTTTGTTATAAACCCATTGTGTAAAAGCCTAGAAGAAAAATACTGAGGAGCTAAATATTTTCAATTTGACATGAAAAACACAAACAGTCCTCTCACCTCAAATTCAGCAGTCTAACTCCAAGGAAGACTATGTAGGTGACCTCTGATCCCAATTCTGGATATTTACATACCAAAATTCCCAGACAGCGCCTTCTGGTTCCGAGATATAACGATTGTGACGACCAACCCGTGTGACATATTACCCCGTTCTCCCCTACCGCATCACTTGGAAAAAAAAAAAAAAAGTGATCATGTAATTTGTGTCCTTGATAGCTGCAGGACTTTTTAATATCTTTCAAGTCATCATCAGGTTTGCTCGGATGAGACAGGTTTCAGACAGTCAATCAACTGCTGTCCCAAATGAAATAAAGCAGTCCATTCCATCAATTTGAGTTTGGAAAGCCCTCTAAATCAATTTCAAGTGTTTGAATTGATTTAGAAAATGTTGAATGTCTGTCGTTAAAGATGTTTGGAGTGGCATAGCCAAGGTTTACACAGCTACAAACTCTATACAATCCATCTGTTGAGGACAGTCTGAATGTAGAGCAGTTTCAAATGTTATTATTTGCAGAGCTACACATGATACAGAAATAAAATGGATTAGACATATTGAGCTACTATGGTTTAAGGCATAACGACACAGAAGTATTTGTCTTTATTTTTTAAACGAATGTACTAGGTTCATATTCACTACATATCCAAAGGGTATAAGTAGCTCCTAATTGACTGATTTAGGGTAAACGCATGTGGTTTAGCAGAAATGTTTTTGGTAAGGGGAATTGAAACAGCATTTAAGGTCTATCCCTTTACTCTAAGAGAATCTATGGAGAGTCTATGGGTGTTTTCAAACGCATAGTTAATTTTTTCTGGCGGAAATATATCATTTAATTGCAACATTTTAAACATTCTCATCCTTGGTTTGGTTTATTTGAAAATAGAAAAAACATTCCATCAAATGAAAATTAATTGTCCGTGTCAGACTCAGATTCACTCTATGGCATGCTCATTTGCATCCCAGAATGCGAAGTGCACTTGGCAATGAGAGCGACACTAACAACCATTGTGCTGCTGCCAGCATTACACCTAGTAACACCATCCTTTGGCAGGCTAACAATGATCCAATCAGCTCACCAAAAAATACAAAAAATCCATTAAAATCTGAGATAATAGTTGATGGCCACTGTCCACTTCTTTGACAATGCATTAAAGCACTCTTCAGGCCCCACGTCTTTCAACAGTTAATTTTATGTACATTAAATCCTCAAACTGCATATGTATAATAAACCATCAAAGTAGGAAGATGTGTTCAACTGCAAGCAAATATGATTTTATTAACATTAAGTTGCCAGAAAGAATCTATTCGACAAGTCAATATTGTTACTCTTTCCTGCATTAAATCCTTTACATAACTTAGAAAATATTTAAAAAAAAATATTATATATTTAAAAAAAATATTTGTAAATTAAATTTATCCAACCATGCACCATGTCTACCTGTTGACCTATCCGTCAACCAAGCCTGTGTTTTGATGAATGTTCTGTTTCACACGCACTTCCAGAATCCTTTCAATCAATTGCTTAGAGGAGCAAATGTATTGTTAAAATATCATGTCATCCATTACGACTGACTAAATGAGCACAGGGATTTTCTGAAAAGCTCTTTAAAAGTAACTTTTAGCCAGGAACTTTTGGCATCATTAAGGAGATATCCTACTAGCAACATAAGCTATGGGTAACAAAGACATCAAGGCCTTACTGAATGCTAAGATCAAGGCCTTTTGGAGCTGGTAATAGGGAGCGGGTGAGGACAACACAGTGAGAACTCAAAGGAAAGATCAATGAGCTGAAGTGGAAGCTCCAGCAAAACAACATGAGAGGGGTCAGGAGGGGCTTGAAGACCTATCAGCGGTTTCAGGCCGACTGATGAGTTAAAGGCAGCTTTGACAAAATCTGTACTTCTATAGATTCGACATGATGGCCTCCTGCGCAATCACCATCTACTTCAATGCACCCCCCCCCCCCTTTACACTGCCCCCATCCTCCAGTGACAGCCCTACTTGCCCCTGCAGTACTCTTGAATACTGCCGTTATACTATATTTTAGCTAGCGTTCTTATTTAGTATGATTTACCAAAATGTTAAAGCGGCTACGAGTAACATTTAAATATCTTTTAAACAGCCTCATGTTTCCTCTCATAATCATAAATTACCTTTAACAGCAAACCAGACCATCAGTGCAAAGAAAGACGTTTTTAAATAGTTTTTATTACTGCATTTGATCTGGTCGTACACCTAGTCCGATTTTCGGTTCACGCGTGCATGCTCTATGGTCACATATCCGTATTGGTCACAGATTTCAGCGTGGCGCAGGAACGTGAATTGAGAAGCCTATCCCTCCAGGTGAGGGAAGGGGAGCGGGAGCCTTGTTTGAGACAGTTGTTTGTCGTCATAATGACTGATAACGGGGCTGAACCATAAAAGAAAAAAAAGAAAATGCAATGAAGAAAAGCTAAAAGGGAGAGTGATAGTCGGGCGGAAGGGCTTTGCCAAGCAACGTATACACAATTTCACGCAGCGAAACTAGACTGCAGTGTTTACTCCTAAATGAATGAGCGGTAGCCTACTAAAACAAAGTTTACTTTGCCTCACCAGCATCATCAGATGACCATTATTCATCGGAAATAGTCATTATTTACAACATAAACACATTACCTCATCGTGATCCATACTAACTAACTGCCATCTCTCGTTCATTCGCTTTGTGTGAGGACACGGGGACTCGTTCAGCTCCGTGAGAGGTGACAATGCATCAACTCATTGCAATCAGGTGTGTTTAGCACTTACTGGCATTAGTTGATGCTGTGTCACCCATAGACTCACGGAGCCGAAAAGAGTCCGGTGCCCTCACACTTTCAACACACGGACACGCCACGCACCATATTGCTTCCTGATTATTTGAATCTTGCTCTCCCTGCACGAGCTACAAAACAGCTTCACGACAGCTGGCGTCGTAATAATACTACCGCTTTTGTTCAAAGGTGTCGCCAACGTGCCGACTTACTCGTAGTAGCTTTAATTGCAATAAATCACAATTTGTATCGCATGGCTAACATTCTCATTTGCATTTCACAACAGTTGTTTAAGTCTACATTTAACAATGTAAAGCAATTCTTACCAGTGTTCCTTGATTGGGAATCAAGTGAATGCTTTATGAACATGACATTTTTAGATGTGGGATATTTCAAATTAGAAGGTTCATAAACCTGAGTTGACACAATGTCCATTTAAAAAACATTGCTTGCCTTAAACAGAAAATGCATACTAGAAAAACAGTTTGACCTTGATGTATAGGGGATAATTTCAAAGTGCTTGTTCTTTGAAGTACATTTTCTTTTGTTGGAGGATTACACTGCTCCACATTGAGAAATATGCAAAGTACACTGCACCTGTATGCTTCCGTGGTATGTGGTAGCTCAAAGTCAAAGTACTTTGTTGATAATTTAATTCGGTTTTTACCAAAGGTTCTTTTTATGTTTGACTTGTCGACTGAGGGGCTGTGTCCACAGGAAGCGTCTCTCAAATATGCGCCTCAGTGAGCGCTCTGACCTTCTAAGCTTGTAAGGCTTGACATATTTCTTCATAGAAGAGTTGAAAGATTGAATTTAGTCTTGGGCCCAATGTGTGATTTGACATCTTAACAAAAACCAAACAACTAAAATTGAAACAAATACAACTTAATTCACACAACAAAATAGTGTTGGATCACAGTATAATACATTTAAGGTTATATAACCTGGCCAGGATAGAATATTGGACGTGTTTCTCAAACTAAATTGGACAGTTGTAGTGTTTTGAGTGCATTTGTTTGGGTGGCTCTTGTGGCAATTGAAACTCTCACTATAACAGTGCTGTTGCAGCAAGGCTCTTCAGTGTTTCTCTTTTATTACTCACTCCTCTTTGATGACTCCTACAGCGGAGTGTCGGCGTGCCAGCAGGGGGAGGGGGGGGGGGGGCGGGGGGCACAGGTTTAGGAGCTGGGAGGATTTACTGCCGCGATGCTGGCGACAGGTTGCATGGATCTGTTCCCTCAATAGCTTGTTTACTCCAGCAGCACCTTCAATCTAGGCCTATAACGTGAGCATCCACGTCTAGGGGCAGAAAGACAATGTCCCAAAATATCTAGGTAGGTTGTTGCTGTTTGTGTCAAAGTAGGACATACGGGGGGCGCCTTTAGCTCAGTTGGTAAGGCGTCCCGCTCCCGGGCCGGGCCCAGCAGCAGACCCGGGTCCGATTCCCACCCGCGGTCGTTCTCTGCATGTCACTCCCCTCTCTGCCCCATTTCACCTCTGTCTCTCTGCACTATCAAATAAAGCATAAAAATGCCCAAAAAATATCTTTAAAAAAAAAAAGTAGGACATACGGTTACAGATCTACATCTCTTTTGCTGTAATATAGATGACATTGCAATACACATTTACAGTATATAACAATTGGATGAATTATGGGATGAACATGCCTGTATAGAAATACAAAAGATCTTGAAAAGTACAAAAATAATTCTATAGATTTTGACACCGTTCACTAGAGCCGGGTAAGTTGTTTCCCTCTTGTTTCCAAGGCTTGTGCTAAGCTAAGCCAAGCTAATTGGCTGCTAGCCGTAACCATTATACTTAGCGGAAAGTTGTTTCAAGATTATCGTTTTACTCTCAGCAAGAAAGTGAATAAGTGTATTTACTTAAATTGTATCATACTTCTCTTTAAAACAATACGTACATGCAATCTTCTCTTCAACTTCCCAAAACCTTCACAGCAGACCGAATAATTCTTTAACACGTTTATTTTAGCTCATTAAATTGAACTTTGAACTTCTGTAACTACTGATATATGGGTTAATTATGTCAACTGACTACACTGTTTATGCTTTAAAGAAAATGTAGAAAGTGAGTGGAATAGCAATGCTTACAGCTTTATGAGATTAAACTGTACTGTTCTATACACCAATTCTATTTTCTCCAACATACTTGTACTTTAAGTACATGATAATTATGTAATTTATGTACATAATAATTATGCAATTCGACATGTGATAAGCCATGGTGATACTCTTAGTATTTAGGGATGAATAGAAAGATAAAGCTTCTCCTTGAGATAGTTCAATTGATACATCAGGAAATCAAAATGGGACTGTAAATTATCGAACTAGACCGATTTTTCAAGTGAAACTTGAGGATATTTAACATTATTCTAATAATGGAAATTATCCACAGTCAACATATTATGACTTGTATTAATTGCAATTCTTGATTTAACCATGTAGCAACAATACAGTATAACTTAAATGAAATGCTTTATTGTGTTTATGCTATGTCTTTTAACAAGGTAGCCCTAATGTGTACCATCTTGATCTAGCATTGTATATGACAATGCTTCTTATAGTACTTAACACACTGACACTGATGGGGATGTTGTTAGTTTTGAAGGTATTTAGGCAGTAACCAGGGTTAGTAATTAAGAATAGAAACATTCTGATTATCCAATAGTTTCATATTTCAATCTGTAATAAAGTTGTCTACCTAGAGACAGCATCTGCATCGTCATTCTGACAAATATTTCAGAGCTTTCACCATTCAAGCTCTGGAAGCGTGAACTCTCATTGACACTTCATATTCCATCTACTGTAAGTGCAGACGATTACATTTACTTGAAAACCCCGTTCAATATTTCAAAGGTCTAGACTTTTAAATTTTTTGTTTGAATCATAATATCCCCCCTAGATTAGACCAATCAAAGAGGGGGATTTTACTTGAACTTCGGTCAGCAACCCACGTTCCAGCTGTGTTACAGTCACGATCAAGGGGTTGTGGATATGTCTAAGAAGGAGCCACAGGACGGTTCTTATGCGATTTATGCCAATGCAACATCAACTCGCCTTTTTTCCTAATTAATACAACCTCTGAACTTGAAAGTCAATTTGCTCCCATAATAATTAACATTCACCTTGGCCCCTCAGCAAGGGGGTTGGGTGCCTGCACGGATGAACCTGACATTAAGTTCAAAGGAATATTAATGTCAGGGATGTATGAAGCACAGGGTCGGGCAAATGGATGTCAGCATGCATGTAGCTGATCTCAAAACCGACTGAGGAATAAGGGGTGACAAATTAGATTCCCCTGGGGGATCCTAGATCAAACCTTTTTTTTCTGTTGGCTAATTTTTTTAAAGGTTCTCTGCTTTTTGATCATGCAGGGGCAATTTGAGAAGCAGGATAGGGTGTAGAAATAACCACCAACTCCTTTGCATAATGTTTTTTCTTCTGACATTTACCATAGCTAATTATAATGTATTCAATATCTGAATCAAAGGGGCCTTTTCGTACGATTTTGTTGAACATAGAAATCATAGGGAGGTAGTCAAGGTGTGTGATGTGTTGTTTACTAGGTGCACTGTGTTGACAATGCAATCCAGGGGTTCAAATAAGGTTTGGATGTCTAAAGGTTAGGTTGGGAAAAGTTTGCGGATTATATTTGGAGTTTTAGCATGTCCTTTTTGGTGATTTTTAATATTTCTTCGAGGCCACCATCTTTCCCCAATTTTGAGCACTTTAAAGTGGCCTAAACTTAACCAAGCATCATAGGATGCTTTATAAGCGCAAGCAGATACTGGAAAGAAAAACGGTAACATTTTATATTTTTGTTGACATGTCGTGTGTATCACTTTGCAACTTTTTCTTCTGGATATGTTGATAGAAATTATATATTGGCCATTACAAATTGTGATTTCTTTTCTGTATGGCTGATTCTGAAATTTTGTTATCAACTTTTATAAAATGTGGAATTTTCCAAATGAAACGGGATGAATAATCTCTCAGTAACATAGCTTTAATGGAATACATCTTTTTAGTGTTTCCAGTACTGCAATGAATACAATTCTGGAGGAGAATAACCAATGAGAAGATAACATTTAAAAAGCAAGTGAATAGTAACATTATAAAAGAAAATGTGAAAAAAAATATCCTTTTTTCCCTGGTTGTCAAAAGTGTTTGAGTGTATTTGAATTCACTAGAAAAACGTTGTACTCATGTATTTGGTATGTCAAAATCCTGGCCTAATGTCCTTGTGGTAGAATGTCTGTCTCTTTTGTTAGAGCAGCAGTTATTTTGCATTTCTTCCCATTCTGTTATGGGATTCTAGCAAATTCAATTATTCATGAATGTGAAAACAGTAACATGCTTACACACATCCCATGATTTTAAGGCACTTTATGTGACCAACCGCATGGCTCTGCACAGATACTGTCAGTCTGTTGTGTTGAAATGGGGCCCAACTCACTGCTGATGGCTTTCTGCCAATCGCTGCTCCTGCAAGAGCTCATCGAATCAGCGTCGGTCCGCTGCTGACGTCTGAGGATGGATCTTGCATTATTGGGCGACAGTCCCATTTTCCACAGAGATTCATTTCTTGCAAAAACAGATGTAGCATTTGCATAATTCATCAGCAGCTTGTTTCGTAGACGGATTAAGGTAATCATTTGTTACAAGTAAGTCTGTCTACCTGCACACAGTAAAGGGAGATAATTTGCATGATAAAACCAAACTTTGTAAAACTTTGTCTACATCACTGCTTACAGATTGCAGAACTCTATCCGTTGCATATCAACTAAAAGATCCTGAAAACTACCGTTGTCTTATTTTTTTATTGCAATGAGAGTTCAGGTGCATTGATTTAGTATTTCAATTCCATAACGTTGAGGGACTGTTGGCCGAAGTGTTAAGAAATGTAAAAATCAAAGTATATGGTACAGGGATTCAGACACGCAAAACATCTAGTATTAAATGTGGTTCTATATTTTGATATTTTATACAAAAAATGAAAGATGTATGCCATTGTAAATGCATGCCAAACACATTTCAGTTACCTAATTTACCTAACCTGTTTCTGTTAACTCAAGCTGCCTTTCCAATGGCGACAATCAAGCCCCTTTTGTTCAAATGAAAAGATGAATTGACCACGCACCGCAGCATCATTTCAGTAAAGTCCTGGAGGACTGTTATGTGGGACATGACTACTGACAACTAACAGAAAGTAGCCAACAGATGCCTTTGCTGTGACTTGAGACGGACTGCTATGAGGCTGAATGAGCACTGGCACTAGCAGCTAGCAACAACTGGCTGAGAGTCTCTCTATGTCCATTTCTCATTCTCCAGACCCTTTCACCATATTATATCCATCCATCAGATGCACTTGGACTTTCCTGCTTGTTTATATTTTTTCTCAGTGCCTTACCCACTTCCCCACCTGCATCTCATTCCCTCATCAGCCACTAACTACACATTCTGACAAAAAATATGATAACATAATTAAACAGCATATTAAAAGTCAATTTCACAGCAACTCTTCCCCCAGTCCCCAGCACAGAGCATACCTTCTTTATCACTTCTTATTCACTTTTTCTGATGCCCAACAGATGGCTGCTATGATAAGTAAATATACATTATATATATACATATATACTATATTAGAAAAACTAGAATAATAATACCAAGCCACTTTACATCAATGAAATAAGTTCTGACTTTAGAAACGCCTAGATCCACAAAGGGCCTAAAACTGTTTTCATGCTGAGAATTACTCGCATTATGGAGGTGAACATTGTCTTAAAACAGTGGAATGCACCATAAATCAGAATAATTTATACAATAAATTAATCAACAACAAATTTCAGCTTCAAAATAGATGTGGTTTAAATGTTTTATTTTTCGAACATGTGAGAAAAAGGAACATTTTGTTTTTGTTGATAAAAAAAAACAGAACAAAGTGAATGAACCAAAATAGTTCCGTAATACCAAATATTTCATTCTAACATGTCTGAAAAGTAAAAAGTTTATTACCCCAATGTGATTGTAAATAACCCACATGGAGGTTAATTTAGTTATTTTCTTAAAATGAATGAATATATTCATTGAGTCCCATTCATTTTGGTAAGATAATGTGGTGTTTTGCAGGTCTGTCGGGAGGAAATCACATGCTTTTTTTATAGGCTTTGTAATCACACTTCAGCATGTGTGACTTTGGCACAGTGGGTGGTGTCTTTGTGTTTGGTATTAGCGTGGCGGTGTCCTGCCATGCAGCCTTTGTTACCACCATGCTTCTGGCCAACACCAATTTAGCAAAACAGAAGGCAAACACCAAATGCAAGCTTGTCGGCAATTTGTCGTGGGTTGGAGCTTTGCAAGTGATTTAGTTGTTTGCTTAATATGTTTAGACATGGTGGATCCATACTGAAAGTAAGCCAAGGTGCAGATGATTATGAGACCGGTGATCGACACAATTACACATATGTTTAATTAAGATTAGACACAGGGATGGCTTTAGAGGTAGCAGAACACAGCGAAGGAGAGTGGTATGACGTTCAAGGCAAGATGTTCACCAAAATCCTCCATTTATGATCAAGCCAACATTGTCAAGACCTAGTGTAATTTTTGAGTGATTTATAGGTAGATTTCTACACCAGCTACCATACTTCTTCTCTTTCTGAGTTGCTCAGCAGGGGAACGTAGAAACAATTTTCCACAGATTCTACAGATCTGAGATCCAAGCTGTGATTATTTTTTACTTCCTAATTTGCTGAACAACCTGGCATGTAACTTGACATGGGAAGTTTAGATAGGAATGATGTGGATGTGTATACGCAACATAATTGAGATGTGAATAAAGTTGATTTTCTTGACATAGCAGAAAACCACAGGATATAACATGTTAAAGTTTAAGAGGGACTAATGAAGCTCTCAGATATTCTGGCTAACCGGATATAGACAACTGGTTTTGTGGTTCTAACAGATACTGTCATAAAACGGTAAATGGTAAATGGACTTGTATAGCGCTATATCTCCGTTTATCACAGACCCAAAGCGCTTTACATTGTTTTTTGTACACATTCACCCAGTCACACACACATTCATACACCGATAGCAGCAGCTACCACGCAGGGTAGGCTTAGCACTAGGGTGCTAAGCTAACTAAGCTAAAACTCCTCCCCTTACCCCTTCCTGTCCCCACTGTAGCCTACCGTTTATGCTCCTCTCAGAATGGGAAACAACCGAATATGCGTGTGTGTGTGTGTTTGATACGGTTTGATTGTATCCAGCTCATAATGTTTCTGCACACACACGGCGCGCAACGTTAACGGTGTTGGTTGGAATGTTTAATAATAGGTCCATTGTCTGCACCAAATTGCAACATTTTGAAAGGACACATTGCGGCTTCCTGGGCTTAGACGATTGTGATTGGTTCAAAGAAATTAAAACAGGCCAGCCCAGTGTTCCCCCCAATCCTTGAAACAATATAGGGTGGTTAACGTTTAACAGACTAGTCCCTATTAACCACAAATGCACACCCACAATTTGGGGCTGATGGTGACCATGATAATTCTTGCAGTTCTTGATATCTTTAGAGATTTTTGTTTTTCCTTTTTTGACAAAATTATCAAATGTTATTTGAGATTTATCTTATTGTTTTGATACTGTATTTTTCAATTGTCCAGCCAGGGCCCACAGAAACACATTTATTGGAATGGCTAAATGAAGACAGGCCCATTTAACTTTTAGATTGACTTAAATGAGAACAATATACAGTATAGGCCTACCTCATTGGGTAAATAATAAGTTCAGACAATAAGTATGCATGTTAGATATTGCAAGCGGAAACAATGAAGGTTTATCGTTACCATTTGCTTCAATAAAGAATGCGAAATGGCTTTTAAGTCCAATCAAAAAGCACATACAGATATTTCCTAATAAACAATTCATCACTTAATGTATTTTTCATCAGGACTGAAGACTAATTTTACTGATGTTTGTGCTTGTCTTTATACCACAGCCATCTAGGACTGTGTTTTTTTAAGTCAAGCAGAATGTGACAAATTGCTTAAGTTCTTTAGAAAGGGTTTGTCTGAACTTGAATACTAGATTTAAAATGCACACAGGAGTGCTAACATAACTGCTTTCAAAATGCATTTCACACATACACCACAACATCCATCTAATCCAGGCTGGTTAAAATGTTCTTCAAGCAGGCAGAGTAAACCAAGACACGATCCACTTGAAACACGAAGAACGTCGCAATGCCTCTCTTAATACAGCCTGTCAGACGGAAGCAAATGACTCTCATCCGCCTATTGCCGCTCGTCAGGGCAGTTATTGAAAATCACCTTCAATTTGCTTCAACGTTCGAGATTGCGTGGGGCAAGTCTCCATGTTCCGTGTGATGTGACGATCACTCCCATCTTTCCTCTAGACAGGATGGAGAGAATCTGAGATGATAGTAGGATCAGCCAGAATGAAAGTACAAAAGGCTAAGATAATAAGGATATGTTTGACAATTTAAAGGGGACATATTATGAAAAACAAAACATTGCAGGTGTTTGGGCACCCTTTTAGGTTATTGGGGTCTCTACCAGCACACACAAGCTTCAAAAAAACAAATGTGTCAGTTTCTTCAGGGATGCTTTTTTAGAAAAAAGGGGGATTTGAAGGTTTCTTCCAAAAAACACAGACTGGTGACGAAACCGGTCGGTTTTCATTACCATAAATACTCCCACGGGAAAGCTTACCAGAAACTCGGTAGTTGATTGGCAAATCAAGACGCCCCGTTGGTAACCACACACAGCTGAGCCTCCACTCGCTCATGCAACAACAGAGGAGAAGCAAGCTGCAGTGTTAGCTCATCCTCAAGCTACCATCACACCCCAGCCTCGAAGCAGACCGGGGCTGAATGGATTTACTTCATTTTTTGTTTGGCTATGCCCAGCAAAGGTTGGCAATCTAGTGTGATCTGCTGTTATACTGGAGTGTGGAGGAGATTGTGCCTGGAAGACAGAGAGACACCATCTCTCCTCTGGAAATGTAAGTAGTCCTATTTAAAAACAAATCTGTCCGTTTATGAGTTCAATGTGTGTAATGTGCTTTAATTTATCCCTCCTATAATAACCAACGCCGACTGAAACGAGAGAATGTCTCTGGGTTAAGTAGTTAGCGTTAGCGCCCGTTAGCTTTTATGCTAACGGTTAGATCTGTGAGTCTGTCCGTGACAGCCCCTGTGTGAAAACAGACGGTGAAACTGTATGGTGTGTTGGAAACTGAAGAGTATTTGTTTGTTGTTGACAGTGTGTAGTTATGCAAGCAGTCGTGGTACATGCAGCAGTAGGCCTATTACATCTCCAGTGTCATATAATAGACAGGAATAGCCTACTGTAAGTTGCCTCTGCTGCTGTTTGTTTCCTGTCCATTATATTTCAAAAAGCACACAGTATCACTCAGAACTCGTTTCTTCTTGAGCAAGGGCTATACTGAACTTATTAGTGGCCCATCTTATTTAATAATGGAAGAAAAAATATATTTTCATTAGTTTGTAGCTTTGCCATAACTACAGATGTATCATGTATGTAGGCTACACATGATGTAACATTGAATGTGCCATGTTTTACAGCTATCTGGGTGACCTGACGGAGCGTTGACCCACAAGGACCGTCACACTATCTGTTCCATCAGAGGACTGTTCACTGGGTGGAACAGGTGGTCTTCTTCAGGGCCCACCAGCAACAACTGGACAGTTACATACAATATGGCTTTGCTTCTGTTTGAATTATGTACACTTTATATTTCCATTTCACTGGCTATGAATAAACTGCTTTATTTTTAAGTATGGTTTTGGTCATTTTAAAATGTAATGATACTGTTTCAAAGAAAACATCTTCAGAGAGATAAAGGGTTGAATTAAAAAACGTATAAGTCAATGCATGTAGATCGGTCTGAAAACTAGTCCAACATCCTGACTATGAAAATGTGAGTTTCAAGTAATCCTTTACTACACGAAGCAAACAGTGACAGTAAGCAACACAATACATGTTTTAACAGTAAAACTTTATTATAAATGAGTGATCACAATACAAATGATACATTACCTACTAGATATTGAAAGGGTGTCAGATAATTTGCAGCTCTGACTGTAATTGTTTCTATATATTTTTTTTTTACAAAAGATAATGTCTTTCCAGTGGATCTTGACATGATACATTCCTTTCCTGCCACGTTACTGTACATTTACAGCATGGCTTCACAACCAAAGCTTTTTCACTCCACTGGGTTGTAGATCATTCCCCAGTTTAACCTGTAGAGACATACATAAAACGTTGTATGTTACAACTTTAGAGAGTTTATTCATAAATACTTAGCTCATATTCTGTTACTGACTGTGACATATTTAAACTGTATTTACCTGAGGATAATGTCAGGGAAACCAGAAATTTTGATGCAATTTTCACAGTTTTCAGCTCAGACTCCTGCCTGACCAGGTTCAGTTGTAAAGCTTTTGGTTTAGAAGTGATAAGTGTGCTGATATTTGCTGTAGAAATGAAGGTAAACATGGTAACATCGATCTCCATGCTGCATTGGCCAAAAGTAAACAAAACTGACAGCTGGGCGTGTGCCATGCCCATATAGGTAGGTATAGAGTAAATGAGCAGGGCGGTGCATGCACGCCCATGTAGATAGGAGGGGGGTAGATGTCAAAACCAAATTTTTTAGGGAGAGGCCAAAAAAGGCCTGAAAAGGCAATGAAGAAATGGGCATTGGTAGAAAACTAATGGGCTTTTTGTACAATAGACCATTAAAACCTTTTCTAGTAGACCTCGGAAATACACATTTAAACCCGAGTTTTTGCATAATATGTCCCCTTTAAAATTACAGGGGGGTCATGCTAGTATACATGCCTAACACTAGGGCCACCCTTATTGCTTAAGGCGGAGACACTGCAGGCAAAACATTGCATTTTAAAGCAATGGTCAATTTTGCATTCATCACATTTCTTCTTTCATACATAAATGGTACAACAGGTACATGTAGGTGTTTATTTTACTAACCTATGGCTGTTTGCATCTGTATATTTCTTCTATAAAACCATCTTTATAAGCCATTATCTTAACATTTGTTTTTTCAAAACCAAAAATGTCAATTTCTAAAACACCTACATCGACTAAAATAACCATAAGCATTCTTGGCACAATATTGAGTATTTAATAAGAGTTTTGTTCTTACAAACATGCGGATAATTACATTTTTAGGAACTATACATAGTCTTTTTTGATTCATAAAATGAGAAAAGGCAGTATCCAAAATCAGTTCTGTAAAAACGCTGGACTTTAATACTGTATGTTGTAAACATTAAATAAAGATTTGAATTTTGTCTTAATATAATAATCTTTATTATGGACTCAGATGGTCAACTCACATCCAACATACACACACACATAGAACACATTAAAATACATTACTCAATAAAATACTGTACTAAAATAGGTGCAAGCTATCATGCCAATGCTTTCGAAGCTTGGATGTGAACCGATAGCCCATCATAGGGTTGGTTAAGGCTATAATGAGAAATATTTATCCACCAACATCTTGATTGTTAGTTGTTACAGATACAAATGTCCACATAATCAGTTAGATATAGCCATATTTGCATTTATATTAAACATTACACAAAAATGTAACACAAAAAAATTATTGTTTTGATTTCATTAATCAACTGGCAAAGTTAAAAGTGTTACCCTATTCACCTGCAGTGGTTTGCCTTAATTGATTGTAGAAATTCAGACGGATAGAATAGGTATACAAAAAATCCCATCACATCAGTTTTAAGAGGTTCTCAGGTTCCTCATACACAGCCTGAATTAATTCTCTGTACTGTCTGCAGTGGCCCTGGAATATCTTATCTATGGTGACAGAAACTGTGTCAGAGCATAATGCATCTGTTGGGTATTAGAATAACCTTCTCCGTTTTGCAATTCTGCACGCAAAATCACATTGTGTGCTTTACAAAATTGCCTGTATGGGACGGTGCTTCTTCATCTCCCCTCTGACACCTCATCTCTGTTGCTACTTTCAAGGCTTCAACTCCAGCTTCACTTCTAGAATCACATTTGTTTTCGAGTTTTGTCCCAAACATTTTTTTTGTTCTGACCATGGAACCCTCCTACTGCAACCTTTATTTATTTGTGTGGTGCTGTAACCCATTCAACAACAAAGGGATAGGAAAAAAAGAAGGAATAGAAAAAAGTCCTGCTGTGGGTTAGTGCCGAGCTTCAATCAAAATCCTGGAAGCTAGTTGACATGCAGGGCGTGGAGGTCCCTGCAAAGTTATTGAACTTCTTTCTCTTCACTTTTTTTCTCCACTAACAGCTTTTTTATACTACCTGGCCAAATCGTTTTTTTTTTCTAAAGCCCGGTAGCCTGCGGTCTGAAAAGCTCACTGTTCCCTAGATGAGGTTCTGCTGTGTGTGTATGATCAATGAACCGAAGGCGGCTCGCGGTCAGAAGGAGCGCGGCGGGGGTTGCGGCTACATCCCGCCAAGTGGCTGGATGGTTGATAAGTTCATTGTTGTGCCTTCTGCATACCCCAGATAAGCCCCCAACATGTCAGGAGTTCACCGCGGCCCCCATTTTAAAGCCGGCTACAGCTGGTCAGGACCGCAGCGTTTTCTGACAGATTGTCATTCCCACCTCTCGGGGGGTGTTTAGTGCTAATTTACTGGCCTGATTACACTGGCTAACAACACAGGTTTTGCTGCATTTCACACACTCTGCTTTGATTTTCATCTATTGATGTTGATGGCACAAAGTATTTATACACCAGTATAAAAAAACTCATGATTACACACACACCCTAAAACAACTTAAAGATCCAGTAAAAGCCAGCAGTTAGAAATCCTAGAGTAGATGGGTAATTCATGGGAGGGATTGTGGTTGAGAAATACTTTCCATGCTGAAAGGCAGTTCTGGAGGAGCTGTTTAAAGTCTGGGTTAAGAACCCAGATGGTGGCATCTGCTGGATATTGGAGATGTATAAGAAAACCATGCATAACAAACAGAGGCAATGTAATACAGCA
This sequence comes from Hyperoplus immaculatus, assembly GCA_949357725.1. Taxonomy (NCBI): domain Eukaryota; kingdom Metazoa; phylum Chordata; class Actinopteri; order Uranoscopiformes; family Ammodytidae; genus Hyperoplus; species Hyperoplus immaculatus. Next base: position 25,297,358 of record OX442359.1, read on the forward strand.
TTGACAAGCCATGGCTATATACAGCTCTGGAAAAAAATTAAGAGACCACTCCAAATCTTCAGTGTCTCTTGTTTACTCTTTAGAGGCATATGTTTGAGTAGAATGAACATTTTGATTTTATAATATAAACTACTACCCAGGGGGCAAAGTGATTTTATGGACATGGAGCGTTGTAAAAGGTTGTTCACCAAAAATGACATCTAGGACCTTCCACGATCACAACCTGGGTGGACAACCTTGTCAACAAGCTGCTGGAAAGCTACAGCGGGCCGACATAGCAAATTAGAACCACTGTTTAAGCGAATGGGGGTGGGCTAATAGGGAATTTTTTAAACTTATAGATATCATTATGAAACTTTGCAAGTTGATTACTGACATTAAAACAACAACTTTTTGTATTACAGTATTTTCCAAAAAGTTTGAATAAATATGAAAAATCATCAATATCTTACTAATGATGCGTACATTTGCATATCTGCAAAGCCCCAAAATCTAGATGTTGGATAAAAGCAGAGTCATTTTGACTCAAATTGACTTTGTTTTCTTCCAACATCTAGATTTTGGGGCTTTGCAGATATGCTATTTTACGCATCATTAGTAAGATATTGATGGTTTTTCATATTTATTTAAACATTTTGGAAAATACTGTGATACAAAAAGTTTTTGTTTTAATGTCAGTAATCAACTTGCAAAGTTTCATAATGATATCTATAAGTTTAAAAAATTCCCTATTAGCCCACCCCCATTCGCTTAAACAGTGGTTCTGATTTGCTCTATGTCGGCCCCCTGTAGCTTTCCAGCAGCTTGTTGACCAGGTTGTCCACCCAGGCTGGGATCCTGGAAGGTCCTGGATATCATTTCTGGTGAACAACCTTTTACAACGCTCCATGTCTGTTTTTTAAAAAAAAGGGGTTTTGCCCCCTAGGTATACTGACAATATTTCTACCAACTTCACAATAAAAATATTGTCATTTAGAGCATTTTCAATAAGTATTGTAAAGATAAAGATTTAAGAAAAATCCATAATGGTCTCTTGTGTTTTTCCAGGGTGGTATATACAAGGCATGTGTGTTGGTTAGAAGCTATTGATTTGCATAAAAGGGAAGGACTTCACGATACGCATCAGGATACATGGCTCATGATACGCTTCATCACCATACATTGCAATACTGCGATATAATGCGATAGTCGGCTTTTTTATTTGGAAGGGGCCGCTTTCATTTTGTCATCCGTTTTGTCCAAGCTTCTTCCAGTTTTGTAGCAGTTCTCAACCCATTTTAAACGCGATTTAATAGTGATTTTTGAACCATGTAATCGAGACAGGTAACACACAAAATTGCAAACCCCAGAGGAATGTAACAAATCCTCATATTTCAGTAGCTTCAAAAAGGTCATGTTTACATTGTTGCTTGACAATTGAATTGTTTATCAAAGTAGTTGCTGATTAATGTGCTTGTTAATTAAACTGTAAATTGACTAGCTCCTTACTGCTTTAAATTCCTGCCAATCGTTTCACACTATTCCACTAATCTATAACCTGCTGAGCAACACAAAAACACTTTCATAGTATGGATATAATTTACACCCGTTTGATTGAAGATCTGATTACAATGCTTACTTGTCAGTATATTTTTATTTACTTTATTAGATGTGTCTTTGCAATTATCCTAAGCCTGTGGAAGTGCTATACTAATTATCTTGAGTACCCCTCCAACTAGTTTTTCTCATGGGAGATACTCAGTGAAAGTAACACAGTATACTACTGGAACGGAACAAAGTGCAAAGTCAACTTTACAAGAAAGAATGATGGGAATACATATATTTGCGCCTTCTGTGGAAAGGGTGCAAGGTTTGACTGAATGTAATAAACCCACCGTCCTTTATATAATGCAATCAATATGTGTTAAAGCCTGCAGTGCTTTTTTATTGGTATTAGGAATGTCAGGCCTTTATTTTTGAGTGTGTAACCCAGCACACTCAACAGCTTTCGTTGTTATTCGATCCATACAGCATTGATGTTTTGTCTGAAGCTACCCTTCCAGTGGATGTCCGTGCCCAACTGCTGTGTGTGCACGCGGTGGGGGGGCTCAACTGACGCCAAAGTTATGGATTTTACTATTCACAATGCTTTTCTCTTATTTGCTTTTTACTGAAGTGGGATAACAGAGTTGAGAGTCTGTGTAGCTCAATGGGTAGAACAATGCATCAATACAAGGGGTAGAGATGACATTTTTTTCCAGTGAGTAGAGCATGGGGTAACGTGCATATATATACTGTGTGTGTGTGTGTGTTTGCATATATTTCTGATTTCCTCTGAAACACCTAACAAGTAATGAAGTCCAATATAAGTAATAAAGAATAGATGGTTAAAACTGTAATTCAGTTGTGATGTATTGATTTTCAGTTAAATCACCAAATTCTGTTGCCATTATTGATTCATTCAAAAGTATACCTATTGATTATAAATGAATATAGTCAAAGTGTTGTCTGATGGATAGATCAGTTCAAATAGCTATTTGATCTTGAATACAATCCTAATAGTTTTGTCTCATGGATTTCAACTCTAGTGTCAAAATGACTCTCATGTGTAGGTTTAACAAACTTTCCACAATTAAATAAGAATAAGTTAAGTTAACAGAGTTTGTATATGTCTAATTAACTTCCCTGCAATGTAAAGACATGAGGTAGTGCCTTCCTTATGGGGGATTCTTTGCAACACTTACTTCCAAACAAGGAAAAAACTTTCTACAACATTTGCCTTGCGATGAAATGATATACAGTAAGTGGGTGTTTACTGATGAGTCATTATTCAAACAAACCAGGCAAACAAGACTTATCTATGAAATCCATTTTCATGATTCATGACCTCTGTATTAAAAAAAAATACTAATCCCTGAGTGGAGGCAGGCTGACTCACATAAAATAATACATAAATAAAAACCTAATGTCTGAGAAAATTGTTTACATTTTGTAATATAGGGAAGTGGTGCTACATATCACCAAAAAGGTTTTATATTTAAATGGGGGATCTCACCAATTTCATGCATAATTTTTCTTTTCAAGAATGTTGATAGCGCAGTAGAAGCCTTAATGGCTTCTACTGCTCTATCGGCTTGAGACAATTTCATGACATAAAGCCTACTACAAAATCATATAGGAAATATATTAATCATGACAACATGAGTTTGGGATCTGTTTGACTTTGGTACCCAGACCTTAGAGAATCAGAAGACACCTGATTATTGTTACTTTGGTTCGACTGACTTGTTTGTGTCTCTATGAACAAAGGAGTAGGCCCAGGCTTTGATTTCCTTTGGATTTGCTTTGCTTTCCAAGCCTAAGGTATATCTGGTTACGGATGCCAGTATCTTTCTCCTTACACCCCATAAACCCTTCAATTTTGGTGCCATTTTGGTTACATTAACACAATTAAAACAATGTTCCTCAGATAACTTTGAAAGAGATGAATACATTTATAGGCATTGGTGTGGCTATTTAGTGAGGAACTAGCTTGATTGGCCTGTAATTGTCTGGCATCGTATAACCATGCGTCCCCAATGAAGAAAAAAAACATACCAATTGTATTTCCATATTGTAGTTAATTTCTTAACTTTATTGATAATTTGAATATAGATGGGGCAAGGAAATGGCAGTGATTTAATCTCAAAATCAAAACATGGATTGCATTTGTTCATAGCTTTGTACTCTTTATTAAGTAGTATATTTTTAAACTGTCAATGTCGTTGAGGCATGAGTTTCATAATGTATATACTTTGCAACATGATGAGGAACAACTAGTCATTCAGACGGTGCTGAGGCACTTGTGCTACTTGGCAGGCATGCTAAATTGCCTTTTGGGAGTGCCAAGCAATCCCAATGGAACACCATGTTTAAGTATTCAAGGTGACTCGAGTAGAGGGGTCATTTTAACCGTTTTCTCTCAGCCAATATATATTTTTTCCCTCCCTCTCAAGTGGGACTATAGGGCACTTGTAGTACTTTGGCTTGACGAAAAATGGGCCGGTATGTTGGCAGAGTAAGCCCATAGACAATATTCCATGTTCTCTAACAAGGGAAGGGGTTTGGAATATAAGGAATTAATTAAGGAATTAATTAATTAAGGAATTACTGCAGTTTCACATTTAGAATACAATGGAAAAGACTTGTACTTGTACGGTGTTATATGAAAAAGTGTGTCAGGCAACTGGTAAACACTTTCGATCTCAAGGACGCCTATTCAAAAAAAGATGTAAACTTCTCAACAATGCTACATCTCCTGCAAAGGACAACACAATTGAAGCTGATTGAGCAAGGATGTGAGCGAAATGGGGATTAAAATATTTCCCACTGTGAACACACATTTCTTCATCCCTTAAACATGGGGATTAAACTGTTTTCCATATCCGCGGCTCCTCAGAAGAACAAATGGGTTAACCAATGAGACGTAACTGCAATCGCAATTGCTATTTGTTTCAGGATTGCAAATGGCTTTGGTGATTGTTTGGTTCATCGCACCGCGCGTGCCTTCTTTTAGAGGGCTGACGTGCATGTTGAATTCAGTCAACATCGAGATGAGACGACTGCATAACAAGAGAGCAGTGGTCCTGTTTGAATGGCTGCTTCATTAATCTCATTTTACATGGAGGCAACGCTCAGCTATGAGCTACAGGTTGAAACAGTGGTTCTTTGTTCAAAGAACAACCTTGGGGACACATTGAGAGGTGTTTGTGTCATTGGGTAATTCAAGTCATTCAAGTAATGTAGCAGAACAGTACTACTGAGAGCTGAAGACTGTGCATGAGAAAATGTGTTTAAATTCATGCACAGGCCCTTATATAATGGAGACAAATTTAATCTTGTTTGTAGCGTTCACAGGTCTGAAAAATTACATTACAAATATTCAACAACCATATGTATTTCTGAAAAGGACTTACCTGTTTCTCATAAGACAGGGGGATACCTTATAAACTTGTAGAACATACTAAAATCATCTGCACGGATTCAACTATGATCAGTAACACAGTAGTAACACAATGGGCTACAGTAATATTTTTTGGGTGCAATGAATAGTGCAAGTTACAATTACAATTCAGTCATTCTGCCCAACATATATATGATTGCTTTTTGACTGTTGAGAAGTTGAAAAAGGAACACATCTTTACTATCTGGTGGACAGGCTAACCTATGTAATGAACATATTGTCAATAAAGTGAGCATGCAGTGAACGTACGAAAAAAAGATTGCTATGATATGTTTCTATTAATGTATTTAACTGGTACATCCTTAGCATAAGCCAACGGTTTTCACTGAACAGTTCTTTTGGAGTGTTGCATGTCATTTCCTGGACAATCTAGCTTTTGATGGTCAGTAAATACCTCCAAAACATATTTTGCTTGTATTGAGGCACATGTGACTGCGCTCAACTAGGATAATACAAAGTCATTTAACAAGCTTACAAGGTGAACATTATTTCCACGGGTACTGTGTAAGAATGTAGTTTTGCACTTTGCATCTTCAGCAAAAAGAAACAAACAGAGCTGCAGAGTTAGCGGTCCTCCTAGCTTTATTTTGTTTGCATCCACATAGATTGGAAAAGCAAACAGCTAAACAGCTAAGCAGCTAACCTGTCGAAACCGGTTCTAGAAATTTCCGCTCTTGGCAACAATACGATCCATCTGCTCCACCTCAAATGGGATTCATCTGTCTGATCACACTCTCAGAAACTCTGCAGGGTGTGTGACTTTTTTCACTACTGGAATTTCTAATCACAGCCATGTAGCTATGTATATATAATTTTTTTTAAAAGGCCGCTAACGGAATCTCCTGTGATTTCCGCTCACCTTGAATTGGACCATTCACCCCCCTGTTCTCAATGCTCCGTTGTCCCATACATAATCATTTAACATGATTTGTTTTTTAAAGAATAACTTCTCACGCGATACCACAAATGACCATTTGCCAGCTGTCTTGGTTAATATGTGGGGTCCCGTGTCTGTTAGCTTGTTAGGAAAGGGAGCGACTTTGATTGATTGCGCTGTTTCCTTACTCTTTCATGTAGAACATTGGCAAGGCCGAATGACCAACACCTTAAAAAAGAGCCTAGAAGTGTTCCCTGGGGACAATGGAGTGCTTATATTGGTTTATTGGTTTCCGTTCTTTACACACAGTGACAAGGGTTCAAACAGACCAAGCAAATAAATATCATGAGATGTACCTGTTTGCTCTATTTCCTCTGTCGTTCTTTGTTCAACTCACTGCTGTTTTATGGATTAATCTCCGGATCGTTTTAGCTCCGACAAGACGATTTTTCTCTAATCATGTTGTTTACTCACCGGTTTCTGGTAAATCTCCTCAGAGTCATCATGTTGATGAAATTGCCAAATAAGTTCTTACTGGCTGACTGGGTTGTGGGTGATGGTGGTGAGAAGGAAGTCTTTTGGTAAGGATTTTAGACATGTTTGGGCTTCTGTTTATACATGCCTGTTCAGCTCATGGTTTGGGAATGTGTGTGTGGGTGTTTTTGTGAGGACCAGGGGGATATAAGCAGCAGTGGTCCCTTCGTCCCTTCAGTTAAACATTTAGATTAGACCTTCGATCAGAAACCCAAATATCTTTTTCACTCTTCCTCTCCTTCCTTCGTATTCTTTGTACCATATGCCCTCCCGTCCTTAACTTTCCTGGTTGTCACATCCCGTTTAGAGTTCCAGTGGATCCTTACAAAGTATTAAAATGCATTGAATTAATTCAAGAAGAAATGCACCGATCCACTATTTTCATTACGATCCAATTCCGAATATCTGAGTTTTGGATATCGTCGGATAATGATACTGTGTGACATCATAATTATTAGAATTTTTTTTTGTTTTTGGTGGTGATGTTATATGTAAGGTTAGGAAGGCTTAAGCAACAGAGCAATTCTAATTTTAAAGTGCAAAACATGCACAAAAATAAATAAAAGTTTATCTTAACTGCTTTGAACGGTTTGAATACAGAAGAAAATCAGTACTCAACTTTATTTTTTGCTACATTATTTGTTAACGTGTGCTATATCACAGGTTATGGTCTTAAAACATTTTCTATTTATGTTAGTTAAAAAATAAATAATAATAGTTATCAATATCCGATAAGTTGATCGCAGCCATATTGGACCCAATACTGATATGTGATCGGATCAGTCCTATCCTTAAAAATAAGGCCTTGGTTTATATTAAAATGTCTCCAATAAATATTTCAAAAGTCTCAAACATGCTTAAATATGAGGAATATGATTCTATTCTATCTATTTTTTAAGCTGTAAGAAACCTGATCCCATTACGCCAGCTTCAATTTTAATGCCCCCCCCCTCCCAAAAAAAACACACACACAAACATACACATACACCTCTCTCTACTTCCTTCCATTCCCCCTTGCTCTACCCAGAAAAGCACGACTGCGAGAGAAAAGGTAAGAGAGGGCAGCTTCCCCTGACACCGCATGAGGATGTGAGCGGAATAGCTTTACTTTTCACACCATCTCACTCACACACACTCGCACACGCACGCACACGCACACACACACACACACACACACACACGCACACACACACACACACACACACACACACACACACACACACACACACACACACACAGAACCCTCTCTGCTGCTGTTAAATCCCAGTACAAGCACACAGCTCCATGGCCATATGGTCCGCTCCCCACACTTCTCTCTCACCCACTGGGCACACAGTGCTTCTCTCCGATCGTTGTTTAGTTGCTGATATCGTCTCAAACAGTTTGCCTGTCTCATTACTTCGGATTGCGTCTGTCGATATCTTAACATTCAACTTTCAACCACTCACTAACATTCAAAACAGATGCTTAAACCTATAGTCTTTGCCTTTTGTATTTGCTGTTTCAGTAAGACACTCACTGCCTGCAATCCTAAAACACAAATCAATGGAAAATAGAAAAATGCAGCTGTCTTTTCGAACTAAATAACAAAATGGGGCTGGACCAGAGAGGAGCTTCCCATTAGCTCGAGCTCAGACACTTTATAGATTCACCTTTCAAGCCTGAATTAAATTCTCTATCCCTGAACAGGAAGTTACAAATTGCAATGTAAGAGTGAAAACGGCAGCCGGTGAATACTCCTGTGAAAGACGGACGGAGCAATCGTTGAACCTTTTACCTCTTTTATTCTTGTGTATAACGTTTTACAGAGCAGCAGTCAGGTTGGCAAGCAAACCGTAGGTGTTTGGTGTTTGGGTTTCTTTACTGTTTGAGTCCAATGACTTATCTTTTTTTAAGGACCAATAAGGAAACCAAAAAATTAATGAATGTTGTCTTATTCTCCTGTGGCACAGAGCTCCATGCTTCACAAAAACTATTGAAAACATATCAATAGGCCACAGAGGCACAGGGTCACGTGTTTATTTTTCATTAGGAACACATTTGAAGTCCATCCCACATGCAGACTAGCCTGGCTCCGCCCGCCTACCTACTTCCGCTCAATTTTAATTTCATTTCAGTAGTCAGTCTGGGGCTGCGGTGTATTCATGGATTCCTGCTCGAACAGATTTTCTTGCGGTCCCATCAGCGAACAGAGCAAGTGGCTGAGAACGATGACGTCAAAGTCGCGCTCCAGTTTCAGTTGAAGTCAGAAGCCGGCTCATGACATACGTCAAGACCAAACGGTAAGCGATTGGTTGGCAGATCCAGAGTGGCACTGGGCAGATCCAATAGTTTTAAACTTTAACAGACAGACCCCCCTCCAAGTGAGTGAATAGAGCAGTTCCAGACCTTCTGTACAAATGAAATGAAGTACGATGGTCTGGTAGGACCAGGCTACCTGCTGTTAAAAATACCTGAGCAAAGAAGTTACATTAATCCATAGCTGAACTATGGTATGAATGGTTGAATACTACTGTATGTCCAGTTGTTTTAGGAAATGAATAACCTTAAAGAAACATATTTGCAAACTATTTATTTAATTTTCTGGTAACACTTTATAATAACTATCCGTTGTAACTCGTTAATAGATCATTAGTAAACTCTTAATTAATGATTATTAATGATTTGTTAAGTGTTTGTTAGCAGTTTGTTAAGGATTTATAACAATGGTAGATAGTTAATAGCTTAATAATTGAATCAGTTCATCTGGGAGGTAATCCGAGATACCGACAAGGCTGAAATAGGCTATAGACTATACACAGTGCATGGGCAACTGAGGGCAGCCCCATTTTCAAATATTTTTAAATAAACTCAATACACACTGTGCATGCCATGGACTTGAACGTGACGTGATCAGTTAATCTCGGATTACCTCCCAGATGAACTGATTCAATTATTAAGCTATTAACTATCTACCATTGTTATAAATCCTTAACAAACTGCTAACAAACACTTAACAAATCATTAATAATCATTAATTAAGAGTTTACTAATGATCTATTAACAAGTTACAACGGATAGTTATTATAAAGTGTTACCAATTTTCTTTATATTTTCATTGTCATTGTAGAATCAAATTTCCTTGGGAAAGCCGCAGATGGGAAGGGAAGCAGGGAAGTATTGAGTGACAGATAAATAGGCTTTCTCCTTAAAGGTGAAGTAAGCGGTTTATTTATGTTAATATAAGTGTAAAATTGCTCTTTATACATACAGTGATCACTTACATAATGTGCGCGTTTCATAAAACCGATCTCTCAGTCAGCTGCTTTGCATGTAATCGGCAAATAAACTTATTGGAGTATCCCGAAATTTGTATCCAATCAGAAGAGAGAACGCTACAAACCGTCACTCGTCTCACTCATATATACCCCGTGTTCCAAATGATTATGCAAATTGGATTGAAGTGTCATAAACTTTACATTTTATGTTTTTCAATTACACTCATGTATGATATTGTGTCTCAGGATGCCTTGGATCATTGAAATTAATCTCATACACCTGTGATAATTAGTTTGCCAGGTAAGCCCAATCAAAGGAAAAACTACTTAAGAAGGATGTTCCACTTTATTAAGAAGGCCACATGTTTCAAGCAATATGGGAAAGAAAAAGGATCTCTCTGCTGCCGAAAAGCGTCAAATAGTGCAATACCTTGGATAAGGTATGACAACATTAGATACGGAAACTTAAGCGTGATCATCATACTGTGAAGAGATTTGTGGCTGATTCAGAGCACAGACGGGTTGGTGCAGATAAAGGCATAATGAGGAAGGTTTCTGCCAGACAAATTCATCTGATTAGGAGACCAGCTGCTAAAATGCCGTTACAGAGCAGCAGACAGGTATTTGAAGCTTCTGGTGCCTCTGGAGTCCCGCACACCTCAAGGTATAGGATCCAGACGTTTGCAGTTGTGCATAAACCTATTATTCGGCCACCCCTAAACAATGCTCACAAGCAGAAACGGTTGCACTGGGCTCAGAAATACATGAAGACTAATTTTCAAACAGTCTTGTTTACTGATGAGTGCCGTGCAACCTTGGATGGTCCAGATGGATGGAGTAGTGGATGGTTGGTGAATGGCCACCATGTCCCAACAAGACTGCGACGTCTGCAAGGAGGTGGCGGAATCATGATTTGGGCCGGAATCATGGGGAGAGAGATGGTAGGCCCCTTTAGGGTCCCTGACGGTGTGAAAATGACCTCGGCAAAGTATGTAGAGTTTCTGACTGACCACTTTCTTCCGTGGTACAAAAAGAAGGACAGTGCCTTCCGTAGTAAAATCATCTTCATGCATGACAATGCACCATCTCATGCTGCAAAGAATACCTCATTGTCATTGGCTGCTATGGGCATAAAAGGAGAGAACCTCATGGTGTGGCCCCATCTTCCCCTGACCTCAACCCTATTGAGAACCTTTGGATCAAGCAAAACATCTATGAGGTTGGGAGGCAGTTCACATCAAAACAGCAGCTATGGGAGGCTAGTCTGCCATCCTGCAAAGATATTCAAGCAGAAACTCTCCAAGATGGATGCAATAATTGTGAAGGTGATATCAAAGAAGGGGTCCTATGTTAACTATGTAACTTGGCCTGTTAAGATGTTTTTGATTGAAATAGCTTTTGATTTCACTAAATATGACCTTCACATCCTGCAAATTCAACAAATGACCACTTGTATTTCTTTACAACCTATAAAATGTTTTGAAACTATGTTGTGCATAATAATTTTGAACGGTGCATTTTTAATTTTTGAAAAAAATACCGTGGAGGTTTGTTCAATAAAATTTGAATCATACTTTAACGGTTGATGACTTGAAAATTATACTGACTGTCATTTGCATCGACTATTTAGGAAAATCTGAGAAAAATATCATTTGCATAATAATTTGGAACACACTGTACTATATACACTCCATGGTCTCACTGCCGGTGCACGCCAGAGCGACAGATGGGTGAATGTGTATGCGCCTACAATGGCGTAGCAGGTAAAAATCCTTCCCAATGTCTGTTTTGATGGTTTTTATCATGTTTTATCACACTTATGGATCTGAGATGATGCTAGATAACTTGCTGCTTGAAGACCGCAGTGCATTAATGTGGTGACGTAGGGACGAGCGAAGGGACTGCTAACTGCAGTAACTGACAGGAAGTTAGCTAAAAGAACCATTCTGCTTACAGCACCTTTTAAGGTGCAGCAGCCACGCTTCCGTCAGTCTGCCCCAGGGCAGCTGTGGCTACTATCGTAGTTTACCAGCACCAGTATGACTGTGTGTGAATGAATGGAACCTGGAACCCTGTAAAGCGTCTTTGAGTGCCTTGAAAAGCGCTATATAAATCCAATCCATTATCATTATTATTAAGGTATTTTGATCTTACACTCAGGGACATACATTAAAAATGGACAATAAATAGCTTGACAGCTTTATAGGAATATCCTAATAAAAATGTGATCCTAGCATTAACTATTGTTACGGGTAAACATATCCAAAGCAGCACATGTATAAACTTCAGCAGAGATGCATGGAATGTTGATTGAATGCCCTAAATTGCTCAATCAAATAATAAGCCCTTGAAATACATCAACAATCATTATGCCCTTTCTAATCAGGAGGACGCAAACACAACACAACCTATTTCTACTAAGTGTGTTGCCATCTGTGACTCATAGAAATAAGAAAAGAACAAACAAAAGATTTAAATTGATCGTGATCTCCCATGAAGCTAGATTTATACCATTTCAAAACTCTTGCAGATCGGTTTGCTTAATGAAATGACTGTGTGCCAAAGGGCTCGGCTGTGTTTTGAAGAAGGGAAGAATAAAATAGGTTTTCCACACCTAAATCAAGACTGTAAAACCTAAAAGAATTTGCCACTTGAAGTAGCATAGAAAGCTTTTTAAATCAGTTTTCTAATACTGTGCTGTATTGTATTACATACTCTAAAGTACATATATTGTTAGCATATTGATATAATGTATAATACAGTAAAATAGCTTGACCAGGATAAAAGAAAGGAGGGACCATAATCCCTTGTCTCAACTCTCTTTAGATGTTCTGGGGTTGACTAGTATTTGTAGTTGTGTGGTGAAGTTGGTTGTTAAAATCAATATAGAATTTAATAGATACTCAACATGTTTTATCTTTAAAGGCCCCTCAAATCCCATTTTTTTTAAAGATTTTTATTTGTTTTTACGGTATGTATTTATCTTTTTGAAAGCAGCAAAACAGACTGCATGCTGATTACAGATGGAGCCAAATTAAAATTCACAGCACAGTGCCTCATTGCCCCGAACCAGCATGTTGTCAGACTCAAGAAAACTGGTTTCTATGTGGCTTTGAGTTATGACTCAGCATAAGATAAACCAGCTGGAGCCATATAAATCGCTGCATGTGTCTGCCCTCTGCGCTATCTAAAGAATCAGCACACACTGAAATGTGCTGTATGCCATGGGTATGGGAAGATCAAACTGTTCAAAAACAACTAAAACTTTATAGTCAGAGGGTCATAAGAACAGCACTTGAATTTCCCATGTGATACGCACCAGTAGCCTTGCTCCGCCCGCCTACCTACTTCCGCTCAATTTTCATTTCACTTCAGTAGTCAGTCTGGGTCTGAATTGTATTCATGAGTTCCTTCTCCAGCCAGACTTTTGGTGGTCCAATCAGTGAACAGACCGAGTGGCTGAGAACGACGACGTCGAAGTCGCACGCCAGTTTCAGTTGAATGCTGCGTTCCTTTATACTCGGAACTCGGAAATTTCCGACTTGGTAGTTCCGAGTTCCGACCTGTCTGTGTTCCAGTGCATGGACGCTTACAACCTTTCTCATCCAAATAACTAAACGTAAGGCTCTAGGTAGTTACTGTTGCCAGGTACCGATAGATCCATAGACTACACTATGTAGTGAAGTCGGAAATTTCCGAGTTCCCAGTTCAACTGGAACGCACCGTCAGAAGCCGGCTCATGACATACGTCACGACCAAACGTTATGCGATTGGTTCGCTGATCCAGAGTGGCACTGGGCAGATCCAATAGTTTTAAACTTCAACAGACACCCGCATCCAAGTGAGTGAACGTTTGCCAATAGAGCAGTTCCAGACCTTCTGTACAAATGAAATGAAGTACGATGGTCTGGTTGGACCAGGCTACACCAGTTCCATATGAATTATTAATTGTATTAAATCTGTGTTCGTACTAAAAGAAATTGAAAATATTAAAGAAACTTGCTAAACATTTTTGGAAATGTATTTATTTGCTTCTTCATTGTTTGATGTAGCTTAGCATAATAGGCTTTACAGGTAGTTAAAAGCTGGCAAATATGTACTTTCACAATAGCTAGAGATGTTTAATTTGTTAATAAGGCCAAATAAACAACTCAGCGCATAGACTATATAGGCCTACTGCATGGTAAAGGGACACAGCTTCACACTGCCTGCTCAACAGTCCTCCCTTATTATTCAGTATATTTCACTTTTCACTTTATAAGTCAGAACGTTATCATATTTGGAATAAACTCATATCCCGTTCAGAATAAATCTTAAATATAAATGCCGATATGTGCTGATATAAAAATATGTGCAATATTGTGGCCTAGCTTTTTGAATGATATTTCTCATGATCCATTCAACCTTGGCATCCATGGCGATATTGAGATTATTCTGTCCTTGCCACACTTGCAGGATAGGGATAAAAGATTCATTTAGATGGCATCTACGTTAACAAAACATCATATATCCACAGAAGATGTAAGACCTTAAACCTGCAGTGTGTAGAATTTTGGGTTTTATTTCCTAACAGATTTTGTAGAAAGTAATTATAATAACCATAAGTACGTTTAATTTAGTGCATACTAGCTGAAAAAAATGTTTTGAATTATTATTTTTTCCCTTAGAAAGGGTCTCATATATGTCCATATTTCTGCATATTTTGGACCAAGGCCTAGTGCCGCCATCTTTAAAGTGTCATAGTTGGAATGTCATCAGGTGCATTGTTTAAAATTTAGAATTGTTCTTGTCCTTGAAGGCCACTGTAGCTTCTGTTATTATTCTAAAGGGTTGGGGTTACCCAGGGAGCGTTGCATTCTAGAACTTTGTAGAACTTTCTTGATGATGTCATATTACACACTGCACCTTTAAAGGTTTTTTTATTGTATGAAAGTCATCCCCGAACCCTGTGTTGAGGCTTTAACTATATGTTTACTGTGTTAAGTGGATCCTTCACAGCCCCCTCAGAATTTGCGCCTCACTTTGGTATAGACGACAGGCTTGAAGGGCGTCCTCCATGTGTTCACGTTGGAATAATGATCAGGAAATGAAGCGCGTCTCTCTCCCAGCCGCTGCTGGACTCTGCGCTCAACAATGTCGTTGACTCTCTAATAGTGGTTCATTACTGCTTAGTTTAGGGAATTTGAGAATCAACAGCTCCAAAGTAATTTCTGCTTATCGCCATGTCCTCTGGTGACCGCGCAATGTGACAATTGCTATCGTGTCCTCGGTGAAACAGAGTTTAGAGAGAGAGAATACACTTGTGGCATTATTACAACCGTCTGGGAAAGGGAAAGGACAGGAGCTGCATTCTGCTGAGAGATTTGGGATTTCAGGGTCTTACCACCAAATGTTTACATTGTGTATTCATTCATGTACGTATGTATATTCGATTAGTGCTTGTGTATAAATTAATTAATATTTACTTGTTTGAACAGGGAGCTTGGTTCTTTTCTAGAAGTAAGATAACCCGAATTTGGATGCTGCATGCATTTCTAGACACGATTGGGATATGTATATATTTTTTAGAATGTATAAATTATTTCTGTGAAATTCTAAAATTAATTTTATAAATATGATATAGTTGAAACAGAGATGGAAATGGCGGACCAGTAATGACTTAAACCATGTGACCATGTGAGTCCACCCCTGGCTCTGAAGACAATTTAACTTAAATACAAGTGATTCATAACTTGATATGGGCCTTCCTTCAGATACAGTACAGTAAAGACTCTTGCTCTGAAAGCAAATTATTTGTCTCATGAAAAACAGTCTTATTCATACAGTCAGTGCGTTTCCATGGCACAACTAGATTGGATTAAGACATATACCGAACTAGACACTCGAACGGACCATGTCACTTGTCTGAGTATACATGGCCTTTCAGGACTCGGATAAATGTCCGATGCATGGCTGTCTCCACTATGCTAGGTGGCGCTGTAGCCCTTTCAACAAGTGGTTTTAGCGCCACATCCGGTTCCCTTCCGGGAATAACCCTTCTATTTTTTACGTCGTCTCTTTCCACTTCCTTGTGAAATCCTCCGCAGGGATTCTCGAGCAAGCACAGAACGAGAACTCCGATATGCGATATCTGATCCCTGTATACATGCAGAGAGAATGTAGAGAGAACTATGAACGAGTTATCTAGGTGTTCTTATCTGACTTTGCTTGTCCGTTAATGTGCCGATTTGTGTGCGAAGTAGATCGGATAAAGGTGTTTACATGCATTTTACAAGTCCTGTTGAAGTTGTATTAGTTTATTTACCCGATTATGAGTCTGCATGTAAACACACTGATTGTTTCTTTAAATGTATCACACTAACGGACACACCACACCAATACACAATGACTGGTGAAAAGTTTTGGACTTGGACTTTGGGCGTCATTTAGCTGATAGCAAACGCTTGAGGGAGTGCAGGAAATATTTCACCGGATTCTTACAGAAATTGCCGTAGATTCCCATTCATCTAAGAATATAAATAATGTACCACAGGAACAGGCCAAGAGAGACCAATTAAAAAAATGTGAGAGATTGTTCTGTATTGCAGTAGCTAGTGGCACAGGAGCTATAGACGAAAGTTGACGTCATGTCTTTACCCTCTCTCCTAATCATTTCTATTGTTCTGGGGCGTCAGCAGAAAAACTCACAAACAGGAAATCTCATAACTATGATAAAAATTGTCTGTACTATTATGTGTGATAGCGGCCAATGAACAAATGGTGTTTTTATTTGTAAAATGGTAGAACTGAGCATTTATCTTATTATTGTAGTAAAAGCTTGCACACAAAGGCGCCTGGTGATAACTTCTAACAGTTGTAGCTGTATCCGAAAGGTCCCATAATGCCTTTTGTGGAAGTGTTGCAGCTCTGGTTTTAACACTGAGCCCCTCATATCACCCTGAAGCACACTCCAATAAGATGAAT
This sequence comes from Hyperoplus immaculatus, assembly GCA_949357725.1. Taxonomy (NCBI): domain Eukaryota; kingdom Metazoa; phylum Chordata; class Actinopteri; order Uranoscopiformes; family Ammodytidae; genus Hyperoplus; species Hyperoplus immaculatus. The sequence goes on from OX442359.1 coordinate 25,313,970, forward strand.
GATTATATGCCACCACTGACGCTTCACTGTGATGTTACTGCCAGGAACGAAACAGAACCTCCCCTCTGGGTGCTAAAATCTGACAGTGTTATATTCCTGAATGTCTCCAGAATGTGCCTTCCATGTCCCCAAAACTTTTCCACACAGACCACTTTACTGTAATTCCCGTATTTCTATCATTTTGCATTCATCTTGCCACAGTGAGTATCCAATTATTTTTTTTAATTCTTAAATCCCCCCCATGAGGATTTGTCTCATTATGTCAGCTGTGCTCAGATAAACAGATGTCTTTTGAGACCCGTGATTTGGAGATGGAGAAGAAGATTCCTACTGAATTTGTCATCTCATTTTAATGCAAAGGACAATCCACCTTTATAATGATATACATGTAAGCCAACTTGCGACAGGCCACTGAACGCTCTCTGAATTCTCTGTGATCTATCGATATGCTGGCAGCCCTCGTGCTCCGTCAGTCACTTAGGGAATGGGAAAAAAATGCTTTGTGCTGGGTTCCTCTGTGCTTGTACTGCCCATTTGTTTATGCTAGGATTAAAGATTAGGCTTTTGAAATGCTCAAGATAGATGCTCTTGTCAATTTAATTCTAGAGGAATTGAAATTCCTTTAAACTAAATGGTTCGGTGAATCAGCATTCGAGGGAGGAACACTAATGATGCGGCGTAATCAGATTACTTTGATCCATTGTAATGCTGGTAGGTGGCCACTTTCTATTTTCTATCCCTACCTCTCCACATCCTCTCTTAATTTCTATCTTTCTTTCTGGGTGGCACTGTACATGTTCCCGTGCAGTAAGGCGACGGTCTCATTAATCCTGCACTCACGGCAAACTAGTCCCCTGGGGGGGATAGAGAGCACACGTTTTAAAAGGGGCCCTGTCACACTGTGGCACATCATTTGCATTTTGGTTCAAACCAGCGGGGACTCTTAAGTCTTCCATACGGGCTGAGGGAACTCCCTCTTCACTGCAGTAAGGGGGCATCATTCATCGTCAGGCCAAACCTCGTTACACTCCCACAGTTACAAACAACACACACACTCTGCTGTGTCACAGTAAAAAGCATGAAGTGGTGGCTTCCGGTTTGGACCTAAAATGGAGTAGTCGCAAGTCCAACGCGCTCCGTATTTTATATTGATATACATTGATTAGCCACAACATTTTATTATTCCGGCTACACAACGAAGACATTTTTCATATTGGAAAACTAACCGTAAGCACAATGGCGACTAAAAGTCAGAAAAAAGCATCCAAAGCCGCAGTTCAAAGTTTAGCTAGCCCTGCACTCAGGCAAACGCTCATGGCCGATGCTAAAGCTAACGATGCCGCGGCTACCATCCGACCATCAACCCCACCGAGCCCTCCAGCAGAGCAGCCAACGGAGAGCGCTCTTCTAAAGCTGATAAAAGCCGAGATGGGCATTTCTCGTCAACAACTGGGTGATATAATCAAGAAGGAGATGGCTAGTCTCCACGCTGAAATTAAAGAAGACATAGAAGCCCTTCGGAAGGACACCAAAGCTGATATCGCCTCTCTAAAAACGGAATTCCGAGCCGAGATGTCATCTCTGCGCTCAGCGCAGACCGAGACGGCCACCACTATACGGGATATCGAGGGCGCGCTCAACCGACATGACTCTAGCATTGCCGGGCTGGATAAAACCATATTGGATCTCAAACAAGAGGTGGGGAAACTGAAAGACCGGAATGATGACTTGGAGAACAGAAGCCGCCGTCAAAATCTGAGGATTATTGGAATACCCGAGGGTGTTGAAAATGGAAAGCCCACCGCATTCATGGCTTCGTTTTTTGCTGGCGTTCTGGGCGACGAGATAACTGATCCTTTGGTGCTGGACCGCGCTCATAGATCCCTGGCTCCTAAACCCAAATCCGGCGACCGTCCCAGACCCATGATAGTGCGGCTACACTACTACGCGGACAAGGAAAAGATTCTCCAAGTATCCAGGAATAAGGGTGAGCTCAAATTCAGAGGGACAAGGGTGCATATATTCCCAGACATGAGCGCCGAGCTTAGCCGCCGCAGAGCGGCGTTTACCCCAGTCAAAGCCAAACTCAGAGAGGCGGGCATCACATACGGTCTCTACCATCCAGCGGAGCTGCGTCTTGTCCATGACGGAGTTTCACATTCCTTTAAAGCACCCGCGGATGTGGAAACATTCCTTGCCAAACGCACTCGTGCCTCTTTGGAGACGTAAACAAACAAAGATAGACGCTGCGGTTCCCTGTGCTATATGCTGATCCCTCACGCTAGACTATAACCTACGTAATGTTCATACTTTTAGTTTTTTCCTCCCGGTTTCATTATTTTCTTATGGAGATGAAAGGAAGAAAGGAGATTTTATTATGAGCCGTGAATGGAGAGACTATTATTTGTTATCACCAGTAGAGGGCAGTCGGCATCTACCTACCAGTTTGGCTGGCGCACATCTTCACCAGGTATCAGCATGTTATGTTTTCCTTCCTCAATTTGAACATGTTGCCGATAAAGAACATACCCACGGTTCAGAAGGGCCAGAAAAATGTACAGGTCTATTCGCTCACTTATCTTGCTAATTTTATTTAAAAATTTTCCCTGCTATGGCCGCTTTTCTTTTCTTTTTCTTTTTCTTATTATTGCATTTGAACGTTGTCAGTGGTGGGTATTATGTTATTTTATTTTATAAGTTGTGACTACAAAAATGTATGTGAAAGGAGCAGCGTTTCTATGGTTGTTAACTGCCTATGGCAGCAAAATGGAAAGTTACCAAGTGTATCCAGGGTTTTTTACCTCTCGTTTGGGGAGGGGTAGGTTGTTCTTCGGGTTGGGAGGGTGTGGGTGGGGGGAACTTTGTGTTTTATGTTTATACACTTCTTTACTCTTTTAGCTTGAATGTGTGTGTGGCAGTGTCATTCTCAAAATGCTGTAACATCCTTCAATACCCTACTAACCCCTGATGAGCATGGTTGATTGTTTGCAGCAAAGGAATAATGGCTGACAATATTACAGTAAATTGTATTAGTTGGAACACCAAGGGCCTAAATCATATTATTAAGCGTAACAGGGTATTGTCCCATTTAAGAAGTCTGGATGTTAATGTTGCTTTTCTCCAAGAAACTCATCTCAGGACTTCTGACCATAACAGACTGCGTAAAGGATGGGTGGGGCAATTATATCATTCAATCTTTGAGGTGAAATCTAGGGGTGCTGCTATTCTTATTAACAAGAATACTCCTTTCATCATGCAAAAGGTTACTGCAGACCATCTGGGTAGATCTGTCGTGGTCACAGGTACCCTGTATAATGTGCCTTTAATCTTAGCCAATGTTTATGCCCCAAACTGGGATGATGTGCAGTTTATGAAAAAATTCTTGTCCTCATTACCTTGTTTAAATACACACAGGCTTATTTTAGGGGGTGATTTCAACTGCGTATTAGACCCAATACTGGATCGCTCCTCTAACACCAACTTCAATATGTCAAAATCTGCCAGGACGATTAATGCTTTTCTACAAATGTATAACATGTCTGAACCCTGGCGCTCCTTGTATCCCAATTCTAAACATTATTCATTTTTTTCCCCAGTACATAACTCCTACTCCCGCATTGATTACTTTTTAATTGATAACCAGCTAATGCCCTCGGTTAAGGACTGCAGATATGAGGGCATTGTCATCTCTGACCATGGGCCCGTGGTTTTACAAATATCTTTTCCAAAGAAATCTGCTCGGCGTCCTTGGCGTTTTAGTAATGTTTTGCTTGGGGATGAATCATTTGTTAAGTGTATTAATACGCAAATCGATATTTTCTTGTCCATAAATGATACGTCAGATGTTAGTAAATCCACCCTCTGGGAATCCCTAAAGGCTGTTTTAAGAGGGGAGATTATCTCTTACACCTCCTGGGAAGCCAGGTCGAGAAAACTACGTCTTAAAGACCTTTCCGACCAAATTAAACAATTGGATTATAAGAACTCAATTGCTCCCACGCGTGATTTTCTAAAGGACAGATTGACTCTGCAGACAGAATTTGACCTAATAACTACCCGCCATACAGAACAGCTTCTCCTCCAGTCTCGATCGAGGTTATATGAACATTCTGATAAGGCTGGCAAGTTCCTGGCTCAACAGGTTAGACAGTCTATGACCTCTACTCTCATTACAAACATCCGAAAACATGATGGTCAGATCTCTAATGATGAGCAGGAAATTAATGATGAATTTAAGAGGTTTTATTCATCTCTTTATACTTCTGAGGTGATATATGACCCTTCTAAACTTGAACTTTTTTTTCAGAACTTAAATCCACCTCAAGTTAATGTATTATTAATGGAGCAATTGGAAAAACCTTTGTCTAAGGAGGAAATTAGAGCAGCCCTTTACAGTATGCAGAATGCAAAAGCTCCAGGCCCTGACGGATTTACGTTAGAATTTTTAAAAAAATTTGGAGATAAGTTATTGCCAATCTTGTTGTCAGTTTTTGAGGAGTCCTTTGTCGAAGGCCACCTTCCACCAACCCTTTGTCAGGCCTCTATTTCTGTTTTACTGAAAAAGAATAAGGATCCCCTGAATTGTGGGTCATTTCGTCCTATCTCGCTCCTGAATGTGGACTATAAATTGTTGGCTAAGGCCTTGGCTCACCGTCTAGAGATCATCCTCCCTTCGATTATTTCACCTGACCAAACTGGTTTTATTAAAAAACGCCTCTCTTTTTTTAATATTCGTAGACTTTTAAACATCATACATTCCACAGATGATCAACAGCTGCCCGAGGCAGTTATCTCTTTAGACGCTGAAAAGGCGTTCGATAGAGTGGAATGGGGTTACTTATTTTGGTGTCTAGATAAATTTGGTTTTGGTCCGAAATTAATTTCTTGGGTAAAATTGCTATATAACTCTCCAACTTCATCAGTGCGCACTAATAACACCAATTCCCAATTATTTCCATTACAACGCGGGACAAGGCAAGGATGCCCGATTTCCCCACTTTTATTCGCTATAGCTATTGAGCCCCTTGCAATGGCAATACGCTCCTCTCCTGAGATTTGTGGTATTGTAAGAGGGGGTAAGGAACATAAAACTTCATTATATGCTGATGATCTGTTACTATATATAACTGATCCACAGAACACCTTACCCCATATTATGAAGTTATTAGGCCACTTCAGCAGCATCTCTGGGCATAAGATTAATGTTTCAAAAAGTGAGTTTTTTCCTGTCAACTCGGCCGCTAAGTCCATCTCCTTTAATTCCTGTCCTTTTAAGGTGACATCTGACAACTTCACCTACCTAGGGGTGGTTGTTACGCGTGGCTTTTCTGACCTTTTTAAGCTTAATTTTGTTCCCCTTCTTGAGAGCTCTAAAATTGCCTTCAATAAATGGTCCATGCTTCCTCTCTCTTTAGCAGGAAGAATTAATCTAATTAAAATGAACACGTTGCCCAAATTCCTCTACCTTTTCCAAACTATACCAATCTTTATCAACAAATCTTTCTTTTCACACCTAAATAAGATTATATCTGACTTTATTTGGAATAAGAAGCCACCCCGTATCCGTAGGGAATTTTTGCAGAGGCCAAGATCAATGGGTGGTATGGCATTACCACATTTCCAATTATACTATTGGGCAAGCAACCTAAGAGCTATGGCATATTGGCTTAAAAACTACATTGACGATGGGACTCCTGCCTGGGTTCAGATAGAGACCACTGCCTGTTTGCCATCGTCCCTCCCTGCTTTATTGTATTCTGCAATGCCTTTCACTCCAAGCTATGTTTCAAGTGCCCCCTTAGTACATCAGTCTTTACGTATATGGGCTCAAGTGCGAGGACACTTTGGTTGGCAGGCTGGCTCACTCTGGGCTCCGATTGCGTCTAATCATCGATTTGCCCCTTCATTTCATAATGACTATTTCTCGGCCTGGCAAAAGAAGGGTATTATTTCATTTAAAGATATGTACATAACAGGTGTTTTTGCTTCATTCGAACAGCTCAAAACTAAATTCAATCTACGGAATGTACATTTCTTTAGTTATTTACAGGTTAGGGACTGGGCACGTAACAATACAGGAACATTCCCTACAATCCCCCAGCCTCAACCTATGGATAGTCTCTTCCCAGCAGACCCAGAACTCAGGGGCACAATATCTGTTATATATACAAAACTTTCTTCTGTGCAATCAGCGTCTCTGGATGCATTGAGAGCGGCGTGGCAGGCTGATCTGAATGTACAATTTACAGATGTTGAGTGGTCGAATGTTTTTTTAAGAATACATTCTTCATCTATATGTGCCAGACATGGCTTGATCCAGTTTAAAGTGGCACACAGACTCCATCTCTCTAAAGCCAGAATCTCAAAAATGTATCCATCATGTGATAGTTCATGCAACAGATGTAAAAATTCACCTGCAACATTAGCTCATATGTTCTGGCTTTGCCCGAAACTCGTTAGTTACTGGTCCTCTATTTTTGACGCTCTATCCAAGATACTTAAGAGACCAATAGCTCCGAATCCTCTTACAGCCGTTTTTGGCGTTCAATGTGAGGGTGATCATCTTTTTAGAGCACAATCAAACTGTATTGCCTTTGTCACTCTTATAGCCAGAAGATTAATTTTACTTAATTGGAAACAGGCTATTCCACCCTCCTTTAAACACTGGATTAGGGACACACTACAATTTCTAAAGCTTGAAAAGTTAAGATTTGCTTTAAAGGGTTCAAAGGACAATTTTAGCAATGTCTGGCAGCCTTTCATTACATATCTGCTTGACCAGCTCTAAGAATGTACACATTTATTTTTTAATTTTATTTTTTTTCACTTGTATTTTGCTAAGGATCCCAATAACTCTAAACTGTGCACACACACTTTTTCTTTTTTCTTTTTTGTTGTCATTGTTTGTTTTATTGTTATTATAATAATCATTGATTATTGATATATTTGTGTCTGTTTGTCTTTGGGGATTAAAAAAAAAACAATTGTTACATTTGTAAAATGATGTTTTGCTATATTGTGAAAAATCAATAAACAAAGTGGTAAAAAAAAAAAAAAAAAAAAGCATGAAGTGGTTTGGTTGTAAACAGGTTATAATCCATGTAAGGGTTATGGCTATTATCCAGCATGCATGTGTCTTATTTGCCAGCAATCACAGTAATGGGCTGCCTGACAAAGAAGGCGCTGTACTCACACAACGGAAAAGTGGAGTGCTTCGTAGGGACTCTCGTTGTTATCTTATGTGTGTGTACAATGTGTGCACAAAATATTCATGATGCCTGCTCTTACCATGAATAGTTTAAGCCAGGTTAGTGCTTGTGTGAGTATTATGAGCATGGTAGCGTTTTAATGACAATGTCAAAATTCTGGGATTAGCAGGATTATTGTTGTCCTGATCATCAACTAAATTTGAAGTGATAGCATGCTAGCATTAGTCACTTAGTGCTAATTATGGATTAAGGGTTGTTTCAGACCTGATAGTCTACTTCTTTGGTTCACAACAGGTTCAGTTTTCTTTCACACCCATGGTTTCATCTGGTCCTGATGCTATCAAAAATTCAGCGGTTAAAGCATTTGTCATCTCAAAGGCCAAATTGAGATAACCCAGATGACACCAGGGTTATTCCTCTCAAAGTTGACAAAGCCCCTCCAGAGGCCCAGAAAACATCATAAAGCTATTTCTGCGGGCTGAGTAGCACTCTCAATAACTATTGCACTGACCTCAATGCATAACGTTGATTACCCCTTCTTAAGTAATTACATAACAAAAGTACCAGGAGTCCAGGACTTTAATCACTTGTAGTCATCACGCTAAGGCATAAATTACAGACACAGATGAAGAGGACCAAATTATTTAAGACCTCAATTATATGAGACCTGTCTTGTGCAGGTGCAAAGGTTGTGTAACTCTTGAAGTTGTGCACACCACTTAAAAGCCTGCGATCAGCAGTAAAAATCTTGCTTACAGCTACATCTTGTGCAGTAATCAGTGTAATGGTCTAGTGTAGCATGGAGTTACCCTGTGTTTAAATATAGATTCCTACAAAAGGCCCTTACAGTGATAAGTAGGTTGTGTGTTCAGAGAGCTGGATGTCTTGAGCGTTTCCTGCTTTACCTCTACACGATTCGGTTAGGTCGTGTAGAGGTAAAGCAAAGACTTGCCTTTCCAGTCTTTGTTGTTCCCGTCCTAATTCTAATCTCCCATGCTAACCCGAGTGCCTTAATTTACTGCTTGAGTCACTCAGTTCAAGGCCTTTTCTTTTGATCAGGCCTAAATCCTCATTATTATTTACAGGCTGCGATTTCTCCCCGCAGCGATCGCTCCACCATAGCCTATAGTATGGACTTTGATCAATTATGGACTATTCGCTAATGGACTGGTTCCCTTCAGTGAATCCCCACCATCCCTTTCTGCATTGCATTGTGCTTGCACTGCTTCTCTCTTAAGTTTATTGTGACATCCGTGTGTAAAATGAGCTCTAAATAATGTGATAGCTTGTGCACCAGCAGAGCTAGAACAATATACTATTTGGATAAACAGATTTGTGTGAATCATTAGGTCATACTAGCAATTAGTGTAATAGTCTTTTTAATGGCCATATCCATCCATAAACCGTGCACCGTCATTCCTAATTAGAAATCTGAAAGGGAATGAGGGCCACAGCTACCAACAATGGAAACTAAAATCAATAATAAAATAATGCAGAGACACTCAATAGCTGGTCCTTAAGCGGGTGAGAAAATACAGCACATGAAGAATTTTTAGAAGAAAAAACAGATTAGAACGAAAGCTAAGAATGGCGGCACTTGCACTATTTTTTTAGTGCCGTTATCTAGGTTTAATTACCAAGCTTCTCATTATCATGAGAAAACAAATAGTTGTTCCATCGTATTACTCATAATATTAAATGCAGTTATCTTGAGATCAGAAGTTAATTATCTCATTATCTCATTAAAAACTAGCGTTAGTATCTTGATAATCAACCACTTTTGAAAAGGGTAGTTTCGTCTTATGTTCCATAGCTTGTGATCTTTTTTTTAGTCTTACTTATAATAATGATTACAGCTTTATGTCAACGTATTTGTAGGATTATCCAGGGGTTTTTAAATGGTCTATTTAAATGCTTTTTTTAGTTTATATATATATCTCAACCCTTAAAGAAACACTCAATTTTATCCACAAGAACTTCAGTGAATGTTAAACAAGACAATGTGAAAGGGATGTGAAAGCATGGTTGAAAATGCTTCTGTAACAGAACAAGTAGCAGATATATTATTTAGTTGTGTTTGCTATTAATCTTTAGGCCATAGAAGTTCAGAGCAACTTAGATGACATGACAGTATGAACATAAAGTAAGTTCAGTACCAATATTTGGAATTTTGTGGTTAAAAAAGCAGTGGTTGACACTAACGGTTGCCCGCTTGCCCGGGGCAACTGAAAATAATGTTTGGGCAAGTTGAGATTGCTTTTTGGTTGCCCGAACGGGCAAGTGGATTTTAGAGGGTTTGTCTGTAGTCTAGGCTATGTATTCATGTGTTTTACAGTCTGCAAAACATTTTTTTTCCCGCTAACTCACACAAAATAGATCGGCTATATTCGCAATTGAGCAGCTGCGCGCGGCAGCCAGCAGCATCACGGTCGCTCTTTCGCACTCGATCTCTCTATCTCTCTCTCTCTCACACACACACACACACACAACCTGTGTGCGCGCAGTTTCGCTGTCTACGTTCCGAAAGCCGGCTCTATCCTACGGACCTGGTTCCGCTATATTCAAAACCCAGAAATCAATAACGTTTGAGCTTATCGATACCGCTATGGAGTCCAGTAGGCTTGGTCACATTATGTAATTTTAAATATCGAGTCGGGTCATCTTCATCTAATTAGGCCTACTTCAGCGTATTATTATCACTGGACCACATCATGGACTGTAAAAGTGTTCTACCTTCGACTGTCTTGAAGAAACTCCTTCAACCCGCTCCGTCTCCCAAAAGGAAAAAAAAAAACTCTTGTCTGCTGAGCCGCTGCCGCTGCAGACGGGCTCGGCACCGTCTCATCATTCATTCAATGCAGCGGTGATCAACAAATGACAGACTCTGTAGCAAGTCCCGCAGTTAAAAAAATCGGATAGTTTTTAAATCCATATTAAAATCTGCAGGATACCTAGTTAGCTAAAAAAAAATCGCTAACGGTTCAAATGTGATGTGTTCAGGTCGGCTCAGTAAAATGATTATTAGGCAAAGGTCAATAAAATGACATCATGATGTGTTCAAATGTAACATCAAGAAAATAAGAAATTTGAGTTTTTCGCGAGAAGCTTGAATAATAGCCTACAGTTTGGGTAAAAAACTTGTTTTCCCAGCAATATAAACTAAATAGTAGGCCTAAATATGGAATTATGACATGCTTAAAGTCCTATCCTGAACCTATCCTGTCCTATCCTTATAAGCAATTAAAGCAATAATACCAGTTCTCTTTTAACAAAATAATAGAAAAGTATCGATAAAGATTTGGATTGTGGAGTCTTTATAATGGTATCAATATGAATAGAAATTAATGATCCCCCTCCTTACTTACAGTGTAACTGGGCAATAGCTTTAACATGGTGGACTTTAATCATTTTATGGCACACAATCACTTTTTGGCACAATGTGACCGTTTTAAATAAGTAAATGTTTTCTGTGGAAGCTAACATTCAGCTTGACTCTGAGCTAGACTGAGTTTTCTGAGCCCCTGGGCAAGGTGCATGGCAAAAAGAGGTCCTTTCACGATGCTGCAGCAGGACCAAGCACTTGGTGTTGTGTGATGTCATGATATCTAGGCTTATATGAATAGTTGTTCGTTTTATGTGGTCAGGATGAGACAAGTAAGCAGTGTTTGCATTTAAGAGATACGGTTTGCTAAAATGTATAATTTAATTAGCCTATACTGTATATATCATTGTTTAACAGTTTTTTTTGTTTTTTTTGGGCAAGTGAACACAACATTCGGGCAAGTAAAACATTACCTGTACTTGCCCTATGGGCAAGTGCATTTGAAACCTTAGTGTCAACCCCTGAAAAAGGTCCCGGCTGCTTTTTTAGTGTGAACTTAAAGCTAGGGTGGAGGATTTGGGGAGAAAATGGCAGTTGGGATAGAGATTTGAATCCAAATACCTCAACCGCTCCACTTGTTCTCTTTGGTCCTCCCTGACATGCTCTACACCAATGAAGTCGTGCCAAAGTGAATGGACAGTCCCAACAGCCAATAAGAACAGAGAATCGGAGCCTCGCTCTGATTGGTCAAAGTGTACAGCTCATGTTAACTTTGACCAATCAGAAATCAAATACCCCAGCTTTAACTTCAATGTGTTAAGACCTATTACACATAAGAATAAAGTCACAAAAAGGTTATATGTAGCCTATAAGTGTCAAGGAATTTCACTTATGATCCAGATCTTGCCTCGTTTTAGTGCAGATCGTCACATTTTGGCCTGCAAATAACCAAACTAGGTATTATACAGTGAAAATCTGAAAACACCTTTATTCACTTCCAGCAGCAGCCAATTAAAGCAGTTTGTGCAGTGCAGTCGGAGATGGGATCCAGTCTAGAGTCCTTGTTGCACTTTCTGTGATCTCTGTTTTGATTTATATCTCTTTCAATCAGCGTTCTTACTTCACATGATTTATGAGCCTGATGCATTTTAGCTACTCTTCGAGCTTACATAACAGGAAAAAGCATCCATAAAGTTCTGTCATGCATTTATAACGTCTTCCCCTTTCTGCACTGTGTTTTTGGCATACTTAACTGATACTTCAGTGGGAAGTGGAATGCATTGTCTGAGGAGCTGAGGAATGACACAAAGCACAATGTTTCACTTGCACCGCCGCTTCCATAAAATCACTATTTACTCATCTTTATCTCTTGAGTTTCATCGTTTTCATGTGAGTTTTTGTTCTGCCTCACACGGATACAAACTGTGGTAGCTGTTAGAAATGGGGTTTCAGGTGTAGGAAGGTATGATGGAGGGATAACTCTGTGTGATGGACAAATACCCATTAAATGCAATTACCATTTACCCATACACCCTGGAACACTAAGACTATTTGTGCAGAACATGTACAAAACACTAAGTCCAATGTTGATGTCCATTTGTGCTTAAACACAAATGCTAACGGGTTTGTGCCATTTAAATGACTGCTAAAAATGATAGAAACGGTTATAACCGATTCAAGCCATTAGGATTCATCCAATTTTAAGCCGGTATGGCTCATCATGTGTTATGTTCACCTGTCCTGGTTGGCATTTAAAAAAACCTCTGCGAACTGGATGACATTACTTAAACTAGCAGCACAAACCCAGTTGTACTTCATACACCAGCCAGCTATTTCCCAGAAATAAAGTCATTACATGAGATTTGTCTGATACAATCGCTCTAATTCCATCGGATCCTCTACATGGAGTCAACAATTATAATCAAAACCTTTGTGCTGCCTGCAATAGCAAAGGGCCTCTCATTTAGACCCCCTTTGTTTGTTCTTTTGTGTCTGGCAGAGATCTCTGGGAACTCAGAGGACATCCCTCTGGTGCGCTGGCGGCAGCAGTGGCTGGAGAACGGCACTCTGCTCTTCCACATCCACCACCAGGACGGCAGCCTCAACCTGCCAGAACCCACCCAAGACCCGGCAAACAACTCCGCCAAGGAGGAGCTACGCATCCTGCACATCTCCGTCATGGTAGATATTGCTTTTTCTGAGGCGGAAGGTTTACAAAACTGACTTCTGAAGTCAAATAGTAGAATATACTGTATTTTCTTTTTCATTGGCCAAAATCATTAATTTGCAAGATTAAAAATAGCAAAGAAAAGATAACTCGCGGTTTCATTAAGACAGATATGGATTTATATATGAAAAGTTATTTGGATCGTTTAACTTTCCTCCCTGAAGCTGAAACACTCTGAATCTCATCAATGAGATTAGATAACATGTCCCTCCGGCTTGTTTTTGTTTGCCAGTGTATTGGAGAATGAAACAGCTGACTGCACAATTTCAGTCAGGTTTAAGGGGAGCAGATTCATCCTGCAGATAACTGTCATCCTACAATGGCGGTTTTAGAGGCAACATATTTTTTTCACATAAACTCTCTCAGTCTTATTGTTATCTCTCTCTCTTGCACAATAACTTTTCTTTGTTCCAAATGCACATTATACCACAGTCAAGGCTTTTAAAAAAGCTCTGCCACTGTAACATGTGTTTGTACTGGACACATATCAAGTGTCTAGTATCTTTCCTGCTGCATGCCGCAGGGAAAGTTGACTCAGAGAAAGAGAATTGTACAACTGTAAAGACAAACGGAGGGAGTCCTGCATTGAACCTGTATGTCCAAATAGATGTATACTTTTACCAGATATGTGTCACAGAACCCTTGCACAGACATGTGCTGTTCAAATGCCACTTGTATGACTTTAAGGCAAGTGGGGATGTCACCTAATCCGGCAAGTTAAATACACTGGTTCAATGCCGATATTAAAAAGGGGACTTAGGCACTCCTGCACATGCCACTGGTACAAACTATAGGGAATAATCTATCTATCTATCTACAGTATCTCACAAAAGTGAGTACACCCCTCACATTTCTTCAAATATTTCATTATATCTTTTCATGGGACAACACTGAATAAATGACACTTTGATACAACGTAAAGTAGCGTGTGTACAGCTTATATAACAGTGTAAATTTACTGTCCCCTCAAAATAACTCGACACACAGACATTAATGTCTAAACTGCCGGTTACAAAAGTGAGTACACCCCTGAGTTAAAATGTCCAAATTGGGCCCAAAGTGTCAATATTTTGTGTGGCCACCATTATTTTCCAGCACTACCTTAACCCCCATGGGCATGGAGTTCACCAGAGCTTCACAGGTTGCCACTGGAATCCTCTTCCCCTCATTCATGACAACATCACGGAGCTGGTGGATACTGGAGACCTTGCGCTCCTCCATCTCCTGTTTTAAGAAGCCCCAAAGATGCTCAATAGGGTTTAGGTTTGGGGACATGCTTGGCCAGTCCATAACCTTTACCCTCAGCTTCTTTAGCAAGCCAGTGGTCGTTAGGAGGTGTGTTTGGGGTCGTTATCATGCTGCAATACTGCCCTGCGGCCCAGTTTACGAAGGGAGGGGATCATGTTCTGCTTCAGTATGGCACAGTACATGTTGGTATTCAATGAACTGTAGATCCCCAGTGCTGGCAGCACTTATGCAGCCCCAGACCATGACACTCCAACCACCATGCTTGACTATAGGCAATACACACTTGTCTTTGTACTCCTCACCTGTTTGCTACCACACACTCTTAACACTATCTGAACCAAATAAATGTGTCTTGGTCTCATCAGACCACAGGACATGGTTGCAGTCATCCATGTCCGTAGTCTGCTTGTCTTCAGCAAACTGTTTGTGGGCTTTATTTTGCATCATCTTTAGAATAGGCTTCCTTCTCGGACGACAGCCATGCAGACCAGTATGATGCAGAGTGCGGCGTATGGTCTGAGCACTGACAGGTTGACCCCCCACCCCTTCAAGCCCTGCAGCAATGCTGGCAGCACTCATACGTCAATTTTCCAAAGCCAACCTCTTGGTATGACGCTGAAAACGTGCACTCAACCTTCTTAAACTGGGCTGCAGGGCAGTATTGCAACATGATAACGACCCCAAACACACCTCCAAGATGACCAGTGGCTTGCTAAAGAAGCTGAGGGTAAAGGTGATGGACTGGCCAAGCATGTCCCCAGACCTAAACCCTATTGAGCATCTTTGGGGCTTCTTAAAACGGGAGATGGAGGAGCGCAAGGTCTCTAATATCGACCAGCTCCGTGATGTTGTCATGAATGAGTGGAAGAGGATTCCAGTGGGAACCTGTGAAGCTCTGGTGAACTCCATGCCCAAGAGGGTTAAGGTAGTGCTGGAAAATAATGGTGGCCACACAAAATATTGACACTTTGGGCCCAATTTGGAAATTTTTTCTTAGGGGTGTACTCACTTTTGTTGCCTTCAGTTTAGACATTAATGGCTGTGTGTTGAGTTATTTTGAGGCGACAGTAAATTTACACTATAATACAAGCTGTACACTGACTACTTTACATTATATCAAAGTGTCATTTCTTCAGTGTTGTCCCATGGAAAGATATAATGAAATATTTGAAGAAATGTGAGGGGTGTACTCACTTTTGTGAGATACTGTATCTATCTATCTATCTATCTATCTATCTATCTATCTATCTATCTATCTATAGAGCGAGAAATGTCTGTCTGTCTGTCTGTCTGTCTGTGACTCGCATATCTCTCTGACTTTTAGTCAGATCAGCCTGAGCTTCCGTATATGGCTTGCGCACGGCACAAAGGTGTGCATCCTTTACTTTGACGTTTTTTGGACCAAATGCTGTACGTGTAGTCTGTTTCTGTGTCCCACTTTCATAGACACAGTACATTTAAATCTACAACGAGTAAGTCGGCACGTTGGCGACACCTTTGAACAAAAGCGGTAGTATTTTTACGATGCCAGCTGTCGTGAAGCTGTTTTCTAGCAAGTGCAGGGCGTGCAACATTCAAATAATCAGGAAGCAATATAGTGCGTGTCCGTGTGTTGAAAGTGTGAGGGCACCGGACTCTTTTCGGCTCGGTGAGAGTGGTTAGTGACACAGCATCAACTACACCTGATTGCAATGAGTTGATCCATTGCCACCTCTCATAGAGCTGAATGAGTATGTGTCCCCACACAAAGCGAATGAACGAGAGACGGCAGTTAGTTATGGATCACGATGAGGTAATGTGTTTATGTTGTTGTAAATAATGACTATTTCAGATGAATAATGGTCATCTGATGATGCTGGTGAGGCAAAGTAAACTTTGTTTTAGTAGGCTACCGCTCATTCATTTAGGAGTAAACACTGCAGTCTAGGTTCACTCCGTGAAATTGTGTATACGTTGCTTGGCAACGCCCTCCCGCCCGCC
Organism: Hyperoplus immaculatus; assembly: GCA_949357725.1. Taxonomy (NCBI): domain Eukaryota; kingdom Metazoa; phylum Chordata; class Actinopteri; order Uranoscopiformes; family Ammodytidae; genus Hyperoplus; species Hyperoplus immaculatus. The sequence goes on from OX442359.1 coordinate 25,329,955, forward strand.
TATCACTCTCCTTTTTAGCTTTTCTTCATTGCATTTTCTTTTTTCTTTGATGGTTCAGCCCCGTTATCAGTCATTATGACGACAAATAACTGTCTCAAACAAGGCTCTCGCTCCCCTTCTAGGGTGACCAGATCGCATTTCCATTACTTTTCACATGTCCCGCAAATTGAGACGTTGTCCCGCATTGTTATTAAAAGTGAGCCCCCCTTTTTTAATGCGTGTTTTATAATCTGGCATTTATCCGATAGCTGTGAGGAGACAGCAGTCTCCGTTTGTCTGTGTGTGTGTTTGTCTGTGTGTGTGTATCGGGCTGCTGGGCTCAGTGGGCTCTGTGAAGGTGCTGCCTGCAGTGCTTCAGCGTTTACTTTCCTGTTACTTCAAAATAAAAGCCAACTCACGTTTGTCAAGTGAAATGCTAATGTGAAGCCAGTGAAATGCTTTTAATGTGAAGCCGCAGCCTTAATGCTCTATTTGTTTAACAGTAGCTAACTTAACTGCTGCGCGCTGATCTAAACATAGTGTTTTTTTAATATAGAAAGCCGTGTCTCTGGCATTACCGGTGGTGACACGAGTTTATTTTGCTAAGTTTATAAAAAGGCACTTTGTCCCGCATTGTCCCGCACAAATGTAGTCTTTGTCCCACATCTGGTGAATTGGGATCTGGTCTCCCTATCCCCTTTCCTCACCTGGAGTGATAGGCTTCTCAAATCGCGTTCCTGCGCCACACTGAAATCTGCGATCAATATGGATATGTGACCATAGAGCATGCACGCGTGAACCGAAAATCGGACTGGGTGTACGACCAGATCAAATGCAGTAATAAAAACTATATAAAAACGTCTTTCTTTGCACTGATGGTCTCGTTTGCTGTTAAAGGTAATTTATGATTATGAGAGGAAACGTGAGGCTGTTTAAAAGATATTTAAATGTTACTCGTTGCCGCTTTAAGCATGCATAAGCTAATATCTGCTTCTTACGGCACTGCACTAGTTATTTAAATGTTATGTAAAATATACATTCATTTAGTCCCACATTCCTATTGCAGAATGTAGATCTTCGCATAACGTCACTGTATCAAGCCTTACCTGCTATGTCGGCGGAGTAGGAAATTAATCCTTAGATCTCGCTGCTTCCTCCTCTTGCCTGAGGAAATGTATATTTATTAGATCTTAGATATGCCACGCCTACTCCCAGTACCATTTTTCCATCTCAAAGACATTACAATCATGCTTTGATGGATGATATGTATTTTCAAACATTGAAAGCATATTATGGGCTGCATACACAAATGATTACTCAGCTCCGAGAGGATTTTTATTTTTTTTGCCAGCAGCTACATCTGCTGAACGGAGGCAGGGAGCCGCTCTTTGACACCTAGTGAATGTCACCGATCATGAGACCTTGAAACAAATAAACTGACCTTGTCCAGCCTCTGTGTGTTTATGAGCACATAAAACAGGAAGCCTTTAGGGCACATAGCCTTGAGGGGTGACAACACTTTTATGTGGTAAGGAGAAAGCCTTTTGCTTCTTACCTCTTTGATTTTTTCCTATAATTTCACATTTCTTTTGCCCCCACTCTATCTGCATTTCACATCCCATCAACCTCGGGTCTGTGTCTTTGTGCTCCCTGCTCTAGCTAATTCCTCATCCTGAAAGAGCTGGGCGCTAGCTACTGTCACGCGGCTGTTTTCGCCAAGGTGCAGGGTAGAGAAGGATTAGCATGCAGATATGAGCAGACCGTGACAACAGATGGAAGTGGTGTTGCCGCTGCGCTGCCCGGGCCCCCTGCTGCAGCTTGCCACCCGGCTGAAGGCCCCGACCTATAAATCCAAAGCTGTTTCACTTGTTCAGCTGCTTGTGGATACGAATAGGCTCAGGTGAAGGCTGCTTTAAAAGGGGCTTTTTAGCTCAAGCACACACCTGTCACTGGACCTCTCTTTCCATTGTATGTCTCGGGGGACTACAGGGCAACAGCAGTCAGCACACGAGTAGTCTATGTCGGAGACATGTGGTTAAAAGCAGTGGGATAAGGCTGTGGATGTCTTAATTGCTTTAGGTCTCCGTGACATCTTATGCAACCTTTCTGGTGTCTGGGCAGCAGGGAGCAAACATGATGAAACACAGAGTTCAGTTGAGTTACATTGTCCAATGGGGCAATAATAGATAGATAGATAGATAGATAGATAGATAGATAGATAGATAGATAGATAGATAGATAGATAGATAGATAGATAGATAGATAGATAGATAGATAGATAGATAGATAGATAGAGATATATATTCCAATAGTAGCATGCCCAAAGTCTTCTTTGATATTATAATAATATCATCTGTCAGTTAACATTTATCTCAAGGGTTGTGTTTCACAGCATGTTGCCATGTTTTCTATCAAACATGAAATGCTCATCGCAGTCAGGTTGGCTCAGCAAGGAAGCGGGATGTCTAATCTTCCACAGTTCATTGCCTGGCCACCATGCCCATTCCAAACCACAAGACTGTTTATGCTTAATGGATGAGTTGGGTTTTTAATCTTGAAGACAAGCCAAATGTATAATGGGCCTGGTCCTAGGGGGTAATCATGTTCAATGAACTGCATCAAAGTCATTTTTTTGTTGTTTTGTTACTCCAGCCAGCCAGGCAATGGTCTCAGTCCGCTGTGAGAAAAACATTTTGCCGATCAGCTTCAGCTTTTTTTCAGATGCAGTATTGGAGATGATATCAAAATTTGATGCGAGAAGTGGCTTCAGTCATACACTGCTGCACCAGTTCTGAAGTGCACTGTTCTAAAGGTTGAAGGCTTCCTCATGCAGGGTTCAAAGCTTCTCCCCATGTGTTCACATCCAACAAGGTGTCCTCCACTGGCTGCGCCAGGTCATCCATTATAGATAAATATCCTCGGTTCCAAACTAGGTGATTCACTGGCAGTTCAAACAAACGTCACCAAAGTTCAGCGTGAACCCTCCAGACAGGCAGAGACAGCCACAAAATAAAAAACATTACATAGCTAAAAAAATATCAGAACCTAATGTTCAACTTTTGCTCAATTGGGACTCCTGACCTCCCATGTATCATTGTTATACACAATTCTCCCTTTTTAATTACCTAACTTTTAATATGCTCATGTTTTTCCACAGGGCCTCCATGGATCAATCCAATCATTACATACAGTACAGTATATAAGTATACAAACCAAACCAATTCTATTGCATTATATGAAAGACTAATATGGCCTTTCAAGCTTAAAGGTTGTATTTGATGCTTTATCATTCCCCTTGTGAATCCTTTTTAGCTCGGTTGTTTTCATCCTCCGAGGCAATGAAGTAAACTTTTTTAAATTTCTGCGAGTGTTGATGCGAAAGCAAAGAGTGGACCTCCAATGACAAAAAGCTAACAAATAAAGAGATAAAATAAAAGGAAAACTGCTCGCTTCAAACATAGAGGCACAACTCTCGGGAGCCATCATACATACTGCAGGTCTGGCCCCACATAAAAGAGTTTGTCCAATTTGCTGGATGGTGAACAAATATGGTCAATATGTCCAGATTTGGGTTACCTCAGTTGTGCGAAAGCCCCTTGAGGTACATGTTTGCTGTGGCTCAGTAGTGTGAAAAAAGCCCCTGACTGTGTCCACTCAACCCAAAAGGTGAGGGGCATTCGAGTCTGTCAGTGCCGTATGTTGTCTGATGTTAACGGCAGCAAATATACTGCCAGGCTGCTCCTTTGTTTCAGTCCTGAAGTATGAACTGCGATGTAAAGAGATGTAACGTTGGTTTAGAAAAGTAGCACAACATCCACATCAAAATATTGAAAATTATATATCGCAATATATCGCAACATTTATTTTAGTTTTAACCTGGTTGTGACCTACGACCTCCACTCATGTAAATGTCACAATATGGCTAATATACATGTGCCATTCTACCAGCAGCGTACCATCATGGTGATAGGCCCCGGTGCAATTTTTTTGTTGTACCCCTGCCCTAAACACAAGCGCACGCACACACACACGCTTGGAGACACACACGAACAGCCACTCGAGAGAACTGCTATTATCACCATGTAGGGTGACAGGCTAACGTTACAGGTGACTGGCCATACACTCATCCTGCAAGCCATCCTTTCAGCACCACGGACAGCGGCTGAAGCTCCATATGAAAACACTTATCTAACAGCCTGCCCTGACCTTTGGTAAATCCTTACCGCTCAGACATCAAATAGTCCACGTGATTCATTATAGTTGGCTAGGCTTAAGCTTCACACCGGTTGGACCGTCGATATTTACGCCACTGCATTGTACAATGTGCCATTCCCGGTATTGAAGTGAAGTGAAGGCAGGAAGTAGCATAGCCGACATGGATGACAAAGTTAGAGCAGTACCTTCCAAATAAAAATGTATATATCACAATATGCATCGTATAGCAATGTATTGTGATATATCATATCGTATTGTGAAGTTCCAATACCGAGCCCTACTAGAAATTCAGGTGTTTAGCAAGTTGCATATTTTCCTTCTGAGCAATTTTAGACAACAAAAAAATATGTATGAAAGATTCTGAAATTCTTCGCAGAGAGATGTTTCGGAACAGCATTTAGATGTTTACAGAAAAGAGGAAAAAATAAATGGTGAGCTGAATACTAACTAAAATATGAAAAGAAAACTGTTTTCAAGGAAAAGGACCAGCATTTGGAAGGCTATTTCAGCATTGTATTTGACATTTTTCTATTGTGACAATCTGGAATCACATTTGCCTTTATAACACCAAAGAGGAGGATGGTATGGCTCCTCAAGCACAAATACTCCAAAGCTTTGATGACAGACAGGGGTTGAAATTAAAGTCATATATAGGGGAGAAGAAACGGTTTACGTTATGATAACCTCCCTCTGGGCTTTGCTTTGCAAATCTGTGAAAGTTGTGTGGATTTGCAAAACAAATACATCGATGCCCTGGTTATTTTATTAAATGATAGCTCCCTGGTTTATCCGTGCCTAAGAGCTCTGAGCTTCTATATTTGTAGAGCAGTGCTATATATACTGCAGAAACCCCTGTGAAGGTATTTTCATGTTGATAAAGCATTTATAAACCAGGTAGAGTAGCTGCCAAACATATTTATTTTACTACTACATTTATTTTGATTAATTTAATCTTTCATTTAGAAAACGTTTTATGTAATAAAAAAAGGGGAAAGATGTCATCAGGATCCATTGACATACATGATGTGTGGGTGATGGTCACAGAGACACAGTTCAGCCTGTGTGATATTGACATTCATGGGGTTGACCCCCCCTGCCCCCTCCATGAAACCCATGTTGATAACATTGATCGTTTAAACCTTAAATCGATGCGGCCCTGACCACTTGTAAAGCAGTAGCCTGGGCTGAATCCCAGCCCCCGGAGCTGCTCTCTGAGCAGATCGGCATGTCTTTGAAAAGCCTGCCGAGTGATACAATCCAATCCAAATCCATAGCTTCCCTATGGGCTGTGAGGAAGGCACAAAGCCCTAATGTGTGTGTAGACCGTTTGTAGTGCTGCTTAAGCTCTGATGTAGTCAACAGAGCACCATGGTTTAACTGAAGTACACAACTGTTCTCCAAGCATTCCCATCTTTTATTTTTCTCTTCACGTGTACAGCCTACAGTCTGCTGAAAAAAATAACCTAGGTTGTTCTAAACCTTTAGTGCAGTGTGGTAAACCAAGCCATGACATTTTTCTCTCATTGTGCTTCTTTTCCACTCTTGAGTCTGTCATTTCTCTCTGAGCATAAAGGAAAAGTCAGGCGGACATGCTGTGGCATCAAATAATTTCCTCTCATTTTGGCTAAGGCAAGCTTATGATAAAGCAGCAGCATCCTTTAATAAATCAGACTTGCACAGGAGATGAAATGTTACATGCTGCTCGGCTGGTTTTATTGTTCCCTTGCAAATGTAGTGGACACCACACTGGCTTTTAGTCTCAATTTAATTTCCTATACAGACAACCCTGACAGAATGAAATCACAGTGAAAAACACAGAATGTAGAGGCACTATTTTCAAGCTGCTGCCATGTACCTCTAATATTTTGCCTCATGGCCACTCACACCACAGAAACATCTCTCTACTGCAAACCTTAGTTATTCCACAAATGTCACCAAGGTGAAAACAGTGAAACCATCTCAATAATTCACACTCACCTGGCCTTCATACACAACATATCAATGGTGCATCAGACAAAACGTTGTGATTGTAAATAACATGCTAACTAAATTCAGGAATTGAAGGCCCTGCCTTTGTGCAACTTTTAATATTATACTAACATTTTGGATAGCATAATTAGTAGTCCCCGGTTGTGAAGAGTGGTCCCATAAAAGAAGATACAAGCAACATATTTTTCAGAATGGAAATTTGCGTAATGAATGAGAAGGTAAAAGATGAAATATATTCAAAGGAAGAGCCTGTAGTCCAGACGTGCATAACAAAGGTTACTTTCAATCCTTACAGTCCAGACTTAATGACAATGTGATAATGTCCTGCGTTTTGATGACATTCTGTTCCTCAGGACAAGACGTTCTCTCTTAAATATGAACCCAAATTCTCAATTATCAGCACAAATCCCTTACACTAATCTATCTAACTATATAAACCAAGGAATCTCTGTCTGTGTGTCTGGCTATCAGTCTGTGTGTCATACCTATTTTTTCTCCTCACTCTGAAATGTCACACGGCCCTTCGGTTGCGTTCACGGGACCATTAAAAGTATGTGCATGCGCAACTGGACCGACTCATATAAGGTTGGTGAAATGCGTGTCTTCTATTTCATGTCTACATCATGAAGCAGTATCCAGCAGTGAGGGGTTCCCACCTGCCCCAAAATGCTCCATAATGTTTTTTTTACCCCTCATTTATATGGAGGAATTAAAACATTGTTGATTTGTTGGAAAAAGGTACATAAATAATTTTAAAAGCGACACTGTTAACACAGTTTTGGAAATCCCTCTAAATATAAAATACAGGACATTGATTTACCATTATAACTAACATAAACATGTATCTGGTGGTCACATTAATCCAAAGTTTCTACCGTGTGACCAGAGAAATTGTGTCTCCCTCCAGGGGGTGTTGACTCCCTACAGTGAGACAAACAGCGAATTCAGTTCCTAATACACATGTTCCTTACATATGTAAAAATCTTCAATCACAATGAACTTTCTTGAAGAGGACATATACTACTACGTTCCAGGTCTTTGCTTTTGATGTTGGATTCCAATAGAGCAGCTAGACACCATTGACCATTCAGTGAACTCTGTAGATCTTAAGGAAACTGTTCCTCACTTCCTTCTATTTTCTGCCTTTACTCAGAAGTTCACAACGGTCTGTGTAGGTTCCTCCTCCCTCTTGCCCCCTGAGCCCACTCTGTTGTGATTGGTCACCTTCTGCAATTCCACAAAGCCCCAAAGGTTTACTGTTATTTACGTTTGGTTGGCAGGGAGATCACTAGCCAAATGTTACCATTAATTCTACACTTTGTTGTTTTGGGTGCCCTGCACTTCGGAGGCCTTCTGTACCTCAGTGCTCATTTGGAATGTGGAATAAACCTCTGTTAGATGCTATGCTATTGCTGTTAGTATTCAATATTGTACAAATTGTTTTCCTGTGAAATTATTTTACAGATTCGATTTCTGTCGTTCGGCCCAATAGGCATCTAATTGCCAATTTTCTTTGTCTTTAACAATCTAATTGTTGTTGTTGTGGTTATTGCTATAATTATCATACTCAGTATTGATAACCTGGCTCAGGTGCCTGGCTTACTGAAATATTAAAAACGTTTATGCATTAGGTAGAAATCTTCCAGGGTTGGATGTCTGGATCGGTCCAACTTGCAGTGTGCTGTGTACATTTGGATTCAAAAACATGCACAGCAGCAAGTACAAGTCCCACCATTACCACTGGGATTATTTCATTCCCCCGTAGAAGTAACCTTCTCCCGGTTAGTGTAAGGATGAGGAGAGCAGCTTAGGGACCAACCTTTTCAGGCAATTCTGCTGCCAAGCCGTTTTATCCCCGTACACAGTTTCCCAGGCTAACAAGAATATTTACTCAAACGGTTTGTTCATCACAACTGGGATACCCAATCTCATTCTGTCAGTGAGGCACAACCCAGTTCATCAGAGACTTTCAAGACCCTAATGGCACTATGGCCAATAGCCAGGGCCAATAACTGTACGTCAAATGTTGCCACTGTTACAATTTAACATTTTATTTTGACTACTAAGGCAGTGAGTACTAAAAAGGACTTGGTTGCAGACACAATTACACAGCAACCCATAATTGATAACTCTCGTTAATGTCATTACTAGATGACCATAACCAAGGACTAACAATATGTGGTATGTCTGTGTGGGTGTTTCCTTAAATCTAACATGTTTGTACTTCGTGTAGTATGTACTTGAGAAATAAAGAAGATTATTTCCTGTCTTGTTAACTGAGGAACTCTATTTCAGGCCAGGTTGGGCACCTCACGTATACAACGCTGGTTCGATGTCAAACTCAAAATGAAGAACAAGTAGGAACAAGGCCAAGAGTCTGCAGCAATGCTATAGTGAGGCTGTAACAATGCAGTGTTCCCTATAATACACCAAATTGGATGAAATGATTCAAACCTTCTCCGTCATTAATTCTCATTTCCAGTGGAGGAACCCTCGTGTGACATGTATGAAATGGGGTTGCGACTTTAACATTTTTGTTCAATGTCAAAATCAGCACTGGATCGTAAAGCCTGCTGTATTGCTAATAATCCCCACAACTCAGGTTTCATTCCATTTCATTTCATTGTAGTTATAAAATCTTATACTTTCGAATAATTAACCCTTGCTTCAGGACTTCCTCAAGGGGGCCTAATGAAAACATATAAGAGGATATAGTGTATGACCATTGTTCGATTTCCATCAGTAATATTGTTACTTGATATCAAATCCAATCAGTGGAAGGCTATGATAAAGGTTATTATATTCAAAGCAGTACACTTCCGTTTGCTATCTTGCAGCTGTTAGATGGTCTAGATCTTTCAGGCTTCCTGTGTCTTAATGCCTCACATCCTGATACAAAGTGACAGATTGATAGCTCAACTCTAATACCATGCCTGCTATGTTAGACTGAGAAAGGCCATGTCTTCTCTCTCTCTCTCTCTCGTGCTCTTTTTCTCTCTTTCTCTTTCTCTCTCTCTCTCTCTCTCTCTCTCTCTCTCTCTCTCTCTCTCTCTCCCATTCACGACTTACATGACAGGATTGTAAGTCATGAGGAGCACTGGTGCCATTATAGCATCATCCTCATCCGTTAGTAAGTGGATTATGGGGCTGGAGCGCTGGCATGCTCTGATGTTTTGGTTTGGTTTTATTGGCTATAAGAGGACACAGTCCACTTAGTCCTCACTTTGATTCCATGTAATGCCTGACATTAAACAGTTTTGTCCCATATAGTCTATGTTAGCCCCCCCTTCTATGCATGGGCGCTAATGCAGGTTGATGGCTTTGAATTACATTTGTCACTGAGGCAGATTTGATTGAGGTCCATTTCAAGTGCTTGACATTTGACATCTTATTCTAGTTAACTTGGGGATGAATGAAGCAATGGCGGTACTTGACATTAAAGATGAGCTTTTGTGGTAACATAATTGTATGCAATGGTATCAAATCTGAGAAATTCCTTATGGCCACTCTGTATTTTAGCACTAGTTCAGTGCCCCCTGAAGGATGTGCTCTTTGGTCACTCCAAGCACCGGTACCATACCAGCACAAATATACGTGCACCAAAGTCAAGCTGGCTTGACTGGTTCTCACCAGTTTTTTTTTCCAGAAACACTGATACAAGAGTCGGCAGTGCACCCCTAGCCTGGTGCTACCAGACCATCGTACTTAATTTAATTTGTACAGAAGGTCTGGAACTGCTGTAATTGGCAAACGTTCACTCACTTGGAGGCGGGTGTCTGTTGAAGTTTAAAACTATTGGATCTGCTCAGGGCCACTCTGGATTAGCCAACCAATCGCAACCATATTTGGTTGGCTTCTGACGGTGCGTTCCAGTTGTATACATCCTCCGGGGCCTATCCGAAAAGTCCAATCTCCTAACCTATAAGCCTCCTTTCCTATGCCTTAACCCCTAAACGTCATCGGGGTTAAGGAGAGATGAAAGGTGCTTCCTATCGAACATAGGAAAGGACAGCGCTGTTTCAAATGAATTCGACTCCACCTTTCCTAACCGACGTCATTGCGCGACGGCGAGTATTGCTGACGTGAGTCGCGTGAAACTACACTATTCTCCGAAAATTGACTACAACAAGCGCTCGTTTGATCCATGCGTTCTTTTCATATTGATTTTAATCAGGTTGTCGCCAACAGAGTGAGAATCACTCCCATATATCCCAATTCACATGTGGAATAAAAAGAGGCTACACTTAGCCTATGTTGATGTTGAAATGAACTGCCCCCAGTAACTTCATTAAATGTGAAGTTGGTATTTTATTTTCTTATGGTGTAAATGATGTGCTACGAAAATAACTAAATTATGATGTTGGTCTTTTATGAGTTCTTTATTATCTTAATGGGGGGGTATTTTGTTTTAGCTGAGTTAAATCTTCCTCTCTTCTCTTCTCCTCTCCTCTCTTCTGTTTTGCCTCTCGTTCGTATTCGTGTAGAGTCGGTAAACTCCGGCGGTGGCTTGTTGCTTTAAATCTTGCCGCCGTAAAGGATTATGGGATACCACTATCTCCTTTCCTTTAGCATAGGTTGGTCAGGAGTAACCTATGCTAAAGGAGGGTTAAAGGATGAATCGAGGCTCCTTTCCTATGCCTTTCCTAAGCATTTTGGGAATTCGGATCACCTATCCGCCGAGTACTTCCGGTTCATCTCGATAGGAAAGGAAATTTCCTATGCAAAAAAAAGTTTTCGGATAGGCCCCAGGTTTAAATCTAATATTTGCTGAAATTCTGACTAATTTGTTATCCTAACTAACTGCAGAGGGAATTATCTGGCTTTCTAGCTGCTTAATACTTTTCTGTAAAAACGTGTCTGTCTGCCTGCCTTTTTGGGGCATACAGTGGGTTAAGTGGGGTATTTTTGAATAGCTGTCCCAGCTAGAAATGAGGTTTATGTGTCTAAAAGCTGTTAAACAAAACGGTAAAGTTGCTGGGAATACATATAGTATTTTGTGCCATTCTTAATACAAGAATATTGATGAATGCAGCTTTAAGCATTAAGTGTAACAAAAACCTTAACACATATCTAATTGAGCTGAATGTTATATTGTTATATAACATCTAAACAGGTTGATGCAGTCCATCTTAATGTGTACTTCCCAAACTCAGTTTTCACCTGGAGAATGTGATAGTGTCCAATTGGTAACATTCTACTTTATCTAGTGTACAGTCACTGTTTGTATTTGAGTTTAAACAGGGGACTTCATCAGTGACTTTCAAAGTGCTGAAATTTAATCATCGCAAACCAAATTACTCAGGTCCCCTTTTTGACCACTGTGCATGCAGATTTACTGCATAAGTGGCCCACATCATGGTGTCATTTGTTAATGTCCTTGACTATGCAGATTAAGCAAGAACTTTATGCAAATAGGCCTCTACTTTTGCCAATTTAAATTAATATGAGCAACTAAAACCCTCATTTCTATTCCGCCTCCGAAAAAATCCTCATATGTTTGAAAATGGATTCTCTTTATGTAAACGACTGATTAAATCTATTTTTCATTTTACCATTTCTGCTTATCTTTCCGTTGCTGTGCTTGTTTAACTGAAGTGACAGTTTAAATGTAATAGTTTTTTTTCTCTCTGTCATTATCTTTAAATGGATTTTCGAATAAACCTTGTTTTGCTACAGTTGTTTTTGCTGTTCCAAAGCATCAATTGATTACTTTCATAATATTTTACACTTGCCTTCTATTTCTGAAATTACAATAACAAGGGAAAATAGGGGGAAATTTTTTTTTTTTTTTATCTTATTTTACATGGGCATTTTCTGAATGAAGGGTATTCACTTTTTACTTTTTTTTTCTTTTTTACATGCGTCTCTTGTAGTGGCAAATCACTGCTGTCTTCGTGTCTTTGTGAAGTCACCTTGACATTTAAAGGTGAAGTAAGCGGTTTATTTATATTAATATAACTGTTAAATCGTTCTTTATTCATACAGTAATCACTTACACAATGTGCGCGTTTCATAAAGCCAATCTTTTAGTCAGCTGCTCTGCATGTAATCAGCAATTAAACTTTATGTAGTATCCCGAAATTTTATCCAATCACAAGAAAGAACGCTACAAACCCACACCCGTCCGCACCCGTCTCACTCATGGTCTCACTGCCGGTGCACGCCAGAGCGACACATGGGTTTGTTTATGTGCCTACAATGGCGGAGCAGTTAAAAATCCTTCCCAATGTCTGTTTTGATGGTTTTTATCATGTTTTATCACACTTATGGATCTGAGATGATGCCTGATAACTTGCTGCTCGAAGACCGCAGTGCATTAATGTGGTGACGTAGGGACGAGCGAGGGGACTGCTAACTGCAGTAACTGACAGGAAGTTAGCTACACTGACCATTCCGCTTACAGCTCCTTTAAAGCTGGGGTGGAGGATTTGGGGAGAAAATGGCAGTTGGGATAGAGATTCGAATCCAAATACCCCAACCGCTCCACTCTTTGGTCCCTCCCCTGTGGTCCCCCCTGACATGCTCTACCAACAAAGTTGTGCCACAGTGAATGGCCAGTCCCAACAGCCAATAAGAACAGAGAATCGGAGCCTCACTCTAATTGGTCAAAGTGTCAGCTCATGTTAACTTTGACCAATCACCCCAGCTTTAAGTAACTGTTTTCTTTCACAATCTATCAGATTTGATTTCAGTTCTCATCTGGTTAGCATCAGAATATGCATAGGGAAGGTGGTACATCGTTCATATTAAAACATGTAGGGGAGAACGTGGTAATCGGAGACACTTTTTACATTTGCTCCCCTCTAAGCGAGCTAAAATGATTTATCACTCAAATTTACACATTTCCCATTAATTCAGGGTGTTTCCTATGGGCATTAGCAGAATTTTTCAAGACAAAGGGCAAAAGGATGAAAATATGATTGTTTTAAAAAAAGTTGTCATGTGTCTCACTTTACCCCAGCTGTGGGGTAAACTGAGACAGACCAGAAAAATCAAGGGGGTAAACTGAACCACTTACTTTTTTACACTCTAAACTACCATAACAACACATATTGTAACAGTTTGAATCCTGACAGCTAGCTTGAAAACCAAATATTACAAAACTAATGTCGGACAAGTAACAGAATCATGGGGTTTGGACAATTAAGCAAAACATTTTTCTAAACACTTGAAAGTAACTGATCAAATACAACATATAATTCATGTTCAATAATTAACATTCAAATGACAGATAGAACCAGTTAGATTAAAACACAGGCTGGGGGTCAGAACACAGGACCCTAGAGCCAGCTTGTGTCTGGCGTCAGAGCAAAGGACAATCAGAACCAGAACAGTCTGGGACTCAGAACAGGACTAAACCCAGCTGTCATTTTCCTTCTTTTGAGTCTTTTTTTTCTGCATTTGTTTTATTGGGATCATTCATTGAATAAAGACATATTTCTTAGAGTCTATTGATGTTAAAGGTAACTCTCCTGTCCCCCACATACAATGCCAAACCATGCCCTTGCTGACACCCCTTCAACCATCTACCCCCACCTCCAGCCCACATTGGCCGCGTTTACCAGATTCGTTAAGAGCCTCTTTGAGCTAAGTACTTCTTTGGAGCGCTCTTAAGAACGCTGTGAAAGAAGAATGCGTTTCCCAGATTCGTTCTTAGCGAAAGTAGCTCTTTCACTAAGATGGAACTGTGAGACGGAGCTGACCCACTCTTTTAACCTTCTTAGCGACCAAATCGTCAGTGATCATGCCGCGTCAGGAAAATTTATTTCCTCCACTTTTCGAAATAATAAAACAATGCTCAATGCGGACCACTGGCGCAAGAAACATAGACTAATAGTAGAGAAAAAAAATGTTTTAATGAATTAGACGTTTACGTTTTCCACACACGTGAGTTTATAGTACTACTACACATACAAAAAACATCAACAACCCTGTGGCATTTCACAGATATCAAAGAAACAGATTTAATTGAACTCAGCTGAACCTCATTCAGAGCGGCTCCACCTGCTAAAGGCGTTGCCAAAGTCCGCGCGTGTGAGAAACCATGGCTGCAATACAACACCTTCTCGCTGCGAACCAACAGCCTCGCCGTGCGCAAAGCCAGACGGTTTACATAAATGCATACGTGCGTCGGCACTTCTCCCCACTGGACGTGCTATCAGACCGGGCCGTCCAGGCAAAGTACCGGCTGCTCCGTGCGGAGATCCAACGGCTGATCACTCTGGTGTCTCCACACATCCAGAGCAACCCGCTGCAATTTTGCCTTCAGCCTGGTCCAACAACCCGCAGCCCCTACCTCTTCACCACCACACTAAAGCTTAAACCCACAACCACCACACATCACCCATATTAACTCTCAGGCCTGAAGGCTGAAATAAATAAACAGAACCAGCAGATGTAGGCTACATGTAACGTCCTGCACACTATGATTATTGCTGCAGTGTCCGGGTGCTTTACCTGAAAGTCTGGCACTGGAATGCTGTTGAAAGGGCGCACAATACGCACACGTCATTAACCTACGCTTAGATAAATTACAAATTGCCTGGTACTTTTTGTTGCTAGGTTTGACACCCTCATTTCAATGCAAAATGATCCACACAATACATGGTTGAAAAGAAATAAAAATAGTTTATTGAAACCATACGGGGGAGGGGTTACTCCGCGCTGTCTTTACTGGGCGTCTGCATCACCTGCAACGAAGGGAGATTGATTAGTGAAACCTTCTCACTCTTCCTTTTTGTTTGGTTCTGGAACTCCTGCCACTTTTTCCTCACAGCACGCCAGTCACGCAGGCCACATGGGCTGGAGGGGGACATCTTTTCGGCTATGGCCTGCCTAACACGGTTCTTCACCGTGATGTTCTTTTTGCCCCTTGTTCCCCCGAATAAAACTCCCCGGTGCTGCCAGACCTCGTCCACCAAGACGCCCATCTCCTCCGCGGTAAACGACGGTGCCCGCTTGTTTATTTTGCTGCCGCTTTCTTCCATTCTCACATCACATGTGTGTGCCTATATCCACGGGGTATATATGTGCTGATGGGCTTGATTACTACTTTGATACACTTGTTGCCACACACACCCGCACCCACACACCCCCCCCCCACCCAAACACACGATACATGCATAGTCTAATTCCACCTGTGTGGGGGAGACCACGGGGCGCTGTGTGTGACTTAGGGGCACTTTACACTGTGAAAACGTGACAGTTTTCCAGTTTTTGGTTTGAAAAAAAACCCCGTTCAGACACAATTTATCTGACATCTTCACCCGTACACATGTTTTCAGAGGAAACGGGCCGAAATCGCTGTCAGCGGTCAGCGGTGACAGCCTAGTAGATAGCTCTTCCGGTACAATTTGATGCATAAAACCTTACTGTAACCGAAAATTAATGCCACTAACGTTCATAAAGCGGTTGGTTTAAGCTTGGGGTTACAAGTATTGTAAAAGACAAGCTTTCTGTCCTCTTATTTCACCGCATTGAACTCGTAAAAACAGAAGACATGCTGATAGTGAAGGGATTTTATGAGCGGATACCTTCCTGTTAGGCGTACTTCAAAATAAAAGTCAACTCACGTGTGTCCAGTGAAATGCTATTAATGTTTAGCCAGTGAAATGCTTTTACTGTGAAGCCGTAGCCTTAATGCTCCTTTTGTTGAACAGTAACTTAACCGCTGCGCGCTGAACTATGGATAGTGTGTTTTAATGTAGAGAGAGCCGTGTCCCTGCCCTGGCATAGAAGCTACACACGTTTATTTGGCTAGAAAAACCGGCAGAGCACAAATCTTTCCCCAGACAAAGTGGCCGGTGGTCTCAATAACTTACTAATCGCTTAGACTAAATTGGCGAGTGTTAGCCTATATTTTAGCCCTGCACGTCACTCTCCGCTGATCACAGTGATGGTGCCGCGGAGACACCGTGCATGTTGTCTTCTAACTTTATAACTCGCTTGTGTTGTGGGTATTTTGACAGCAAATGTTATAGACTACGCATGTGTGAGGGTGGAGCTGTGACGTCAGCGTTATCAGGGGAAATGGTTTCGGTGTTTACAGGAAACCAAAACCGTTAAGTTTTCCAAAAAATCCTCCCTGGGAGGTGATCTCAAAAACTTGCGGTTTCATGCCTGCGTTTGCTGTTTTCCTGTAAATGATATAGTGCAACCGCGGGAATTTTTCCGCGTTTGCACCGTTTCGTGTTGTCGTGTAAAGTGATAAAGAGGTAGATTTATTCAGTTTCAGCACGACCGCGGTGGACAGCTCCCACCAAAGAGCTTCTTTCGCTTCAACTTACGCGTTCTCCAAAGATGGCACTTAAGAAGCCATCTGGGAAACACCCATATCTTAGCGCTCCTTCTTAGGCAAACCCTTCTTTCAACCCTTCTTTGGTCCCAAAGAAGGGTCGAATCTGGGAAACGCGGCCATTGTCTTTTGTCCTATTCAAACTAGCCTCCTTGCTATCACAGACACTGTCTCACTTTACCCCACAGCATTTGTCTCACTTTACCCCACTGCCACAATTTGAGAAAAAAACTACCTCTCTCAGCAATTCAGGCTAATCTTCAGTTATCATCATCACATGGTTTCATATGTTGGTTGTTCATCAACATGTTTGATAGAAGTTTTTCTACCTGAATCAATTTGATTAGGCACACTAATCGATTATGTAGACAGCAAGAAAATGTACTTTTACATGCAAAAAATACATTTTTGTGAAAAAAACATGCTTACAACATCACCATGAGGTCCTCTCTTTCATGGCCAAGGGGAAATGAGAGGGGCTTGAAAACATTTATCTCACATGACCAAAAATGTGTTCTGTGTCCTAGATACAGGGGGTGTCTCACATTACCCGATGACTCACATTCCCCCGTCCTCCCCTAACAGTATGGGGTCTAACTAACAACTGCGGCTGCATGTTATCTCATCTTTCTTGTCACTTTCTATAAATTGTCCCTTTCACTAACCCTATAACACATTTTATTCATGGAATAGATATGTTGTGATATTCAAACTGACAATGGCTGGCTCTTCCCTGTGTTTCCACGGGGCTGTGTGCTTTTGACTTGCCTTGACTTTGATCTGTATCCCCTTTCTTGGCACGATTCTCTGGCTCTGTTCTTGCTTTTTTAGCTCTTTGTTTGATTCTCTCTCTCTCACGCTCTCTCCCTCCCTCTCTCTGCTTTTCCTCTGATTATTTCATGCGTTCCAATACACTTACTTCCATACTATTAAGTATACCAGAAAAAGCTTTAGGATATCCCAATACATGCATTTCAAATGCAATATTCTAAAAATACCCAGATGCCCTAATACATCCAATTGCATTTTGAAATTTGCAAACCAGCATGCTTTAGTATGTAGTAGAGTAAAAATAAAAAGTATGTGATTTTGGAACGCAGCTAGCCAGCCAGCCTGTCCTAAGGGCAGGTTCAGTGCCCTTCATCCGCCCATCCTGTGCGTGCGCCCAGTCCTCTTCTCCCACAAGTCCTGGTGGGGAAGGCCGCCACGTCCCTAAACCCCGCAAAGCCCGGATCACTAGTCATTAAAATCATATAGGAAAAGGAGTCAAATCGAAATGGTCATGTGACCTGACCCAGTCGTCTGGTATCAGTGCTTGAGCTGATATCCAAAGTCACCATCGACTTCTATCTCCCATAGTTCACACGGGCTGTCAACCGAGCTTTTCGCTTAATGCCAAAGTCAGATATACTAGCGGTCAGACTGTAAGCCAAACTTATTTGGAAGGGAAAACAAAGCCAAACTCTTAAATTGCCACTCAAACTGTCCATTGTAAACATCAATACGAGTTCTCAGAGCAATTGTTGTAGACCTTCTGAACATATTGTGGTTCAGTTCATCCTTAACATTGGGGATTATTACTTAAATACATTTGGGGTGTGTGTCAGTTTTATCTCGATATAATTCAGTATTAGTTTCTAACTAAACTGTTAACCACTTGTCCACAGCCTTTGATTATTTGACCTCTTGTGTTGATCTGTCAAATATATCTTGAGTAACTTTAGTACAATCAAAATATGACCTACACTGTATTCAACTACAACTATCCTTAAATACAGTAGTTCCCAAGTGGGTATCACAGCACACTGAGGAGCACACCAAGGTTTGTTATACCAACTGCAGTTATTTTCAAACTCTGCAAAAGGGAAGAAGCAACAAACAACATAATATACCGCATTAAATATGCAGCCGTGCTGCAGCTGAGATCGGTGGCATGACAGGTCATGCTTGTCAAAGCAATGCGACACGCTTTCCGGCACACAGTCTGGGCACTGACCTCAGCACATTCATTGGGGATACGGTTTATTGCTGCTGACCCTTACGCTCACATTCCACACAGCCTTAAATTGCCAGCCAAGAGCCATGTTCTGAACTTTCCTGGACTTTGTCTCAAGGTGAAATGAACGCACAGTAGCTTACTGCCATTTCAAGGGGGAGTTGGCAACTCTGGAGAACACTTGTTGACAAAATCACATTTTGTCAAAATCAGTGAATATCTCCTCACAAAAAATCTGGTGTTAATACACAGCCTAGGCTCTGTAAATGGGGCATGTTGCTTTGTCTACATACCAGTTTTACAGAGCTTAGGCTGTGTATTGACACCATCATTTTCGTCCAGGCACAACCGGTACAGACAGGTAGCATATCGTGATGAGATATACACTTATTTGGACAAAAAGTGATTTTGACAACACGCATTCTCCAAAATGGCTGACTTTACCTGAACATTGTATAATGGTTACAAATGTTATGCCCTAAATTGCATTTGCGACCCCTTTTTGTTTTTATTGTGCCGTTGGCATGGCAGCTTTGCCATTGATCTGTATTCCACTTGGCAAGATTGTTTGATGGTCTTCTCCCCTTTGACTCTTTCTCCCTATCTCTCTCTCTCTCCTTCCAAATTCCACCCATCCCTTCAGGGTGGGATGATCGCCCTTCTGCTGTCCATCCTGTGCCTGGTCCTGATCCTCTACACCCGGCGGCGCTGGTGCAAACGCCGTCGCATCCCCCAGCCACAGAAGAGCGCCAGTGCCGAGGCGGCTAATGAGATCCACTACATCCCCTCGGTGCTGATGGGAGGCCAGGCCCGCGAGAGCCTCAGGAACTCCCGGGGTCAGGGGCCCAACTCCAGCGGTACCCTCAGCATCCGCGAGACACCCATTCTGGACGGGTACGAGCAGGGTTTGGATGGGGGTGGTTGGGGCATGAACGTCATCTGAGATTGTTGAAAATAGGCACATGCAGCAGTAGGAAGTAGACAGATTGTGTTTGGAATCCACTAACTAACTAGTAAGCAGGTGATATAATGCGACCGGCAAAGCGGCACACATATTCATAATTGTGATATGAGTTTTGAGGCTTAAGGAGAGAAACTGTAGGTGAATAGGGTAAAAGTCTAAACAGATAGATATCATGAAACTTTCCCACCTGATAAGTTACATTAAAACAATAGAAATGTTTGATTAGATATGCACATGTGGCTTATATCTAACTAATACATCATGAATGTGCATCTCTTTAAAAACCTAAAATTAAGTGTTATTTAATTTTTACAATATATTAGAGTCCAAAATGTTCTGTTATAATGAATACTGCTAAGAATGATAGTGGAAAGTTTAGCTGATGTCAGTGCTTTAAAGGTTGACATGTATAGTTCAGAGTATTAAACAATAACTAATGTTGAGCTAATGGCTGTTAAAGATGGTTGTATAATATAAAATAATAAAATAATACAAAATATAGAGACGCAAACAGACACAATTTAATAAAACAAACACCTAAATAATTTTATTAATACTATTTCTAGTATGATAGAATACATGTCATGAAAGCAAAACTGACTCGTGCTTTAGATAAACACTGTTTTTGCCTGCTGTGACCCGCCTTAAGATAAACCTACTCCCCTTATCATTAAATTCTGTCATACTCTGAAATATTGACTGCTTCACCAGGCACATTAGCGCGTTTGCGATATTTGTTCTAATTTAGATGAGTCAAGATAATGGAGCACTAATTGATTTCCTCCTACATCCCCAGGTATGAGTACGACATTACAGACCTGCGTCACCATCTGCAGCGCGAGTGTATGAACGGCGGCGAGGAGTTTGCCAGCCAAGTCACCCGTACCCTGGACTCCCTCCAGGGATGTAATGACAAGAATAATATGGACCTCACACCTGGTAAGTTGACTGACGCACAAATATGGCCCAGCTCGGGAAAAATACAGTGTGGATGCTGCACATCTGTAGCAAAAGCATCTTAAAGCTCCACTAATCTTATCCACTTATTATGTATGTAAACAATGATTCAGGTACTCTCAGGGGAAACAGCAAGCGAGCTGGTTTCTGTGAAAAGACACACAGCACATTACCTGACAAACATCAAACAGTCAATGCAAGTCAATGCAGAAAAAGTTAGCAACTAGCTCGGGAGATATTTCAGATTCCATGACATTTCCCCCTTAGGAGTTAGCGGAGAGATGAGTAGAGCTAAAAGGAGAGTGGATATTGGACTTACATCTGTCAACTGGCCAAACCCCCAAATTAATGCTAATGCCCCAAACCACAGCCCAAACCACATGTGGACAACGTTAGCAACAAGTGGAACATTAGCATAGCAGCTAGAAAGCCAGATATGCTCCTCCAAAAGGTGATGTAGACCACAACAAGTGGAGTATTGACCTTTTACACAGGATACATTTTTTTTAAATACAGCAGGGAAAAGCAAAAGTGAAACTAAATTTAGTTAACATTGGCTCAGTTCCATTAAAGGTAGAATCAGCTATTCCGTAGTATTAACACTGGATTTTTTTCAGTGTGCAGACCTCTGTAGGTAGTGGATCGTGAGGATATATTCACTAGTTTGACAAAAGTAATTTTGACAAAAAGCATTCTATAGAATCTCTGACTCCACCTTTAGTGTGTTCTAGGAAGCCATAACAGTGAGCCTTCATGAACTTTTCCGGCTATGAGATGCTGTTAGACAAGTCCGTTTCACTTGTGGTCATCACAGGGCCAAACAAATGCGCCACCAAATTTTCCGACCGGCATAGCAATAGGCACATCTTTTACCTTTCATGGATTATACAGACAATAGCACATGTATTTGAAAGTAGGAAAAACAAATACTGCTTGGATTATATTACATGGTCTTTCATAGTTCAACCACCGTTTAGTTATAAATCTTAGATGTGCTAACTTAGAAATATTGTTGATTCATGCATCATCATCATAAAGCTTGTTGTGTACGAGGTATGGATATCAAGGGAGTTAAGTGCATCGTCTGTTCTTTTGCCTAAAACTCTTCCAATTATTTTAAATTCCAAACTAACTACATTCTGTCGCTTTGACTTCTCATTAAAAACCCTTATCGTTTTTTCCCCTCCTCCCCAGCCATATATTTCTGCAATTAAAAACAAAGCAACAAGAGAGTATACCCAAAATGGCACATTTAGGGGGGAAAACTATAAGGACAGGATAAATTGCTTTCTAAGCGGGGAATGATTCATTGACGTTAACGCCGTCGTAATAATTAAACAATCAGTGTGAAACCAAAGAAAACTAATTGGAATTTTGAATTGAGTACCACAACCATAGATAGTAAATAATATGGATGTAGCATCTGGGCTGACCTCAGTTATTCACACGGCATCCAATAATCCTGGTTTGTGCGCGTCGCCATCTTGTGAGATTTTTACTCCGCCTCACTCCTCTTGCCGAAAAGGGGAATCGACGTCACGTCGGAGGGAGGGAGATAGCTGACGTATACCTCCGAGGCAAAGTGAGGGACAACGGGCGGAGAGCTGTCACTCAAGAGATCGCGCCAATACATTTTAACCTCCAAAAGAATAAAAACTAGCGTGGGCCAAAAAAATTCACCCCCCTCAGTGTTGTCATGGAGATATGACCTAAACATACAGACTAAAATGGTTTTGTGGCCCAGGCTGTAAATAGGTTTAATAAGTGAGTCAAAGAAAAACTGCTCGTCTTGGCGCCACCCCCAGTGTCACTTTCTGGTTACTACAGTTGTAGGTCACTTCCTTTTTGGATGCCGGTAAAAATCGCTGAGGTTGGGGCTTGACCAGAACGTGTGTTCTTTTTCTCGCATAGGGTGGAAGTAATCATCCAAACAAATATACACAGAACTATAAAGGACTCTGTATTGAGTTTCAAAAACGTGAAAGCTACAAGCGCTTTGCCGATGTAGAACAAAGAAGGGACAGCAAATAATAATAATGAGACACTTGTTCAGCAGTTGTCATCATCAGTGTAAGAACAAATTCACATAAGTTTACCTCATATAAACATCAAACTGCAGGTATTCTTTCAAAGTGTTTACTCCTCTTTTCTTGAAATAAGCAAAACAAAAGCTGCCTGCCAAGCATTTGCTTTAGTGAACCTTTTTTTTCACAATCAGTGGATGTTGGAGTTGACCACCACTCCCATGAGTATTACTCTGAAGTGGAGAAGTTTTGATGCAGATATACTCTCTGAATTTACAAGTAGCAGAAGCTCCATTGATTCATCGAGGGATCCGTTAAGGTGGGGGCATTCTCACATGTTGTTCTTATACAATCCAAACAGCCCCCCACCAGAGGTGATGGAAGCGGCGTAATCCTGTGAATTATGCATTTCGCTTGGTTAGTGTGATAGACCAGAGGAATAGACAATGCAGGCACCGGGCCATGCATGGAATAATGAACAATACGAATGACCGGAGAGGTCACCCAGGAAATGGCAGCGAACATTTAAACTAAAACTTCAAGTCACGATCATCAGGATTTCACTTAATACCTGTTGACTGTCCCGACCTTTCTTCCTTAGCATAATGGAATATGAAAAAATAAAAACAGGTGAAAAAATATATATAACGTATCTATTAATTCATGCCTGTTTTCCATGGAAAATCTTAGAACTTTTATAATAGTGTAGTTGTTGTCATGGTCTGTCTGTGTCTTGTCTTGTTTTGGTGGTTTCCCTGTGTTTCTTGTTTTATTTTGGTATGTCTGTCTTGTTTCTCCCCATGTCCTGTCAAGTTTCCCTCCTGTGTGATTACTGGCCCCGCCCTTATGTGTTCCACCTGTTACTCGTTGCCTACCCTGTCTTGTGTGTGTATATACAGTCCTTGGTTGCGTTCCGAATCGCATACTTTCTACTATATAGTATGTAGAAAAAATATTTAGGATATCCCGATTCTTGTGGCCAGATTTAGGATGGTTAGAAGTACCCGGATGTTCTACTTCATCCGGCCAAGATTGTTAGTGTTGAAAACTGCATCCTATTTGGGCGATTCTGACCTCCATATGAAAACCAACAGGGATGCGACGGATATAAAAGCAAGAGGCAATATCAAGGCGCAATGATATGATGAAATAAGAGAGTAAAAGTATGTCCCAATAGTATGCTTACTGCATCCTAACTAGATTATTTTTATCGTCGGATGTAGTATGTAGAATAGAAAAAAGAAAGAGTATGCGATTCGGAACGCAACCCTTGTGTTTCTTTGTTCCTTGTCTTAGCATAGTGGTTGTTGGTGAGTCCCGTCCTCCATGTTTCCAGTGTTACCAGTGTTAACAGTGTTTTCTGTGTTTTTTGCCTTTTTTGAGTTGTTGCATTTTTGGAGAATAAATTATGCTTTACTTTAACTGTCTGCATTTGGGTCCTACTTGCCTGCCTGCCCACCAACTATCGTAACAGTTATTCGGTACACTTGGTAGTATGGCTGCTTTGGTACATAACAACTCCTGTCTAAATGTTACAATATATAGATTTACCTTATATCTATTCAAATACAAAACATACAGAACATGTGCATTGCTCATTCATATCATTTTTACAGTGACGTTAGTTTTCCTTTGAGCAAATTATGTGTTTATGAATGTTTTCAAACCTCTATTTGGGAACATATGGCCGCATTAAACAAAAAAACATGCCTTGCAATCAATCCAAATGTTGTCTAAAAATCAATGTGGAGCCCATGGTGGCTCTAGAGAAAAATTCAAAGGTGCACCAGGAACATTCAAGAGGGTCCAACTGTGGATCTCATCCCCTAGGGACCCCAGGACTGCAAGCCAATGGGAAGAGGGTTGGATCGCCAGACATGAGATGCGTCACCTCCTTTATGGTCCCCAGAGGTGATATACTGTACTATCTGCATTAAAGGTGCACTATGTAACTTTGGTTGTGTCAGAGAAGTTAATATGTGCCTAGTTATTTTCTCATAACTGAATAAACAAACTGTCCTCTCAGGCAAATTGGATCCCTGGATCACCGTTTGAAGTTAAAAGGCTATCTGTAAAGTTACTGTTTCACTGCTGTTGTTTACAGCAGCAGGGCCCATAGTTTAGTTAAAGGCCTACTTGACCGGTTGGAATATGAAGGTGTATTGAACTCGGAGATCCTATGAAGTATAAATGTGCAAAAATGTTTTAAATCGGATTATCCTAGCCTGAGAAAAGGCAGAAAGAGTGTTTTATGGTCTCACTGTCTAACCCTACATTTCTCTTTCTGTGATGTCACAGAAAGAGAAATGTAGGGTTAGACAGTTAGACTTTCTATGATGTCACAGAAAGAGAAATGTAGGGTTAGACAGTGAGACCATAAAACACTCTTTCTGCCTTTTCTCAGGCTAGGATGATCCGATTTAAAACATTTTTGCACCTTTATACTTCATAGGATCTCCGAGTTCAATACACCTTCATATTCCAACCGGTGAAGTAGGCCTTTAACATACATATTCTAGTCATAGAATTGTTTCCAGGTGCCTCAAAAAACTTTTTTTTGATTGATGATGGTATAACTATTCAATACTATGAGCTACATGTTCAGGAAGTATGTTTTGTTAACTAACTGCAGGCTCTGCACATGTAAACAAATCCTCCTCCTCTGAAATTACATAGTGCACCTTTAAGTCATTATGCTCATGTTAAATTGCCAATGCTACTGGAAATAAAGTTGGATTTTTCTTTCACCCTGAGGACTAAAAACAACCGTCTAAGTAGTCATCATTGGCTTTTATACTGTTGTGGCAGAAATGGAACCTCATGTCTAGGGACAATACTTCCCATTGGCAGGAAACCTGGGTTACCCACACTTGAAGTCTGAAGTTGTAACCTTCTTAAAATATTGCAATTCATTAGATTTTTTTTTCGGTATCCATCTAACCATCCTCCCAACCAGACTGAGACACATGTCTAGACCAGAGTGGTGGAAAGATGAAAAAAACTGTTATTACCACCTCTGAAGCCGAGCAAGTATGGCAAACAGTGTGTGTATGGGGTATGTCATGTTC
Source organism: Hyperoplus immaculatus (assembly GCA_949357725.1). NCBI lineage: Eukaryota > Metazoa > Chordata > Actinopteri > Uranoscopiformes > Ammodytidae > Hyperoplus > Hyperoplus immaculatus. The sequence continues at coordinate 25,355,441 of OX442359.1, forward strand.
ATACTGTATAATCATATTTTCCTAGTTGAATTATTCCTGTTCATTTTATGTAATATTTAATTTTTATACTGTTTCCCTGGAACCACATCTCTCTAATGTTAACCAAAATAGATATTTCCATCCATCCTGAGAATGAAACGCCTTCTGTATATTCATTAAATTAGTTTTATTTTTTAGAATTTCATGCCAGCTTTTCTCACGCTATAATCGGCTGTTTGACTTCTCATCCAACATGCTGGATGTGTTTTTCTTTAGAGAGCCGCCTCCATCCAGCCCGGAACAACATGTTCCCCCCCCACCCCCCCAGTGTGGCTCCTTACTTATTATAGCAGGATAACTTTCAATTTGTGCCTCTTCTACTCTTCTAGCTTTTATTTTTTTCACATTTGTAATTATATCCCACTTTTCCGCAGTGAGTGACAGCACCAAGCTGGCCCTGATGAACAAATACAAGGACAACATTATCGCCACGAGCCCCATCGACAGCAACCACCTCCAGCAGAACACCCTGCTCCCGCACAACACTTCCACCAGCCAACGCAAGCGTCTCTCCAGCAACACTCGTGGTGAGTCACTCGCTCCCATAGATTCACCCTTTTGACAGAAGAGATGAAAAAATAGATCCCCTCCCGCCCACCCCCCCCCCCCCCCGCCCCACTCCACCAGTCTACACAATACCAGCAGCAACAAGCAATACACTGTGTAGCTGCACTGTTCTATTCTATTCTAACATCTTAACACTGGTGGCTCTAAGGTTGAAATCTTGGATCATTTTAATGTTTAACCCAAATGGCAATGATTTGGTGTTCCCTTTTGAAAATCATTTAATTCATGAATGCCGTTCAAATCTCAACAAAAGAAAACAAAGCAGATCAAAGTGGTTAAGCTTTACCAACCTTTATTAGTGCATTTTTTAATGTAAGTGACAACAAACCTTACCGTCCTTAAAGTCAAACTGAACTTTGATTTATTTTCACATTTTGTTTAAGTAAAAATATCCTACCACCAGTAGTAAATCGATAAATATAACACTGTCCAACAGGGGACCGAGCTTGAGCGTCTGCAGCAGCTTCAGTGTCTCACTGTGTTCACACACACGATGCGTTCAGGCACATGTTTGATTGTAGTTTGCCCACTTTTCGGTGACACGCTGGGCCAAACAAACAAGCACTGTCGTTACATTATGTAAAACAGACATCTGGAGTGTGGAAAACAGTGCTGTGACGCAGCCTGTGTAGACGGCTGCATTTTACTGAAATATAAGCATATCTGTTTTCTCAGAAGGTTGAAGCCATTAAGCTAGCTTTATAACTTTTGCACTGATTCCCACTTTTTGTTTTCTTTTACATGTTATTTTTTTATTGTAATACCTGGTAAGTGATCAGTGTCAGGTAGTATTAGTAAAATGTATTTTGTCAGTCCATATTAGCTGTTTTGAAGTGTCTGAATGCTTTGAAATCCTTTGTTCCAAATCTCACACTAGGTAGTCCTGTAACCATGGCACTGCCTTTTAATACTAGTACTAAATCAAACCAAATCAGTTGTATTTATGTAGCCCTATCTCACCAATAGGCATTTGCCTCAGTGGGCTTCACGGTCCGTACACAGTTATATAGCTCTGTGATTCAAAGCATGCGACAAAAAAATATCGATGGGAATGCTAAAATCGCAGATGGGTTTGAAGTTTGGCTTTTAAACATGGATAAGTGAGGAGGCTCAGGCAGAGATCTATGAGTGGTCATTTATTAGAGCATCATGTGCAACAGAGGAGCTGTGTTCGGAAAGCCATACTAACGTCCTATTCATACTCATTTTGCCTGGTTGGTACTAACTTCCGGGAAGATTTTTGGTATGGATCGATTGGATACGTTTCCTTCTCAACCGCCCCACAATACATTGTGTCTTTTCAAATGACAAGGAAGTTTTTTCTTTTTTTCTTTTTTACAATTTTGCATTTCCTGCACAACACAAGACTGTATGTAAAAATCTAGTTCTATATCTGACTTGTGGAGGACGGTAATACGCTAAACAGCGTATAAACTGCCAGAACCTTAGAAGAAGAAGAATAAATTATTTATTGCTTGAGTATACTTCAGTTTGAATGTTTCGATGAACCTCGCATACACAATCAATCTTTAAGTAGACAGTATGTAATATATAGATGTTGAGTAAGTAGGAGGGAGGACGTTAGTATGGCTGTCCGAACACAGCCAGGGACTCAAATAGCAAAAAAAAAAAAAAAAAAACTTTTCCCAGCCCAACCTTCCCTTAAATACCCTCTCACCAGCTAATTAAGGTGGATTGTACCATAAGTGGGGGGGGAGGTCACTAACACACACACACACACACACACACACACACACACACACACACACACACACACACACGCACACACACACAACTGCATTTGGCTAATATACTATGTACATTAAATAATTATCCAGTTAATTTCTTCCTAAATTAAATAAACAACAATATACACTCCTAGTTCAATATCCTGAATCAACATAAATACACATTACTTGAAAGGCACATAATCTTACCCCCCTCAGTTTCTTACCCATGCAACTCATGTTCCACAATAGACTCCTTTGGAGTATGCAGGTGAGGATCCCAAGTAAGATGAGGAGTTTTTTCATACCATCAAACCATATTTTGTGTAGGACTGACTTCCATGACTTTATAGTAGTCTGTTGCAAACTGCCCGTTCGAACTGAAATTTTATAGCACATAATTGTTAGTGCATATCCACACTAATATGATATTGCCAGTCAAAACAATAAGATATATACAGTATATACTGATTGCGATTCCAGTTTGACTTTAAGGTGCATAGGTGTCTGCCTGATGGATACCCTTCTAATTCATAGTTGCTCGCATGCCTCTTACCCTTAGAAAATCTACCTAAAAAAATTAAATGTTGCCAGTGTTAAATTATTTGAATGAAAATGAGGCATGAAGTGCAGGCGTTGGGTGTTAAACTTTCAGCAGCGTGATGAGCAATGCCCACCTGCACACATCTTTTATCTGGAAAAATATTTATCTCACACAGCTACATAGCAGGCAAGGAATGAAGGTGAGTCATTGAATGCCACAACACACATATCTAATCATTGACAGCATCATGAATGCCCTTTTTGCAACGTTCCAAGGTTCTAAAAAACATATTCAAATCATCAGTCAAAAGTTATCAACTATACACTCAAAATACAATGCCACGGTACAGAAGTAGAATCTGAGTGGATAACGTCTTTGTAGGATAATCCCTTTGTTGTGTAACTGTGTGGTGCAAATGTGAAACCTTAACCCCATCCATCTCTATGCTTTTGATGGTCTTCTATAAAACTCACCAACACAAATCAAACCATATTTCTTTCCACATTCCCATTGACATCCTTTTGAAGTACTTTTTTCGCATGATTAATTTTGACTCACCATTGTCATCATCCTGAACTCCCATCTTGCTTCATGTTCACCTCTGCCTGCCCAAGCTGTGATAATGTAGGGGATCTACATAAGACATTATCTCCAATATGATTAACAAGAGAAAAAGAAGGCAGCGACATTTTCTAAATGTCATTTTGGACATTTTCCGATGGACCTCGGGCCATAATTTACTTTTTTCTACACTTGGCTGCACGGATGCTTCATCTCAGTCCAATTAAAAACAACTCTCTGGTGTAAGTCGCTGTGAAGATGCTTTATAAATAAACATACTTTCTTGCTCAGGAAAAGAGTAGAGCAGAGCATAGTAATTCAGAGTTCCTCCCCAACTGTCGGGAAGGATTGTAATTTTAGAGCTGCAACACAGGAACACAGCGGGGTATTCATCCTTGCTATTTGATCACATCCCATGTATTTGTTCGAACAATCGTCCATTTGAATTACTATTACTAGTAGAAACCCTAACATGACTCTTGGGAGATTTTTGGTGGGAGTTCTTTTTTATTTGTTCCTGACCTTGACTGTTTCAGTGCACACCTGAAGCCACCAGGGCTTTCCAGCGATGAGAACTAACTAGCTAACTCAGTGTTTTTTCATTCCTCTCCAGGAGGACCACTTGTCCTGCATGCTTGGATCTCCCCTTTGCCCCAGCACACAGATCAGATTGAAATACACTTTATATGCAACTGATTGATAACAACTTCATTTGATTCAACATCATTTGAGTTGGATGAAGGAGAGATCTCAAACATGAAAGACGATCTGTACACCAAGAGAGGTTTGAGAAAAACTGAGCTCATCAATTGTACAGGGTGAGAACAAAGAGTTAATGCCCCCAAACGCTTAAATGGAATTTGCCCTAGGCACTGTTGGAAGCTCCGAATGCCTTGCTGGAATACTAAAAAAAATATGTAAAATGGTTTCAGTGTACTGCATACAACAGGGTTTTTCTTTTACCTTCCCAGCCAGTCTGTGAGGCTTTACATAAAAGCGTTCGAAAAAGGTCCTCATTCACAGCAGGTTTTTTGACACAGAGTTGGGGGGGAACATTTTTTAGGGGCATCTGGCAATGTCATCTGGCAACGTGTCGCATTGGCCATTTAAATATATGCAACTACTGTGCTGGGGAAGGTGGATGGCTTAATTCTACTTTTTGCAATTCCATTATCATTTTTAATACTCATAGTATTAAAGGACACTGTCCACAGAGGCAGTATACGTTTCTATAGTACTGTATATCCTTAAAGAAGAGGATATGATGGATGGTTAGGTATCTTAAGCATCCAACTCTGATAGCTTTATTCACTACAGTCTGACACTACAGTTTTAGTTTCCAAAATCTCAAACAACATTACTTATAGATGTGTCAGATCTTAAAAACCAAGTGATTCTCTTAAAAGTCTAATGCATTATGAAAGGGACTGCCAACCACCATTGTCCTACACAGAGTGCTGCCAAAATTGCACAATGCTCTAATGTTTTGTGTTTGGAACTACTTTTAAGTCTTGACACTTAACGATTGTATCAAACTTTATTTCCTGCATTTTATTTTACCTTTGCCTCTGTAGCAACACACACGGTTTAACAGAACCCATTTTCCCTACCCATAGCTTATCTGGGCCTGAAGGCTCCAAATATTTGTCAGTCACCACTAGAATTCAACTTAGACAAACAAGTTGGGGATGCTGTTGCAGCTACGGTTATAGGTTTTATATATGAAAGTAATAGAAACCAGGGTGAGGGTATTCTTGTATCCTTTTGGTACCCATCTGTTGAGTGTTGGACAGTGGCCAATTCCTTGGTAAGTACAGTACGTGCAACTAGCAGGGTTTGACACTATGGGACTATCATTTTCAAACTTTGTTCATGTTCATTTTATATTAACAAGAGATGGACTGTCAACTGCAAATCATTCTTAACACAATGGGATGCTCTTTGATAAAACAACATGGAAATTAAATAATTAATTTGTTCATGTACAATGTCTGACAGATCCAGTATTGTTTGTTACTGACAGGCAGGCTTTGACTCTCATCTCCTGCCTTGTATTAGAAATGCAGTTGATATTAAAATTTCACTCCACCAAATCTCCGAGACGGATACAGTCTGAGAATAGTAGCCTCACTTCTTAGACATTGAAATTCCTTATTGTTATATCTTGAAATAGCTAGATGGTGTTGATTTTGAGATCTGTGTAGGTTTAATTCATGGACTCCCACTATCTTTTGCGGCCAAGCAGCAACCTCGGAAACCTTAGTTATCTCCAGACTCTAGCTCTATTGTATTCCTAGAGAAGTCCTTCTTTTGTGTCCATTTCTCTCACTGCATCTGTGAGAGTTTGAACAAACCTTTGATCTCCTTTGTTCAGCCAACCCACTGACACCACAGCTCCAAGCGCAGAAAAAAAGTTCCCCGGTTAAATTATTTTTATTTTGACTGCAGGACTGCAGAACATGAAGCCTGAAATAAATAAAAAATAAATAAATCCCTACACACTCATTATATTTGTTGCATCAGTTTTATCAGTTCGGTATATGAAAATAGAAAATTTGTTTCATAATACACTCAACTACAACACACACACACACACACACACACACACACACACACACACACACACACCACATTTTTAAATTATTAGTGCTGCCAGGTACAGGTTAGTATTATCCAAAGCCAGCTGCACAGAAATGATGCGGTCTAAAGCAGGCAATTAGATGTGTTTCATGCAGTTTTTGAGTTGCTGTTGTTGATGTTTTCCAGTCAACTCTTTTCATCTTTGTCATTCAATATGCGCGGACAGAGCTATTGTTGTCCTCTGCGGAGAACTTCTGTGCGCACGTTCTTAGCAGGCGGGTAAGCTAATGACTTCATCCTTTTTTTTTGCTGAAGATGCCCAAGAGCCTGTCTTCACTCCATATGTCAGCACATTTAATGGACTCCAGAGTTCTTTCTTATGCCATTAAAAAGTAAAGAAGTTGCCAAATGGGAGAGAAGATGTCAGATGGACTGAATGGTGGAGGCCTTAGGACTGCTGGCCATATTCAGTTTTTCACAATTATTGTTGCTGCACGGTTGTATGATTTGTTCTTCATAAATTAAGTTATGTATGCCTTAATTATTGCACAAGGTGGATGTTATGTTAGACCATCTACAACACAATTTTATCTCCAAAATATCACAATATATTACTGTATCAATGTTGTTTTTGCACAGGCCTACAAACAAACAAAAAGGTCTATGTGGGAACCAATATGGTGACAGAAGAAATTAAGGGAACCTAAAGAGCAAGTCCAAGTAAAAGCTTGGTGTAATTGTTTTGAGATCTGCCTTTGCGACTGGGAAGAAGGAATTGCCACTCAAATTCCCCTTACACAGTGTCTTGCATTTTGTCCTTTGACATATTCATGTCCGCCCATAATTTCCCGATGGTTAAAATGCCATCAGACGTGATGAGTGAAATTACAGAGGAGCACAGTGAATATTTAATTCCTTGCCATGTTATGTAAGTCACGTCTGAATGGAGTTTTTGTCCAACCTTGAATAGGCCTTTTTCCGGGGCACACATTTTGACTTAACGAGGAAGGCACCGGTGGAACTAATGCTATTCATTACACCTGTGATCGGTTTCCGTTGCTGCTAGGGAGGACAAGATTGTTTGGCTAAAAAGTACAGGTTTAGAAGCATAACAGGGCTGTGTAAAAAAAGAAGATTATTATTTTTTTTTCTAAGTTTTCAAGGTCTAGAGATTGTGTGATTATCTTGGTTCTGTTTTTATGCCAGAGGTAAAAGATGAGCCAAGTAGCAAGGAGGATCCACTGGCTAACGTTAGAGGTAACTACATTTTTGCAAAGTGTTCATTGGCTACATTCACTTCGGTAACATACTGTATGTGTTTTGTCTGCCAAGGTGGGGCTCCACTTTTGATTGTACAGAAAGCATTGTTGTATGGCAAATTTTATGAAATTGTGTGCACAGCGCCTACTTTGGGTTCCTTAATTTATGTTGTCAGTTTAGTGTTGGTCACTAATCTCAATGTAATGTGTTAAATGGTCTGTGTTCCATGCCGTGCTCTAAATAGTCAGAAGCTTCTTAGGAATATGGTAAATGGACTTGTACCTAAATAGCACTTTTCTAGTCGTACTTAACCACTAAAAGTGCTTTACACTTATGTCGCATTCACCCCATTCACACACTGATGCTAATTACAAACAGGTATCGCAATAAAGCCAACATACAACAAACAACAGAAAATACATTCAGATTTAATATATAATAAAAGCAAGTGAAACAACATCGGAATATAAAAGCAGATGTACCATAAACATGTGACAATTGAATATCATAGAATGTGTCCAGATCGGTTCAGTCTTGAAAGTGTATGGGTAGGGAGTTCTAGAGGGAGGGGGCTGCCATGGTGATTGTTAAAACTCCATGCCATGGTAGCACTGGCCACCTCCGAAATTCCCCTGATGGTTAAAATGCCTTCAGCAGTGATGAGTTAAAGGGGACATATTATGAAAAACCAAACATTGCCGGTGTTTGGGCACACTGTTTAGGTTATTGGCGTCCCTACCAGCACACACAAGCTTCAGAAAGACAAATATGTCAGTTTCTTCTGGGACATTTATTTCGAAAAAGGGGGGATTTGAAGGTTTCTTCCAAAAAACACCGACTGATGACGAAATCGGTCGGTTTTCATTATCATAAATACTCCCACGGGAAAGCTCACCAGAAACTCGGCAGTTGATTGGCAAATCAAGACGCCCCGTTGGTAACCACACACACCTGGCTGAGCCTCCACTCGCTCATGCAACAACAGAGGAGAAGCAAGCTGCAGTGTGAGCTCAACCTCAAGCTACCATCACACCCCAGCCTCGAAGCACACTAGGGCTGAATGGATTTACTTCATTTTTTGTTAGGCTATCTCCAGCAAAGGTTTGCAATCTGTTAGTGTGATGATCAAAGCCTTTTTACTGGAGTGTGGAGGAGACTGTGCCAGGAAGACTGAGAGACACCATCCGTCCGAAATGTAAGTAGTCCTATTTTAAAAATAATTCTGTCCGTTTGTTAGTTCAATGTCTGTAATGTGCTTTATTTCATCCCTTCTATAATAACCAACACCGACTGAAATGAGAGAATGCGGGTTTAGTCGTTAGCATTAGCGCCCGCTAGCTTTACCGTTAGCTTTATGCTAACGGTTAGAGCTGTGAGTCTTTTGCTGTGACTGTTATTTGGCTCTTTTGTGAGCTCACGTTAGTCCTGCCGTGACAGCCCCTGAGTGAAAAACAGACGGTGAAACTGTAGGGTGTGTTGGAAACTGAAGAGTATTTTTTTAATAGCTTCATCCTGCTACCTGCTAGCTGTCTGATTGTATAGCTCAAGTACACACCGCAATAAGTCTGCGGACCGTGTGTAGTTAGGGTGACCAGATCCCAATTCACCAGATGTGGGACAAAGACTACGTTTGTGCGGGAGAATGCGGGACAAAGTGCCGTTTTTTTTAAGCAAAATAAACCTGTAGTACAAGCAGCAGTAGGCCTATTACATGATCTCCAGTGTAATGTACACAGACAGGAATACTGTAAGTTGTCTCTGCTGGTGTTTGTTTCCTGTCCATTATATTTCAAAAAGCACACAGTATCACTCAGAACTTGTTGCTTTTCGAGCCAGGGCTGTACTGAATTTGTTGTAGCTTTGCCATAACAGATGTATGATGTAGGCCTATACATGTCAGCTAGGCTACATGATGTAACATTGAATGTGCCATGTTTTACAGGTGTCTGAGTGACCTGATGGAGCCGGACAGAGCCACCAAGACCGTCACACTATCCGTTCCTTCAGAGGAGGATGTGTTCACTGGGGGGGGACAGGTGGTCTTCTTCAGGGCCCAACAACGACTGGACAGTTACATAAAAGTTATGGCTTTGCTTCTGTTTGATATGTACACTTCATATTTTCATTCCACTGGCTATGAATAAACTGCTTTATTTTTAAGGATGTTTTTGGTCTTTTTAAAATGTAATGATACTGTTTTATCAGAGAAAATCTTCAGCGAGATGAAAATGTGAGTTTCAAGTAATCCTTTACTACAGGTAGCAAACAGTGACAGTAAGCAACACAATACATTTTTTAACGGTAAAACTTTATTATGAATGAGTGATCACAATACAAATGATACATTATCTACTAGATATTGAAATGTTGTCAGATAATTTGCAGCTCTGACAAACCTAAAGCATAATTATTTCAACCATACATTTTACAAAAGATAATGCCTTTCCAGTGAATCTTGACATGATTCAGGATACATTCTTTTCCATCATGGTTACTGTACATTTTTACATGTCAACTCAGTATCGGTTCACAACCAAAGCTGTTTCACTCCACTGGGCTGTAGATCATTCCACAGACCTGTAAAGACAAACGTAAAACAGGGTGTATGTTACCAGTTTAGAGAGTTTATGCATAACTACTTAGCTCAAATTATGTTATTGACTGTGACATAATTAAACAGTATTTACCTGAGGATAATGTCAGGGAAATCAGAAATCTTGATGCCATTTTCACAGTTTTCAGCTCAGACTCCTGTCTGAACAGGTTCAGTTGTACATCTTTTAGTTTAGAACTGGTTAGTGTGCCGATATTTGTGGTAGAAATGAAGCTAAACATGTTTACATTGGTCTCCATGCTGCATTGGCCAAAAGTAAACAAAACTGACAGCTGGGCGTGTGCCATGCCCATGTAGGTAGGTATAGAGTAAATGAGCAGGGCGGTGCATGCACGCCCATGTAGATCTGACCAGTCAGAGCAGACTAGTATTCTTGCGAAGGGGGGTAAGCTGTCAAAACCTACCTTTTGAGATAGAGGGCAGAAGAGGCTGGAAAAGGCTATGAAGAAATGGGAAATGGTAGAAAACTATTGGGTTTTTTGAACAATAAACCAAGAAAACCTTTTCTAGTAGACCTTGGAAATACACCTTTAAAACCGAGATTTTGCATAATATGTCCCCTTTAAAGGGATAGATCATTATTATTGGAGTGGGGTTGTATTAGGTACTTATGCCTAGTTAGTCTGTTATCTCATGGAGATGGCAATCATTGCAGACTCTATAAGGAGTTTGGGGGATAAGTTACTGTAGCAGAAGTCAGCCTTGTACTGTTGCAGAGGGGGACAGCATTTATTGACTGCTTTAGTTTGATGACAGACCGCCGTTTATTTTTGCACATTTTTTCAACCGTATAGTTCGGCAATGTATTACTTCACCAAATCAGACCAGTGCAGTGCAGCGTGTCACATGGCAAATCAGCTGTTTGACTCAGACTTACCATGGCTTAATCCTACATTTAGTGTACAATTAACATATCATATTTTTTTGGGGGAGCATTGTAATATGTGGAGAAAACAACTTTTTCTGCTGACCCCCTCTGAAACTGTACAAGGCTGACTTCTGCTACTGCGACATCTCCCCAAGAACCCATATTTAGACTGCACTGATCACCATCTCCATTAGGTTAGTCTTGCACAGCCAGACCAAACCCCAGCTAGTAGTAGTAGTAAGGTCTGGAACTACGCTATATCGTTTCCAGTATTGTGGAGAAAACTGGGCTGGCCTGTTTTCATTTCTTTAAACCAATCACAATCACCTTGGGCGCGGCTAAGCCCAGGCAGCCGCAATGCAGCCTTTCAAAATGCAATGTGGTGATGACTATGGACACCGTTAATGACGCGCCCCTTGTGTGTGCAGCAACATTATGAACTGGATACTATCAAACATTATCCAACACACACACACACACACACACACACACACACACACACACACACACACACACACACACACGCACATTCTGTTGTCTCCAGTTCTGAGCGGAGCATAAACGGTAGGCTACAGCAAGGAAGAGGAAAGGGAAGGGGAGGAGTTTTACGACGCAATACCAATTGTCTATATCCGGATAGCCAGACTATCATGAGGTTACAGAATAACTAGGCATACGTACCTCAAACAACCCCACTTCAAAAATATTGAACTATCCCTGAGAACAGTGTTTAATTAGTTTAATTCCATAGCAAACTTGTATGGGCCTTTTCCAGAGCACACATTTTGAATTGTTGGGGAATACACAGGTGGAACTAATGTTATTCATTGCCCCTGTGATTGGTCTCCGTTGCTGCTAGGAAAAAAATGCCTACTTTGCTAAAAAAGCACACACTTATAAGTGCAAAAAGGCTGCCTTAAATGAAAAAAAAAAACTTTCCAAGGCCGAAGGATTGTATCATTTTCCTGGTTCTGCATTGTTGTCAGATAGAGAGGTGAGCCAGCTTGTAAAAAAGGTCCACTGGCTAACATTACAAGTAGCTCTGACATTTAAATTTATGCAAAGTGTTTGTTGGTTTCTCTCATTTTGATTGCATTTGTGTGATGTCTGCCTTGGTAGTGCTCTGGTTTTTTGATTGTTAAGGAAACATTATTGCATGTGGGCAACCTAATCTATTTGTAGGCCTTTATATGGCACCCCCCTGCAGTTCCCTTTATTTATGTTGTGAGTTTTGTAGGGGTCATGGCCTAATGTTATGTTTTGAATGGCCTGTCTATTAGTATATGGAAAATATGATTTTCACTCAATAGAACCAATTGAAACCATAGCCAGATTTCTGGCTTTCTTGATAAAGCTTCAACGTAGCGTGTCCAGAACAACACGCGCAGCAAATTTAATTTGCCAGCGCCTAGTGGCAGGTCTGGGAATGCCAGGCTACTTTGTTGGGTTTTTAGAACCAAAACGATACAGTTTGTGTGCACCATCACACCAAGTTATAGGTTGTGATTTCAACGACAAACAGGCAGTTAGCGGCAAACTAATGGTTGTGTTTTGGTATTGTGGTTCATAAAAATACTGTATATAATATATAGATGACCACATATCAAAGCATTAGTCTGCCCCTTGATAATTTTGTATGTACACAGTTGAAGATGAAAGAACATTATTTCAGAAATTCATGCTTTTGGATTAGATAGAGTTTGGCTTTCATTTTGAAAAGAGAAAGTCAGGTATAATTGAGATTTTTCAAGTGCGAGCAAATACATGATGTCCTCATTGCAACAGCAACTGTTGGAAATTCAATCTGATTGGTTCCCCTTGGGATTTTAGTTTATTTAAGAAAAGTAAATATACAAAATAATTTGCCTTGCTTGCCTGTGATTCAAGTTTGATGGATTTCAGTTCTGTAATTCATGTTGCCTCATACATTAACCTCTCTCTCTCTCGCTCCGCTCTTGCACCATTCCATATTTTTAAGAGTTGTGGAGCACTGGACATAGCTTTTTGGTGCTTCAAGAGAGGTACTTGTGTCTGCTGACCATGCTGAGTTGCGGGGTTAGAGTCCTCCAGTGAATATTTCAAGGGGCCTGTCTTGTTTTCAGAGCAGAGTTGGCTCCCACTTAATAGCAGTGGCTGAAACATACTGTACCTGCTGTGGGTATTTTGTATCAATTCCTTTAAGCCTGTTACATACTCCGCGAGAAGAAAGAACAAAGTTCTCGGTGACAGAGCTGCGAGAAGAAAATTACGTCATTTTCTTCTCTCAGCTCTTGTTTAGCTGTTCTCGCAGCTTGTTCTCGACACATCACCCGGGCCGAACTTTCTTCTCGCAGCTTGTCCGAGAACTATTGTGTGATTGGTCAGTTTGAAGTCAATGAGGAAAGCGAAGTGCCCGTTAAGGAAAATCAGCTGGCACTACTGAGTCAATTACCATGGTAACAATGCGCCGCGGTGAGGAGTTCGGCAGTTGAGTTCTCGTGAAGTATGTAATGTCAGACCAGAAAGAACTTCTCGCAGCTCTGTCACCGAGAACTTTGTTCTTTCTTCTCGCGGAGTATGTAACAGGCTTTAGGGGACACTTGGACATGAGCATGTCATTAATTCAAGTGTGTGACAGCTCCTGGCACCTCCTGATTGGCAGGCTGCCAGGAGCTGATTGCTGATCATCAACACCCATGCTGGCTGCTCTCCCGAGCTATAAAAGCTGTAGGAGTCAGCCACTTGGCCCCTCTCTCGACGTATGGTTTGTTTTGGTTGGTTTTGGTTAGTTAGGTTTAGTTAGTGCTGCTTTATACACACCATACACTCTTCACTCACACAGACACCACACTCAATACTGATTACTGACATTCACGCACCCTTTATTAGATTACTTTAAACTTGGTTAAATAAATTATAATTTGGTTAAATTAATTCTCTTGTGTGGTTTCCTCTTTGTCCCTCCCTTGAGCCGGGATGTGACAAGTGCCATCCAGGTAGAAATATGTTGGAACGGAAATAGTATATACGTATCTCTGCTTCTATGATGAAACTTAAAGCTACTACGAGTAAGATGGCACGTTGGCGTCCCCTTTGGACAAAAGCGGTAGTATTTTTACGACGCCCGCTGTCGCAAAGCTGTTTTCTAGCGCGTGCCAGGCGCGCCAGTGTGAACTGAGAAGGGCGCAATACAGTGCATGTCCGTGTGTTGAAAGTGTGAGGACTCTTTTCGGCTCCGTGAGAGTGGTTTTGACACTGCATCAACTAATGCCAGTCACTGCCACACACACCTGATTGCAATGAGTTGATGCAGCAGTGCCTAACTACTCTCTCTCACAGAGCTGAAAGACGTGTCCTCACCATAGATTGTAAGGTCCTCACAGAAAGCGAATGAACGAGAGACGGCAGTTAGTATGGATCACGATGAGGTAATGTGTTTGTGTTGTTGATGTAAATAATGACTATTTCAGATAATGGTTATCTGATGATGGTGAAGCAAAGCAAACTTTGTGTTAGTACCAACCGCTCATTCATTTAGGAGTAAACACTGCAATCTAGTTTTGCTCTCGTGAAATTTTATACACGTTGCTTGGCAACGCCCTTGTCCCACCCGTAGCCTATATCACTCTCCCTTTTAGCTTTTCTTAATTTTTAATTTTTTTCTTTGATGGTTCAGCCCCTTTATCAGTCATTATGACGACAAATAACTGTCTCAAACAAGGCTCCCGCTCCCCTTCCCTCACCTGGAGGGATAGGCTTCTCAAATCAAGTTGCTGCGCCACACTGAAATCTGCAACCAATATGGATATGTGACCATAGAGCCTGCACGAGCGAACCGAAAATCGGACTGGGTGTGCGACCAGACCAAAAGCAGTAATAAAAACTATTTAAAAACGTCTTTCTTTGCACTGATGGTCTCGTTTGCTGTTAAAGGTAATTTATGATTATCAGAGGAAACATGAGGCTGTTTAAAAGATATTTAAATGTTACTCGTAGCCGCTTTAACTACAGCTTAGCATCAAGTTGAACCTTTGCGTGATGTGATACCATGCACTTGTTTTTAGGAAAGCATGTACAAGAATACTTCCCACTAATTTATTTTTCAAACTTTGTATTAAACCGCTATAATTGATGTACTTATGTCAGCTTTTCATATATATATTTTTTTCATGATTTCATTTGACTCTTGATCTCCTGCTATATATGCTATTTTCCCTAACTGCCTCCAAAACTACTTTTCATCTGGTACACCGTAGAGAGAAAACATGCTGTTTGCACTTTAAACCAACTTGAGTTATTCCAGTGTAGCACTATTACATTGGAAGCCAACACTACTTTAATGTTCTCTACTCTCTGAAGGCTTGTGGACCCTCAAAGATGTCCTTTACAGCTTAGACAGCCACTTAAAAGCTTCATGTTATGTAGTGGTGAACACAAATCATTTCCCACGTGGTAAACTTGGGTTGATCTCATCATTAGAGTTGATGTGACATATATTTTGCTCATTGTATTAGAAACTACCACAAAAAATTGCTTAAAGCCACTGTGCGGATCTTTACATTGTCTTAAAGATATAACATGGGGACATTAAAAGGAATTGGCTGAGAATGATACAGTCTGTACTGATTCAACAGAAACTCATGCCATCTGAAAAACATTTATTTCTACTTTAAGATGATGTCATAATTCTATGCATAGTGGCTTTGATATAAGAGTTGGCATGGGCAAGTCAGTGCTATCGATCAGCAATAACTGTTTTGGGATTCTAAGCTCGCAGGGTTATTTTTTCATTAGTGCTGAAATTAAGAATTGATTGGCAATAAATGTATCAACAGCACCTGCGATAATCAATGAAGTAATTTCAAAGCACAAGCAGCTGAGGGTGAGGTAATGCTCACACAAAACTAGCTTGTACGATTTGCTGTCCGAGCATTTAGGAAAGTTTTTATAGTTGTCCTGAAAAACCACACCGGAAGTCGACCGTTTTAGAGAGAGTGGAAACGTTTAGTTCAAACCCTAAGCCCTTTCTAACCTCTGCAGACATGGCTAATCATGAAGTAAGTGGCTATTAATTGGGTTGTTGGTTTTCCAGATATTTGGTCATAAACCAAACCATAAATTGACCAGACTATATTCTGAACTCTAAACAGTGCTGGATGTAAAGTCAAACGATAAGATAAATCGTTTATAATTCAATATCTGGGAACCACAATTGTCGGCCAAGCCTCGATAGGCCTACATTTTTATTAGATAGAGAAATTTTTCACTGGATAAGTTCATGTTTTCCATCCAAATAGCTGTGGAGACATTTGACTAGTAAACAAAAATGTCAACCGCATGGTGGCAATCTCTGCTTGTTATGCTTTACGTAAAATGGAAAGCGTACAGAGTTCCTTTTTCGACTAGTGGTTGGACAAAATAAGCAATCTCTTTTTTTTCAGTATCTTTTGACGAGTTCTTGATTTGAACAAGTAAATCAATTCTTAAAAAATAAACATTAATGGAATAATCAGTTACACTGGCACAAACAGCAATCATGGGGCCCAAACAAAAGGGTTAACCTTAAATGTTTACTTAATTATGGCTACAGCTCTACATTAAGTCTCACTATTGGGCTTCATCAAGGGACTGTTTTGATTAAAGATAATTAGGAATGCTCCGGCATGGATTTTGATTTCTTCAGCAGGATTTAAGGCACCTACTTAAATGAAGTGAACAATCATTGCCTGTGTTTTGTTTGGCTATGGACACCACAAAACTGTCCCTGTTTTTATGAGTTTGTGAGCTCTGGTCATCAATCCTGTCTGGATGTGACAGTTTCGTAATACTGGGTGGTCCACGTTTGCCGCTCTGAAATTTTAATGCAGTTCAATCAGGCAACTCACGTTGTGTTGTTTTATGTTTTATTGATCAAAATATATTTAGAGCTTGGCATCTAAGCTCTGGCCTCATCACTCCTTACATTTATATATATTTAAATGTAATATGGAGGAGGGATGATTAAATATATTTCCCCTGGAGCCTATAGGGTGGATGCTGGGTTGGGTGCTGGGGCTAAACAGCAGGCAGCGATGTAGGGCTTAGCAAAGCAATGATGCAAGAGCAGCAGCAATGACAAGGCAGAGGGAGAGGAGGGACATAGAATAACATAAGTGTACAAGGTTCGCAGATTATACAGTATAATTCATTTTTATCGAACTTAGACTTATTATTGTTTATTGTTTATTGTGGATCCCCATTAGTTGACGCAGAAGCGGCAGACTAGTCTTCCTGGGGTCCAATTAAAATCTGAACACACAAACAACAAATCATCACATTCACTCAAATACAGTAAAAAGTACAGTTACAAGACTACAAATACATAACAGTTGCAAACAAACAAATAAATAAATGGGCATCTGGGCGCCTCAGTGCGCGCAAACACCCACATCAAAACACAATACATTGAGCACCAAGCCAAGCCAGAGTCCCGAGTTCCTATTTACCATAAATAAAATAGGATTTAATTTGCCTCTTGAATTCCCTCTTCACAGGTATAACACGAATGTGCGAAGGGAGTACGTTCCACAAAGAAATGGATCTATAGAAGGATGTCCTCCTCATTGCATTCCTCCTACAGTGTGGGAGCACAACTTGTCCTGCTGTTGCAGATCTAGTACCGTATGAATGAGCATCAGAGCAGAAACCAACCTTGTTAAAAAGAACTCTAGGAACATGAGTGGAAATTACATTCTTAATAAATACCAAGGACCTAATGGATAACGTATCCAGAACTTTAGGCCACTTAAGATCAGAATGCATCCGATCTACATTTGATCTGTAAGATCTATCAAGAGCAAGTCTTGCAGCCCTGTTTTGTACAGTTTGTAGTTTGTTTAAGTCAGTCTTAGAGGCAGAGGCCCAAATAACAGAACAATAGTCGAGATGGCATAATACTAATGTTTGAACAACTTGTCTCCGTAAAGTAACTGGTAAGTAGGTGGCACATTTCCTGACCGTAGCAATGCTTCTACTCATCTTAGCAGCTATCTGCCTTACATGATCAGTCCAGGACAGAGTGTTACAAATAGACAGTCCCAGAAGCTTTAACTTACTCTCCTGCTTCACTGGCTGACTCAAAATCTGCAGATCAAGCATAGGCTGACTGGCTAGATTATGCCGTGATCCAAAGACAATGCTGACAGTTTTTGATAGATTTAAAACAAGTCTATTTGCAGTAACCCAATTGGCCACTGCTTTCAGATCTTGTGACAGAACGGTCTTAAAGGCCTACTTCACCGGTTTAAATATGAAGGTGTATTGAATTCTGAGATCCTATGTAGTATAAATGTGCAAAAAAAATTAAAATCGGTTCATCCTAGCCTGAGAAAAGGCAGAAAGAGTGTTTTTTTAACCCTATATTTCTCTTTCTCGTGACATCACAGAAAGAGAAATATAGGGTTAAAAAAAACGTACTTTGTAAATATTACCGTGATGTCTTTTACTGTGACATCACGGTAATATATAGGATGAACCGATTTTAATTTTTTTTGCACATTTATACTACATAGGATCTCAAAATTCAATACACCTTCATATTCAAACCGGTGAAGTAGGCCTTTAAGTTTACAGCATGTAGATGCAGAATAGTACAGTGTAGAATCGTCAGCGTATAAAACCATAGTGGATTCTTTAATAACAAGCGGGAGATCATTCGTAAAAATTTAAAATAAGAGCGGACCCAAACAACTTCCTTGCGGCACACCACAGTCAATGTTAATACTGTTGGACAGAGTACCATTCAAGAAAACCCGTTGAGTTCTGAAAGATAAATAGTTTTCAAACCAAGAGGTTGCCATAGGTCCAAAACCATAATGCGTGAGTTTTTCAATCAACAACTTATGGTCAATTAGGTCAAATGCAGCGCTGAAGTCCAACATGACAGCATCAGATAACAATGAATTGTCAATCCCCCTTAACCAATCATCAGTCATTGTTACCAAGGCTGTGCAGGTGGAATGACCCTCTCTGTAGGCATGTTGTGCATTACTTATCAAATTATTCTTAGACATATAGTCATGGATTTGGTTATATACAATCCTTTCTAAAATTTTACTCAAAACAGGTAGGATTGTTATAGGTCTACAGTTCGGACCACTGAATGTAGATTTGGTATCTTTTGGTATGGGAATAATTTTTCCTTCTTTCCAGATTTTAGGGCAGGTTCCATTAGATAGACAGGAATTAAATATATGACATACAGGAAGAGCTATATAATCAACAGCTATTCTGAGTAATTTACCATCAATACAATCTATACCAGCAGAGTTGTCTTTAGAAATGGATTGTAACAATTTTCTAACCTCCTTGATTTCAACCGAATTGAACTTAAAAGTACACTGTTTGCCTCTCATTATTAGATCATCAATGAGCATACATGATTTGTTGTTTACATTTGTACCAAAGCCCCCCCTCAATGTTTCAACTTTTTCCACAAAATACTTGTTTAGGTAATTTGACATATCTTTAGGCTTAGAAATAAATACACCATTATCAGTTTCAATGAAGGATGCAGAAGCATTAGTACTCCGACCCATAATATCATTCATCACTTTCCATAATTTCTTACTGTCATGTTGGGCTCTATCAATCCTTTGCCGATAAAATTCTCTCTTTTTTCTCTGTTCACTTTTGTAACTAGATTCCTTATTTTACAATATGCACTTTTATCATTGACTGAACCAGAGGCAATAAAGCATCTTTTTAGCTCATGTCTTTGTTTCATTAAGTTCTTTAACTCATTATCAATCCAGGGAGCTCCATTAGGCTTGACAGTGAATTTCCTAAGTGGTGCATGTTTGTTTACAATGGGTACGAACAAATCCATAAAAATATTTAACGATTTTTCAGCATCAGGTTCAACACAGACTTTAGACCATTGAGCATACTTGACATCTTTTAAAAAAGCATTGTCGCTGAAATTCTTATAAGACCTAGCACAGATTATCCTTGACTTTGCTTTTGGAATCTTTGACTTTCTGGACACAGCAACCAGGTCATGGTCACTGAAGCCAACCAACAATGACATTACCTTGGAACACCTGTCAGGCACATTTGTATAAATATGATCTATACAAGAGGATGATTGAGCTCCATCTCTGTTCAGAGCATTCCTAGTTGGTATGGAAACAATTTGACTCAAATGACAAGTATTGGTCATATCAAGCAACCTTTTCTTCATAGAGCAGCCATCTTCAAACCAGTTCACATTAAAATCACCAAGACAGTACATTTCTCTATTTTCATCTGCAACTCTGTCAAACATATCACAGATTCCATTGAGATATTCTATTCTAGAGTTGGGTGGTCTATAGCAACAACCAATCAGTATTGGGCTAGTATGGGGTAAATGCACCTGTAACCACAATGCCTCAACTTAAAGGAGTACTTAACCCATACGGAACAGGCGTTCTATCAATATAAAATCGAATGAGGTTTTTCTTCCCTCAGTCTTTCCTCAGTCTTCCCTTGGCCCAGCTGTCCTGTGAATCATAACCCTACATTTTTACAGAAGTGATGAAACATCTGTAAAATGTAGGGTTAGACAGTGATACCATAAAACACTCTTTCTGCCTTTTCTCAGGCTAGGATGAATCGATTTAAAAAAAAATGCACATTTATACTACCTAGGATCTCAGAGTTCAATACACATTCATATTCCCACCGGTGAAGTAGGTATTTAAGTGGTCTCGTGTGTTTCTACCTGTACTTTGCCAAGCTCCTCATTGAAAACCCACACATTGTCCTTTCTACAGCTGCAAAACGAAATGTGTATATAGTGTTGCCTTCAGGGTTAAGGCCTGTTCACAGTATGCCTTTGAGAAAGTACTGCAGCTTTTGTTGAAATATTTTATGTAGTTCAACTTATTGTCAGATAAGATGAAGTGGCTGGGCTGCTCAGCTTTCACTAAAATTATCCAAAAAGAATAGTGTGCATCCACACATTGCAAGTGAGTTTATTACAATATACAGGTGATTTATCTGTGCCTCTGGCTGCATTTCAGCTATTACATTACCTGTCAAACATATTTCAACCCTCTGCATTGTGTTGTGATAGTCTCCTACTAAAACAATTTTTCTAGGCTTACCTTTTGAGGATGTTTTATTTATTTATTTACTTTTTTGCAGTCCACCATATTGGCCCTGACTGAAATAGTTCAACTAGTATTGAATAAATGGCCAGCTTTGATATTTCTGTCTTATCTATCATCACCTGGAATTTGTAAGAGAAAACAGACAAGCATTTGGATTCGGAAACATCCGCTGTACCTTGCAAGTAAATTATGACAAACACCGCTTTAGTCTTGAGTTAAATAAGTAATTTATCCTCTATAATTTTGTTTTTCATCTTTCCTTCTTCCTTGTAAGTGTATTTCATCATCTATCCTGAAGTTTTTATCTCACACATAAAGAAAATGTGCCTTCATAATGGATATTTAACTCATTTGTTGTCATGCAGTATTTATTGGCACATGTTATAAGTTTGTATGATTTGCCCAGTTTCCCTAATTACTGCATGGTGATTAAGATTTGTCTTTCACTTCATGTCATTCCACTGCAGAGTTTGAACAGCCCACTGAATCGTCTTCCACATGATTTTTTTTTGTTCCCTGCCAGTAACCATTTCCTGGGGGAAATTGTGCAGTGAATATTGCTTTCTTATTAAATCAGTCGTGTGAAATGAAGAAACAATGGTGTCATCAAAAAGCTTTCCCACAATGCCAACAACATCTGTGCGCTGTCAGATAGGCATGGCTGCCAACAACATTTACACTACGCATTCATATCTTCAATGCTTATTGTTTTTGAAAAACCAACAATATGAAAAGCTGATGAAGCTGCTGTCATGAAAGAGTCCTTCTCAGTTTGCCACATTGACATTGCTGCCAAATAGCGTTTCAATTCCATTGTTATTTTTTTCATTTTTTTCTGAGGCATCTTTTTCAGTTTAATCAAACATTGCGCCTTGGTCTGAGAGTTTTAAAGCTCTTGTCAGTGAGCAACGTTAGCATACATTTTAGTTTAGTGCACATATATTCCTATATCCCGCTGAGGCAGCAAATCTCTGCTGCTTTGATGGATTCCCCCCACTCCCCCTCACTTTGTGATTTGCAATCCGCTAACACTTGTAAGACAAGCTTCGATACATGCCCTCTAAATATAGCTAATGCCTCTGCCAAAACACACTCAGCTGGAAAAATATTATGGATGTAATGTATAAAAAGCACAACAGTATTGTACCTACTGTAAACATCCGCCCGCATCCTTTAAATATTGGATAATAGCTAAAAATTACAGGCCAGTCGGACTCCATTTAATGCTGATTCATGCTATTTCTTAATTTTTGAAGAAAAAGGGGGACATTTATTATCCCATCAAAATGCAAAATGGATAATGATGAAATGGTATGAGTGGAATTGTCTTTCTGAAAAAAACAACTGCATTAAAAAAATAGCTTGTAATTCTGCACTCTTCTTTTCTTGTGGATTAGAAATGATAAAATGATTAAATGATTGCCTTTATATGCATGAACATGATAAAAAGTTAACAATGATAAAAAAACACAGTCCAATGTGTGTTGTACGTTTTTAGCTGTTTTTCATCTCACCTTCTACATGTGCATCCACCATCTTCCATGTGTCCTCTTTTGAATGGATTAACTTCAACAGCCTCCTCCAAAGACCCATTTTCTCTTTAATATGAATATAATATCAGATCAGACTCACAGTACTACTACCAACTGTTTCCAACACAAAGCTGTGTCAGAGAAATTCTTTAACTTTGAGAAAAGTAAAAATGGTTATTAAGGAACACTTTTTATCCTGAGAGAAATGCCCAAGTTTGTTATTTAAATAGTTAAATAAATAATGCAATTGGGTCTGAAACAATAATTGGATTTGAACATGAGTATGAAATTAATTTGGAATGAAATCCACTGCATATTTGTTTGTCCATGATTAATTGCGACCCAGGCAACAAGAACTGCTGTAAGAGTCTTTTGGGTTTTCGGGGCGCCCTTAGCTCAGTTGGTAGGGCTTTCATTGCTGTCCTTGCCACAGTACATTTACAGTTCCAATTATATGAATTATTCTTCCTTCATGTGTCACCCACCCCTAATACATAGGGCATAACGGGGGAATCTGAGGCATCGAGTAATGTGAGCCACCCCCTGTATCTGGCAACGGAAAACATTTGTGGTCATGTGAGATATATGTTTTCAAGCCCCTCTCATTTCTCCTTGGCCCTGAAAGAGAGGACCTCATGGTGCTGTGGTAAGCATGTTTTTTTCACCAAAATAGGTATTTTGCATGTAAAAGTAAATGTTCTTGCTATCAACTTAATCAACTGTTGTGCCAAAGCAAATGTATTCACGTAGAAAAACTTCTATTATACGTGTTGATGAACTACCAACATATGAAACCATGTGATGCTGATAACTGAAGATTAGCCTGAAATGTTAAGAGAGGTAGTTTTTTCTCAAATTGTGGTGGTGGGGGAAAGTGAGCCAAATGCTGTGGGGGAAAGTGAGCCACTGTCTCACTTTCCCCCACCATAAGGCACAAGTTAAGTTTAGTCTTAAACATATTTTAATGTAATATTACATGACATATGTTTTATTTTAATGTCATACACATTGTAGAAAAGCCATCATGCCAAGGAAATACACCAGGAAGACGACTTGGGGCAACCACACAGAAAGAGCACCTTCTCATCTTTCCCTGTAACCTTCAGGGCTGGAATGTAGAGTAGGCCTAGTTGTAGAGTATGACAGGCTGATGTTATAATCCAGTTGGGTCTTCTCCTGTGTTCTGAGTCCCAGGCTGTTCTCGCTGGTTCTGATTTTCCTATGCTTTGACCCCCAGACACTAGCTGGCTCTAAGGGTCCTGTGTTCTGACCCCCAGACTGTGTTCTAATCGAACTGGTTCTATCTTTCATTTGAATCTTATTAAAACCTTTTGAATTATAATATGTTGTATTTGATTTTGTATTTTGTTCAGAGTTACTTTCAAGTGTTTAGAAAATTTGCTTTGCTTAATTGACCAAACCCCATCATTATTTTACTAGTCCGACATTAGTTCTGGAATGTGGTGGCTAGCTCTCAGGATTCTTACTGTTACAATATGTGTTGTTATGGTAGTTTCAGAGTGGAAAAAGTAAGTGGATCAGTTTACCCCACAGCTGGGGTAAAGTGAGCCACATCACAACTTTTTTTTAAACAATCATATTTTCACTGCCCTTTGTCTTGAAAAAATTCTGCTAATGCCCATTTCTAGGAAACATCCTGAATTAATGGGAAATGTGTCAATCTGAGTGATAAATCATTTTAGCTCCCTTAGAGGGGAGCAAATGTAAAAAGTGGCTCAGATTACCCTGTTCTCCCCTATTTATTTTTTTAATTTAATATGCTCAAACTTGCTTATCTGTCTTTTTTTCTTCTTCTTTCCATTCTTTATCAGTTCTCTTCCACTGTGACTACTGAATATCCACTGTTAAAGGTTCCCTCTACAAGGCAAACCTTCCGGGTTTTTAATAAAACGGCTCAGTGTGAGGTATGATTCACTGAAATTGCCGTTCTGCAAGGATTTCAGAAAAAAACATTAGCATGACCAATTTCTATGGAGAAGTCTGCCAGTCGTAGTTCTCTTAGTTCATCCAAGGACCGGGTCATGTAATCTTGTAGGACTAGAAATTAAATAGCTGGCATCAGAAGTTGTCAAACATGTTTAACAAGTATGCTCATGGGTAAAATAAAACATTTTCAAAGCTTTTCTTAAATGTACGATAGCGTTCATTTTATGCTTAGCTTTCATTTCCATTAGCCTCCATTTTCAATTATTGATTGAGGAGAAATGTTAACACTGTGATCTGTTTCTACACTGAACACAGAAGTGGCTGAATTATCCAGAACTTTTGATCCCCCTTCTCATTGTCGGTGTTTTTTTTGTTATTGTTATTGTGTGACTCCAACAGCGGGTTCAACCTTCTTGAACCCGGACGGTGACTCTGGCACGGAGGCCGACAGCGAGCCTCAGCTGGCCTTTTACACCGACCCCAACCGCAGTCGGCGGCGCAGTCGAGGTATGAGAAACGGTAACGCTACCAGCGCGTGGGGCTCAGGGGGTAAGGAGGACTCACACACACACACACACACACCCACAAGAACGTTTATACCGCCGTCTGATGGTATCACCCATCGTCACCACGCATGACAAGTAACCTTTACAGAACATATAACAGATGGATTGCACCAGTGTTGTGTGTGCTCATGACGACTTTTGACTCCAAAAGGAGATTTTGTACAATTTGCATATACAGTATGCTGTGTCTATACGTACATCTGTGTGTGCACTATGTGGTTGTGAGCATGAATGCTGATCTCCATACGTCTGCATACAATCTTGTTGGTTTAAATCCAACAGGACAATGAAATCAGAGGGTTTCAGCGCAGAGCATGTTAATATCTGAGCATCTTACAAAATGAAAAACACTGTATTTTGATATTTGTCAAACACAAATATTATTTTTGAGGTCTATTGTGTGCAAATGCTGTCAATTTCAATTGGTGCAGCATGCTTTATTTGTCAGAATGCCGTGTCTCTGCCTCTTTGATGTACAACGATGGGGTGCGGGGAGGGAGACAAATAAATAAACAAATAAAGACACAATGCCCTCAAAATAATAGCTGCTGTCAGAAGGCGTTGCAAACCGTTGCTTCGAGCGTCCGAGCCTCCGAGCCAATTATTCCGCTGTCGTGTGCGCAGGTGTCACAGACGAGGTGAAGCCTCCAGACAACAAATCCAACACTGGTAACTCTGGTTAATTTAGGGCAAAGCTTAAGAATAGAATAAAGTATCTGCAACACTGCCCTAACTAGATCCCGGAGAGGATGATTCATGATGCGTGATGAAAGCGTTTCTCCACAATTCTTCAAGGATTATTGATTTAACAGCCACATATATACAATAAAAACTGTTTAAAACAATGGTAAAAAAAGTGAAATTATGCCACACATCTAGTTATTTGATTAACAACCTACCTTCAAACATAATAGGAACGGTCCGCTTTCTACTTTGGCTTTTGTTTGAACTTTAAAGGATTGCCTCCGGTGGCTTTTGAATGAGAAAGTTTTGTCTGCCACACTCATTTAAAAGTGATAATGTAATCTAGAGCTGTGCTGCAAGTGAACAAAACAAACACTTGAAACAAACTGTGATGGCTTTATTCAAGGTCATTGTGAATATGTGTGTGTGTTTGTGTGAGTGTGCATGTTTGTATGCACGCCCCTGTGGCTACAAGGTCACGTTTAACACTTTCTAATGTCGCCCTCTGGAGTAAAAGAGATAACTCTGGCAGAGAGGGAGATGGTTGCAAAACAGCCTCAAAGTAATTTGTATCAAGGTCAATTTTTCCCCTACATCACCCACAACATGTTGATGTGTATACCCTTCTAAGGTAAACCTTATTTCTGTGCCACTGAGCTATATCTAAACTAAACCTCCCAAAGGCTTCAGCGTTTTGATCCAAAGGTCCCTTTCATAGGTGCTCAGGCCATTTATTTATTTATTTTCTGTTTGTAAAATGTGAAACGTTCACATATTCTAAATTCATTACACAAAGTGAAATCTAGAATACACATATCTCAGAAGGGTCGAGATTTCTGTATACTAAATACTCTGTTTGACTGGTTTTATGTGTATATTCTAATAGTTTGAGCTACTGGATTTGTTTTAGTCCATGAGCTGTAAGCCCATAATCATCCAACTTAAAACAAAAGAAAGGCCTGACACATCTTCCATTTGTGTGATGAATCTAGAATATCTGAACGTATTGAATGAACTTTTAAATGATATGCAAATGTATTGAGGTGCACCTGTATGTTTAAGTCACTGTGTGCATGTATTTGTTGACGGTATGAAGGGGGTTGTGGGGGAATACAAAGCGGGTCACTTCTTCACACATCTCCACTGTTTGTTGTTCCCACCCCTCCCTGCGCTCCCCTCCCCACTGTGTGCTTGTGTCCAGCAGTCGGTTCCCCGCGGAGCCCCATCAATAAGACCACACTGACTCTGATCAGCGTCATCAGCTGCGTGATCGGCCTGGTCTACTCCTCTCACCTCTCCTGCAACATCGCAGTCCGCGTGATCCTTCATGTGCCGGAGCACCTCATCGCTGACGGTAAGGCTTTACACTCGGCCATATGTGTCAATTTGGAAAGAATGTGCCCCCTTACATACTAAGAAGTAAATTTGTCCCCCTCAAAACAATATATGAAAGACAACCCCCTCCCCCTTAATAGGTTAAAAAATAAGAGTTCAGGAGGTCGAAACATTTATGAATTCTTCTTAGCTGTAACTATACAGGCCTACTGTATTTCCCAACAATTTCAGACCACCCTAAAGTGAACCGTGCCATCTTATTCTTGCCAACCTCCCATCATATTTTCCTGTGGCTTATGAGTAGGCAATGCAGGCAGTGTAGTAAAGGAAGTAGCTAGCTAGTTAGGATAAATACACTCCACTTTCTGAACTTAAGGGTTTCTGAATGAGATTGTGTCAAGTGTCTCGTAATGAATGCTAATGCTGTTTAGTTTATAACCTAGTCAGCTTCCTTATATTTGGATTTTAACTTTTGGGGGGATTGCAAAATAATTGATTTAAAAAAAGAGGATTGTAGGAGGAACCAGAAAATCAATGTTGGCTTTTGACCAGATGTCTATCTGGAATTCACAAAATGGCCACCATAAAACATTTACTTTGATATAACTCTGCTTTTAAATAAGCTAGAACATTGATTTTAACTGCTAAAACTAAATGTTCTGTGTCAGGGAATCCATTGGTGGTAGTAACAAAGCTACAACATTTTTCAACATTAACACTTGATTGACTAACACATGAGTGGGTCCAAAATGACCCGGTGAGGTTGTTTTCCTGCAATATATTGCTATTGTAAAGTTATCATTTTATATTCGAGCTGTTCCTCAAAAAACATGTTTTTTTTATCATCCCAATAAAATACATCAACCACATTTCAACCATATATTAATTGCAAAAAGGCACCCAATAGGTGCATATAAATTGAAAGTGGACCCACAGACCCCCACTTATTGTGTCCCCCCCAATGTTGTAAAGAAACCTACGGCCATGCACCACCACCTGGTTGCAGCCTAGCCACACACACATCTCTGTGGGCGCTCAAAGCCTTTGGGGTCTGAGCTGGCATTTTTCTGCCACTCTCCCAAGGGGAATTCAGCCTGCTTTTCCCTTTCAAACCGTCTGCCTTTGTTTTGTGTTTGAGCTGCCGGTCAAAGACAAAGGTAAATGCCAGGTCGAGCACACCCTTCCCATGTGAGACCACACAGTGAATGTGCCCTTAAAGCATTGGCACACATTGAGGGGCCAGGTCGCAGTGACCACCCGCAGCAAAGCCCTCCATCACTCTTCCCCTTGTACTTGCTGAAATGTTGAACCACCCTCGCTAATGAATTTCAATGTAGCACCTGCAGAAAAAAAAACCTCCGCAGGGACCAAGCACTGGCTCCTGCTTGCTCATTGGCATTTCTTAGCTGTCACAGGACTGAGTTTGGCAGTCCAGATATATTATAGAGTGTGACTAGGCTCACTCATCTATCATCTGGAAGGTCTGATTTGATTCGTTGCGTTCTACACGCTTTTCCGGTGGTATACAGCAGCACTGCCATGGAGATATTAAAATTCCATGGAGTGCGTCCAGGGAGGGAACTTTTTGAAAGGAGAGATGAAAGATGGCGTACCTTGCCTGTTGAATTACAAAGCCGGGGGATCGATTTAGAATGTTTCCATAAATGTCTCCAAGATCTCATCAGACTTGATTTTGTCACGGTGAAATCGGATGAAAATGTGGATTCTAGCACCGGGGAAGAAGCTATTCATGGCCCCAACAGCTGGGCATGTGTTGGCCTTCAAATGAAGTTAAGAAAAGCACAGAAGTGTAGAGTCACACCTTTTTTCCTTGCCTTTCACATCAGGGAAAGTAATCATGGGCATGTTTGCCTGTTTACGCACGGTAACAAAATTTACTGCCATTCAAGATTCCTAACACAGGAGAGAACTAACTTTTCTTTGAGTAACTTTGAATCATTAATAAAGATGTGGCTGGTTTCTCATCTCAAATGGTATTTAGTTGAGTAAGTTATTCTAGTCCATGGCTTACAGTTTATTTTCCAGGTTTACTATCTCAATGTTGCCTGTTCAACATGGGACATTTGTTAACTATGGACTAAAGGCTGTGCAGCTGCATTAAGCAAATACGTGGCCAAATTGAAATGTTGACCAGCTGGTGGCATAAGAAGAAAAAAGTCAGATGACCATCAAAGTTACTACAATTCATCCTGATGGGAACATGATTATTTTTGCCAGATGTCATGTCAATTAATTCAATAACTGAATACTCCTAAAACTCCTATTATTTGGCCAAATGTGTTTGTTCAACATGAGTCCCAATATTTTCTGTCTGTGCTGTAAGGTATGACCTACAGTAAAGAGATACAAATAATGCACAAAACAAAAAGTTTTAAACAGATAATTTTTGAATGAATAGGATTGTCTTTTGTTTGTTTTAACATTGTCTCAGTATTTCAGAACATTTTGTACACATAGGGGAGAATCTAAGTTGTGCAACTTTTCACCCAAAGTGACTTTAAAGTAAGGCCTTGACAGTAAAGTCTCCAATGCAAATATGTACATATATTTCAGGGTGTTGTGCATCCCTGGCAATAAAAACTTTGGATCTGGAATAAACTGTTGAAGAAATATAGCTTTCGGAAAAAAAGTTGTCTTGATGCACAACTTGCCCCCGGTGTGGTGTAAGTTGTGCGGTTGGAGAGAATACCATGGGGTAAATTGTGCCATTGATATATATCTCATAAACTGTAATCCAAGACAAATCCATAAGACAATTACTTATTTAAGGTGTATTTAAAGTAAATAAAGTAAATAGTTTACAAAGATTGAAGGACAATTTTCTTAAACAAGGCCTAGCAGATCTAATGGTTTTACCTGCAAAGCTCACAATGACAAAGTCACCATCATCATCTTTCTGGCCATCTGAACTCTCATCAGTGGTGTCATTAAGTGGAATTGAGATGTCACTCTCTTCTGAGCTACTGTAGACAATCACTTTCTTTTGGTGACCAGCGTATACAGCCATGTCACTGGCACAACTCTCAGAAATGTACTTTGCACTAGTTGCTCCGTGCTTGTGGAACCAACTGCCACCTGACAAATGTGATTCCCCTACATTTCTGCCTTTAAATCAAAGCTCAAAACCCATATGTACACCCTGGTGTTTCCTCCCCATTAACTATCTTACCTCTGCACTACTATCTGTGTTTATGTGGATGTATGGGCTTTACGTATTTTATTTTGGTTATTGTTATTTTACTTTCATTGTTTACCTACTGAATGCACTATGTACAGCACTTTGGACAGTGCAAACTGTCATAAATGTGCTTTTATAGATACATTTTACTTACTTACTTACTTATAACTCACCCAGGCCCTTTGGCACAAATCACCCCAATCCCAGAAATTTGGATAATAAGCATGATGCAGCAATTTAGGGCTGACATTGTGCTAACTGTATAGACTCAAAATGTAGCATATCAAAGCACCAAAACATGTGTCAAATGTTTTCAAACTTGTCTATAATTGTTCAGACACAATAATCAAAAAACCTTGATCATGGAAATTTTACTTTGAAAGGCAAAACACAGTTTTTTGAGCTTAAATGTGCTTATATCTTATTCCTTGTGTCTCCCTTCTTTACAGGATGAGTCAAATGGATGGCTCTTCTTAAATATGTGGTCACATTTCCAATTTCTTCCACGGTTTTCTAGAAACAAGGGGTGGCACAACTTCCAATATGCACAACTTAGGCCACTCTCCCCTAAATATCTATTGTGATATTGCTGAAATCCAGCCTTATTCAGACCCAGACTGCAGTGCTGCACAGTGGTTCTTAAATAGGCTATTAAGCCCAGTGGCCATTCCACTTATTCTAGCTGGAAGGAAGTCATGGATGTTCATTCAGGCATACAGTGTGGCCCCCAGTGAGAATCACTTGAGGTGACTATCTGAATAAAGCCGCCTCCACTTTCATAGTCTTGTGAATATTTTGTTTGGGGGCCAGAAGTCATGCAATGTTTTTTTTGCATCCGTCCTCACAGCATTCATGTTTTATATGAGGTTTTATGATGCAATAACAAAAACATCGCATACACACTATTGCCAAACACATCAAATAGGAAAGAAAATGTGTCGTAAAAAACAGATACATTGCTGATTGGAGTTGAACATTTTCTTTCAGCAATATTACAACTCTCTACTAAGAAAACAAGATTTGTCTGGCCAATTGCAATGTGCGCTCTAGTTCAAAAGGGGATCATCAAAGGGAATGGTCCTAACTAGGGCACACTAGAGCTGGCCAAGAAGTCATTAAATATGCTTGGGTTAACAAATGCCCAGTGCGCACCATGTTTGCCAACGGACAAGGCTCTGGTCAGTGAGTGTTGCTGCTAATTCACAGAGATCACATAGTGGATAACTCTAAGTATCAGGTATTATAGTGACATCTGCTGAAAATATGAATCGTAATATATCACAGAATTTTCATAGTGAGTCACATTTTTAACAATGTTAAAAATTCTGTTAGTATTAATTTTTATTTTCGCAATGGCTTAAATCTTTGATATGGACATTGATTTGATTTGATTCAATTTATTTCAGACATATAAAAAAAAATGAAAAATGAAAAGCATTAAAATACAATAAAAAAATATGTTCAAATGATTTCACAAAAGAAATAAAAATAAACAAAAATTAAACAAATAATATATTGAATTGATATGCCTGAAAAGGAGTAGGAAGAAGTATAAACTTATTTAATCCTACCTCTTTTCCACAGCTCAATAACTTATATTTATTATATTAGCTTCCTGTGTTCTTTATAATCCTTTTTAAAAATCTATACAATTGGTTATACTATATTTGATACAATCCATACAAATATACAACTTGATACTATATTTTTTTATATTTATACAGTCCATATATCTATATCTATTATATACATACATCTATACAAAAATATATCTATGTCTATTATATGCATTTATACAATCCATATATCTATATCTTTATATTAGTACAATTCACATATCTATATCTATATATACATGTATACAATCCACATATCTATACAATCAATATATCTATATACAAATATTCATTCAATATGATGCACCATAATTACACTTTAAATATATATATATATATACATATATATATATACAATATATAAAATTTTTTCAATTTTATTTTATTTTATTATTACTATTTTTATTATTATTTTTTAATATACTTTCCTTCTTAAATCTCTCCCTCATCCCTGTACCTTTTAAAAATCATTGCTTTGAATTTTTTTTTTAACTGAATCATGTTTGGACATTGCTTTAGCTCCGTGCTCATACCATTCCACAGTTTCACACCACCAATTGTAATGCATTGACATTTTAAAGTCATGCGTGCAGCCAGTGTCTTAACTGTTCCCTCAAATTATAACCCCCCTCTCTGTCAAAAAAAGTTTTTGAATGTTACCTGGTAGCAGTTTGTTTCTAGCTTTGAACATGATTTGTGTAACTTGGTATTCAACCAGGTCCTTGAACTTTATGATGCAAGAATGTAAAAAGAGGAGGTTGGTGTGATCATAGTATCCAGCTTTATTGATTATTCTTATGGCTCGTTTTTGAAGTGTGACTAGTGGTAGCAGTGAGCTTTTGTAAGTGGTCCCCCAGACCTCCACACAGTAATTTAAATAAGGTAATATCATTGAACAGTAAAGAATATGCAATGATTTGTGATCCAATATATGCTTTGCTTTACCCAGGACTGAGATGCTTCGTGACAGTTTTGATTTAACATGTTCTATGTGAGGTTTCCAGCATAGCTTGTGGTCTATTGTCACACCCAGGAATTTATTTACATACACTCTTTCAATATTAACACCATCTATCTTAACATTTACATCACTATTTAAATTACAATTTCCAAACAACATGATTTTTGTTTTGCTTAAATTCAATGATAATTTATTATTGTCAAACCACCTTTTTAATTTGCTCATTTCAGATGTAATTGACTCCAGAAGCTGCTGCAAGTCCTCTCCCGTACAAAAAATATTTGTGTCATCTGCAAATAACACAAATTGTAAAATATTTGTTGTTTTACATATGTCATTTATGTAGAGAATAAAAAGAATTGGCCCTAACACTGACCCCTGGGGGACCCCACAAGCAATGTCCATACAAGCTGACACGTATTCACCCATCTTCACAAACTGTTGCCTGTTCTGTAGATAGCTCCTCAGCCAGTTCAATACAACCCCCCTGATACCATACCGTTCTAATTTATTAATTAATATATCATGATTTATGGTATCAAATGCTTTTTTGAGATCAATAAAAACACCAGCTGCATATTTCTTTTGGTCCAGGGAATTTGTAATCTTTTCAATTAGCTCAATGACTGCTAATGAAGTGGATCGGTTGGGTCTGAATCCGTATTGGCTGTCAGTTAGTAAATTGTGTTTATTGATGAATTTGTTAAGTCTAGCAGCAAATACTTTTTCTAAGATTTTGAGAATTGAGGAAGCAGTGAAATAGGCCTGTAGTTTGTGAAGTGGTGTTTGTCTCCAGTTTTGTACAGCGGTATGACTTTTGCAATTTTCATTTGTCTTGGGAATTTACCAGTTTGAAATGATAAATTACAGATGTGCGTCAATGGTTTCGAAATTCCCTGAATTACCTCTTTGACTATTCTCATATCAATGTTACTATAGTCAGTAGAAGTTATATTTTTGCATTTACGGACAATCTCTATAATTTCACTCTCTTCCACTGCTGTTAGAAACATTCATTTTGGATTAATGTCTATGAAATCATTAATCCCGTCATCAGATCTCACAGGAACAGGTATTTTTTCAGCCAGTATTGGTCCAACATTTACAAAATATTGGTTGAAGCCATTTACTGCATCATCCATATTATCAATAGTCATATCATTTTCAATAAACTCCTGTGGATAATGAATTTGTCTAGAACCATTTCCAATAACATTATTCAGTATATTCCATAGACCTTTAATATTGTTTTTATTATTATCTAATACTTTTCTGTAATATTCTTTCTTACTAATTCTCATAATGTTAGTTAGTTTATTTTTATATTTCTTATATTTATGTTCTGCGTCTTTGGTTCTAAGCTTTATAAATTCTTTATATAGTGTATTTTTCTTTTTGCAGGCATTTTGTAATCCCTTAGTTATCCATGGACTATCTGAATATTTAAATTTAATTTTAATTTCTTTTATTGGGCAATATTTATCATACAACAATTTAAATATCCCTAAGAATATTTCATAACCTTTATCAATATTTTCTTCTTTATATAATAGTCCCCAATTTTGATTTAATAATTAATTTTTTAAAGTGTTTATTGCCTCTTCTGTCCGTACTCTTCTGTACTTGAATGTACTCTCCCGTTTTTCCCTCTTGTAGTTGTTATTGTACACAAGAAACACTGCCAGATGGTCACTGATGTCATTGATCATTAATCCAGTTATTGTATTATTGTCTATAACGTTTGTAAATATGTCGTCTATCAATTTGGCACAGTGAGATATGATCCTGCTTGGTCTGGTGATTTTTGGATAGAGACATAGACTGTACATTGTATTGATAAAGTCATCAGTTGGTTTGTGATTATTGGGATTAAGAAGATCTATATTATAGGAATTCAACATTCAAACTGTTGTTTTGCGAACAGTTTCTTAAGTCCATATTAACAATGTAAAACAATTCTTACCAGTTTATCTTGATTGGGAATAAAATGAATGCACAAAAGTTAATTTAATTTATTTCTATTTAAAAAGCAATGAGCTTTAAGTCTGAGGTAACACATTGTCTACTTCAAAAATATAGCTTGTCTTTTTCAAAAGAGAAATCCCACAAGAACAGTATGGTATTTAAGGTAGGAGACAACTTAAGTGCTTACCATACTCTGTGAAATATTTTCACAGACTCGAGGTACTTCGGTGTCATTTTAACTCAGTTTAACTCAAAGTATGTTTTAGGGTTAGGGTTATTTCATGTTCACAGCTCTATTCTAAACATGACTGAATGAAACCCACACTGCATGTAGACCGTTGTGTTCGGTGTTATGTCATTGGCTCAGCAATGATAGCATGAAAAGGGGAGCAGTCAACTACACAAAGGGGAACAATACATAAGACAAGGTTTTTCAGTTGACTTGTAGCCACACAAAGGTGACAACCCAAACCCTTTGGTGCATACAAAAAACAGTCCATACTGATAATTGATAAATGCCATTATCTTACCATGTTAACACACAATTTAAACAAAGATTTCTCTGTCTTCCTTGGTGCATGTGTTAAGCTGCAGGCCAACAAAGTGGATGCCCTCAGCTAGCTGTTACTGAAAATAACCCGACCAAGTGTTGGTCTCCTTTAGTATGGGTGTTTCATTAAAATGTGTCTCACCGTTTGCGTAGTTTTTATCTCTTAGTTCTGTTGCTGTCAAGGATTTTTTCGCCCTGTTGGATCTCAGTTCCTTTAATGATGATGATTATTTTTTCAAAATATCACAGTGGTAGTTGAGAAGGTTGTTTGAAGCTTTTCAAATGCAATGTTTGTACGGTCAGGTTTATATCGAAGCCAAATAAATCCTCGTCTATAATCATTCACTGTTTATATAAAATATTTATTTTCTGCTTTCATCAAAATATTTTATTTTGAAGGTTTTCATGTACTTTTTTCTTTATCGCGCTTCTAAAGTACATAACTGGCCATTTCTTTATTTAGAACTATTCAATCCTGTCCTTATTTCAGCTGAAGAGATTTGAATTACAAGGTCTAAACTATACTGTCTATACTTTGTTTCTTTTTCATATGTCTAACAAATGTTAAGAAGAAATAAAATCCAAGCACATTTTGAAATGGTAAACTGTACATTAATGGCAAAAAAAGATTTGTGGTTAACAAGCAGGAAGAAGTGGATTGAATGTTTGTTGGATTGATGCAACTCTGCCTGGCTGTATTGTTCTGTTGGTTCTAGTTTGTTCGTATTGGAAATCTCACTACAAAAGTATAACAAAAGTACATTCAGCTAAACTATGTATGTTTCAATTAGTTTTTTTCACATTTGTGATGCCCTACTTTCTGTTGTCCCCAGGATCGAGGTTCATCTTGTTGCAGGGGAGCCAGTTGGACGCGTCTGATTGGCTGAACCCGGCCCAGATCTCTCTGTACTACCAGCAGAATGCCAGCGGGCCGTGGCTTAACGAGCTGTGTGGGCGACGCCTCCTCGACCCCTGTGAGCACCAGTGTGACCAAGAGACAGGTGAGCCCAGGAACACACAACTTGGACAAGTGTCAGCTCTTGTACACCTTATTTATTATTTTGTTAGCCTCATAGCATAATTGCCTAAATCATATTTACTCTACCCTACTTTTACTATACATCTAACATATTCTACCCATCTCTACATCTAAATCTAGTAGATGTAGAGTAGAGTAGACATAGAATAGAGTAGATGTAGAGTAAAAGTAGCCTGGTGCAACCAGACCATCGTACTTCATTTCATTTGACTACTGAAGGGAAAATGAAATTTGGCCGGAAGTAGGTAGGCGGGTGGAGCCAGGCTGGAGTAAAAGTAGAGTAGAGTAAATAGGATTTAGGCAATTATGATATGAGGCTAACAATGTTTTGATATGAACAAGGGGTCAGCTCTTTGTTCATCACTTGCATGGAGAATACAGTTCATACATTGTATTATTTCTTACATTTCTGAACATATTTCCCTGTGAAAAGAGACCACTTTACTGGACCACACACTACAACTAATCAAATGGCTTAAATTCAGTGGCGCAAACCATTTTGTTGGTCAAAAATTTCGGACAGGCACCTGGTGAAATTCAGCATTTACTGTGGGCTCCTATTCCAGAGACCAACACACAGGTGGAGTCATTCAGTTGCTGTACGAAGGAACCTTTTTTAATTGTTTACATTGTGTGACAACGATTATGGACCATCATACTGCAGGGACTGAAATGGAAAAAATAGATTGCCTGGAGCACTCGACCCGCTTTTCTCCAGGGTAGCTCAATAATTAATTTGCACGCCTCCACTTAAATTTATACTCATATATACAGCAGTATATCTGTATGCAAAGATTTAGTTTGAACTGAATGGCTTGTGTGAAAAAAACATTAGAGAAAAGGGAATGATATTCAATAGATCAATTAATCATAGCATAGGTAATGAAAAGCAGTGTGTGCCATGCTCTTTGTCTCGAGCTACTGGAGAGGAACAATAATTGAAGCGCTTAGATTTTTGCAATGGTTAAAGACTAAATGCCAAATGGTCTTAATGTGATCTGTTTGCTAGATCTCTTTCATCCAATCGCACCGTGTAATTGTGTGGCCTGAAAAGACGGAACACTTTAAATCCTAGCCATCTAGTTGTTTACTCGTTAATCTCTTCGAAGTGTGGTACATTTCAAAAGAAAACATTTGCGATCTCATATTATTACACTTCAAGGTTTTTTGGAAGCACTGTTTATGGTAGAGGTAGGTTTTTAGATTAGCCTGGCACCGCCCACCTACATACTTCCGCTCAATTTTCATTTCCCTACAGTAGTCAATCTGGGTGTGCGGTATATGAGTGGGTTCTATCCAGCCAGATTTCTGCCGGTCCAATCAGCGAACAGAAGGAGTGGCTGAGAAGCCGGCGCATGACATATGTCACGACCAAACGTTATGCGATTGGTTGTCGGATCCAGAGTGGCACTGTGCAGATCCAATAGTTTTAAACTTCAACAGACACCCGCCTTAAAGTGAGTTAACGTGTGTCAATTGAGCAATTCCAGACCTTCTGTACAAATGAAATTAAGTAAGATGATCTGGTAGGACCAGGCTATTTTTAGATATCTAATGTGTTACAATATTGTCTGACATCCCAGTCTTTTCCCAGTCAATAGTCATAGCCCCTGTTTTTTTTTTTTTTACAGAAAAAAAAATCTATTTTGAACTGGATAAATTACTGGATTTTCTTTTAATAATTAACAGCAGTGCAGTCAATTTCCACCAATTGTTCCTAGTGTCTCTTTGCTGTCACACTGCTGTAACTACAGAGATTCGCTGGTTTATATATTTGATCTTCTTGTTATCGACCCTTCTTTGAGTCCATACCGCAACAACAGCAACAAATACTTTTCTTTTTTCAAAAATCAATTTCACTCTTCTCTTCTGTTCTCTTTGTTTTTGTTCCGGTAAAGTAGCATTCCACTGTGGATAGACAAATGATGGATTGAGGAGTGAGGGAGGGTGGGAGGGAGGGAGGGAGGGAAAGATTCTTTATGGCGTGCCTAAAATGACTGATAAATTATACTGGAGGCATTCTGAGCAAAATCAGCATGTCAGTAGCTTTTGATGGATGCTACAACATATACATTTTTCTTTGTGACCTAAAAACCGCAAATTGGAAAAAAAAAGTGCAGTGATTGAAAAGTAAACTTCAGCTTAGCAAAATACTGTTGTGCTCTTGCGTTTAATCTTCACTAGGTTCTTTGTACTCATAATGAAATTGCTTGTCGAAGACTGCCAGCTGAATAGCTAAATGACGCATTGGTGTGAAATGTGGCTGGGACTTTCAAAGTAATGGCTGGACTGGCAACTGCTGACTGACAGATGTGATACATAACGCACACTGGTTTTAAAACTCCAATCTGATCCAGTCGAAGATGGAAAAAACAATTTTAGCAAGTTTCCTAGCACAGAACATGTTCAGGACGTGTGAAGCAAAAAACCTGAAACACAGAAATCAAAGAAATAAGTTGAAGGTATAACGTATCACGTCATACTTTGTGCTGAACACGCACGCACGCACGCACACACCCACACACACACACACATTCACACTCACACTCACACGCACACTCACACTCACACTCACACTCACACTCAAACTCACCTCAAATCAGGGCCATGTGAAGCTACTGTACATGATGTTTTATTCAAGTCAGAGCACATCCCAATTCCAGATAACAGTGTGCCGATAAAACAGAATAGTGGAATATTTTGTTGTTTAACGAGCTCTCTATCAGTCTCCACCAGTGAATACATGTTGATCTTCCCTGCCTACAAATTCAACGTTAAAAAAAGTGGAAGCCTGTATAACAAAAAAAAATATTTGTATATGTCAGGAACAATCACAATCCACCATGATGTAAGTAACTATATGTATAGAATTATGCTCACTGAAGTTCTTCACATTTCTTTTACTGTTTTGATCAGTACAAATCTTTTCAAAGTGAAGAGCTAAATGACATGTTCATTGTCCCTGTGGATGTGTTAACGGCAGTCTTCTGCCTTGCCAGGAAAAAACAGACTTCTCATGTACAAAAATAGCCCTGACCTGAGGAAAAGAGAATACAGCTGTAAAGTACAACAGAAAAGGGCTAAGATCCAACAACACTTTTAATTTGTATGTTTATGAAGATGTGCCTTAACTTCCTTTAAATAATATAATATATGATAATATAATATAATTTAATAATAATCATACTTGATTTTACACACAGCGTTTTTGTTGGTCTGATAACGAAACAGCAGAGAATAGGGTTGTTTATGCCAGGCTACACTCCGTTCGGTTTATGTGTATTTAAATGTGTGCAGGAAGTTTGAAGAAGTAGAAATGTTATTGGCTGCCTCTTTTGTAGTGAACTGTTTTCAGCTGCAATTGGCAGGTTAGACTTTTTTACAGAATCTGCAGTCGGGCTCAACCGAGGAAAAAAGTGCAATTGCAGCGCCCCCTGTATTTAGTGCTACGTTTCGATTGGTTGACAGGTCAGTGGGGGGAGGGAGCAACCACTTTTATAATGTAAATGTATATTTTGTTCATATCCGTGCATGGTATATGTTCATTTCAAAAACATTGTTTACAATCCCAAATACTGACCAAAAAAAATCATACCTCGTTCTTGGAAAGTATCTGTGTGTGCGTCACTGAAATACCAGCGGGAAATCTCACATTTAAAGAGGAGGAAGTGTCTCCCCTTGTTTCGCATCCATTATTAAGTAGCATTACTCTCCTCTGGGTGATACAAATCAAGTTCTGAGACCTTTTTAAATGAATCAAAAAGCTGGGCCAGTGTGTCTCTTGCCTGCCTTTTCTTGGAATAATATCTGTGACTTATCCACACAACTAAAACCCACACTAAAGCCTAATTTACAATGATATATGGACAAGCAGAATGGCCAGCTAGGCTCCAGTAATAGTATTGTATTTTTCATGTAAAGCATTCGTAATGAGACCCATGCATATGCGCGTTTACGTGTGTGTCTGTTTGCACATGAGAGTGATGTGTGTGTGTGTGTGTGTGTGTGTGTGTGTGTGTGTGTGTGTGTGTGTGTGTGTGTGTGTGTGTGTGTGTGTGTGTGTGTGTGTGTGTGTGTGTGTGTGTGTGTGTGTGTGTGTGTGTGTGCGTATGTGGGTGCTGCTGGCAGATTGCCAACGTGCTATAGATAGCTTAAATCCAATTCCCATTTCTGCTAGTGGAAGATACAGATGAAAACTGAAATGGGCTGTGACAATATCTGCTCCACTACCGCAAGACATTAAAAGAGATGGTGAGTGTCTCTTCCCACATAGCCCCTAAACCTGGCCCGCTTTGTCTAAGTTCTCCTTTCCCCACCTTCTCCACTAACATGTGTGTGGGCCTTTAATGACACACAAAGAGACCTCTCGTGCCACTTGAGACACAAGTTTCCACATCATAATCTACTGGCTTGATTAATCTGACTGTATAAAGGATCAACGTTTGGAAATCTGCTTGATGAGCTGAATAATTTTGTGCACAACAGTGCATGAAGAAAAACATACTTTCAGTGCCAGCCGTCACTGCCCACACAACAGATCAAGGGGTTCCAGCCTATTTACATGGGAAATCTGTACATTTGGCCTAGCGCTGGCTGGTTCAGTCCTATGTGATTTCAAAGTGTGGAAAAATAGCTGGGTGGGTGGGTGATGCAAATTAAGTGTGAAGTTTAGAAACTGGCTCAGGGGCTACTCTATATTGAGTAATTGTGGGATTTAACACCTCGCAAGTGCAACACAAGTTTGAGCCGGATGTGTGAACTGTGTGCGAAGAAACGGCAATTAAAGCAAGATGAGGCGTTTAGCATTGTTCAGCAGCTATGCAGCAAATCTAAAAAAAAATACATTGAAATGTTACAGCTCCTGTCAACCCTAAATGGACACAATTCAACATGTCATTATTTTTCAAATGTCAAACACTTCAACAAAGCACCAATTATGTTCCGAGGGAACTTCTAGAGAAGGAGCCATGCGATTGTAAATAGCATACGAGTAGGCTGGTTTGAGTTCTTAATGCAACTGTAAGACTGTCTGAGTCCTATGAACTGAACCTCATAACCAGGCAATTTGAGTGAAGCATCACAGGTGATAGTAGACCATAGTATGGAAATAATCAAACTAACTTAACATAAATACTCACATTCCAGCATGACCAATTTTGGATGTTGATGTGTATTATTTTTTCTAGCAAACATGCATTTTATATGAACAGCTCTAAGCTTTGGATATTACATATATACAGTCAAGTGCGTACTTGTCAGTGCTATCTGTTAACAAATCATGTAATGGCAAAGTTACTAAATTACCTCAACCTTCTGTACTTATTTGCTTATACTGATATACCGATACACCTGTGGGGTCTGTGTCTGTGTTGGTTTGGTTCCAATTTACATACAGTATATTGTTTATTAGATAAAGCCAGCAGAAGTGCAGACTGGGAACTGTTCAATGGAAATCCTGCTTTCATAAAACGTGGGACTTATGAGGTTTAAATAGCTCAAGTAAATAGCTCAAGCATAACTGAATGTAGCCGGGTGATCTGTAGGCTATATCTCCTCCATGTACCTGCTTGAGCCCCTGTCACCTCACCTTTACCTACCTGCTCTAGCACATCACCTCCTCCCTTTAGCATAGTGTCACTTTCCAGGAGTAAGGTTACAATATTGTTTGTCTGTCCAAAACCCAAATATGTAAAATGTACACTGACCAGAGTGGCTGAGAGAGAAAGTCAAGGGCTTTGATGGCGTTAATACCGGAAACTAAATACTAGTACAAGTCAGACATTGGACAGCAGCACCACAAAGGGTTAAGAGAGATTCAGGACCTTGGACAGAGGTATTGTAGCTTACAACAATAGTTTAATTCTGCTGATACACAGTCATTCCTTAGGGTTATGTCCTCCACCAGGCATTCCACACCATTGATCAAAGACTCAAATGATGACTTGTCTACATTTTGGACACAACCTGGACATATTCCTCCTCTGAAATAGTGTTGTTATAATTTATGAGACTGCTAGTAGTTGATTGTTTCTCCAGGATAGTTTTACCAGCTTCTTTGAATCAAAATCAAATCAAAATCAAATCAGTTGTATTTGTATAGCCCA
This sequence comes from Hyperoplus immaculatus, assembly GCA_949357725.1. NCBI lineage: Eukaryota > Metazoa > Chordata > Actinopteri > Uranoscopiformes > Ammodytidae > Hyperoplus > Hyperoplus immaculatus. The sequence goes on from OX442359.1 coordinate 25,397,811, forward strand.
AAATCACAAATACATTTGCCTCAGTGGGCTTTACATTTCATATAACATGATACAATATGGTACAATATGACACCCTGTCCTTACACCCTTAGCTCGGCTGAGAAAAAACTCCCAGTAAACAACCCTTTACCGGGATTAAAAATGTTGAAGAAATCTCAGGGAGAGTCGACAAAGTAAGGGATCCCTCTCCCAGGACGGACATACTGCCATAGATGTCATAAGTAGAGATAATCACGAAGGAATTTGATCATTGACCAGATGTTTACATGGTAATACTAAAGTAAAGTGCGAATAGTGTGGATGCAGGAAGACTTCAGATGCTGCCAGAGGATCCACACCATGGACGGTGATTCAGTGCTGATGTGAGGCAATAGCATGCGGGGAGCATCCGTTCATAGGACGGCTGTTTCCGCACAGAACTCGGAGTCAGTCGAGTAGCATGGAGAGTGCTTGGTAGACAGAGGGAGAGAACCCCCGGGGCATCGCTCACTAATCATGGAAGATAGACAGAGGAGAACAAATGTTAGAGAAATGGTATCAGTTATGCAATTTGTGTCGGCAGGACAATTTTTCAGTGGGAGGACAACCGGTACTCAGGCCCAGACAAACCAAGGCAGCTCCTCAGGCTGTTAATAATAACGCTATAATATTTGGTTGTATTAACAAAGTTTCCCACAAAGATACTTTATTTGATGTCTCCTCTTCAACATGAGTTATACAGGGGTTCCACGTAACTCCTCGGCTGGGTCTGCTGCTGCCTCATATGCTGCTTCAAGCACAGGTTTAAAGGTGTCATTTTCTGTAACTTCTGTAATGGATGTCAGACTTCCCAGCACTTCCTTTATCCGGCTCACTGCAAAGCTCAGCTGGTTCCTCTTTCTATCATGCTGTTGTGAAAGTGTCCACTTCACTTCTGATTCTGGCCAAACATTTTCACCTCGGATTTTAGGTGGTGGTATACCAAGAAGCAGCAGCACATTTAGAATGAGGAATAGCACTATGTGCATGCCTTCATTATTCAGGCTTGCACAAAATCTCAGTGCCCTCATTATTTGGGCATGCACATCATCTCTGATGTTAGGTGGAACTAGCCTTGGAACTGACATAGAGTCAACTCAAATACCAAGAAAATATTCTCTCGACGATGATCAATATCAGTGTGGGCATTCAAAATCACAGAATGCCATTGCCATATCCTTTTTTATTTGAGTAACATAAGCAGGAAATCTGTAAACATGATTTCTTTCAGCCTTGCAGGCACTGACGGTTGACCTTTTCCATTAACGCCGTTGTATAAGCCTAGCCAGTGCCCTTCACTTGCCTCCTAATGAGCATGAGCATAGCATGGACATTGGACCTGTTATCTCGACTGAGTAACCCTCTAAAGCAAAGGTGATGCCCCATCAATCACAAAGGGGAAAGTCAAGGCCAACATGTGCCAGCGAGGCTGACAAACAAGTACAAAAAGTCCATGCTTCAGTCCATTTACTAAAAGCCTTCACTTGTCAACAGGACGCCAATACAGAGAAATACAGAGCATCTGTTGACAATTTAAATGTGCACTAAATAGTTTCAGTGAAGGGGAATTTGTTTACATTTTCAAAGCTAGCAGTTACAAAACATGTAATTCTTAGTATTGAGTATTAATAATATAATCAAAAATTAAACACAATTTATTTTGAGGCACCTGGAACCAAACAATAAAACTAGACTAGGATTGGAAACAAAAACTGTGAGCCCTGCTGCTGTAAACAACAACAATGAAACTTTTCAGGGAGCTTTCTATCTTAAAACAGTGTCCCATTGTTTGTTTATTCAGTTATGATAATTTACCTTAGAAAAAGGTCACTTCTCTGACACACCTGTGGTGAGGAAAAGCACAATGATACGTTTGTAGAAGCAAAAGGTTTATTTTCAATAATTGCAAGAAAACTCAGCGGAAAGTCACTGGTTACAACACACACGGGTATGTTGTAAGGAGTGGCAACCTTTCCTTAAATCGTCACATATTTAAGGAACATTTACTCCCCGGGGGGGAGGCGTCTAACAGTGGGATTGGAGGAGAGACAGGCTGAGAGGCAGACAGTTCTAATATACATACATTGTTATTGTAAAACATGGGAGGGATCAGGTTGATCTGAGTAGGAGAGACAGGCAAGGGAGGGGGACGTGGGAGACAGGTAGACAGGTAAGCTGGGTGGGGGAAGAGGAGGGGGAAACAGGTTGGGAGGCAGACAGGTTGAGATATACATTCATATTATAATCGTGGGTGGGGCAGGCTGACCCAGAACAGAGGAACATTGTCCTCTTTCAAATGTATAGTCAGGCTGGCTAATCTCCTTCCACACACCAAAGTTACATAGTGCACTTTTCATTTTTCTTGTTTGACTGCGGAACTATCAACTCAATTAAGATCAGTTAATCAAACAGATATCAGTAGATCAGTCATAGCACATTCAGAGACCCTTTCAGCATGTTAAATCATCATTTGGTCCATTACTCTGGGCTTACTAACTATTTGTAGAAGATCACAGGGCCTCCCATTTGTAGGCAGCATGCAGTTGAGCAGTGTTGCATGTGATCCTATTAGCAATTGCCCCAACATGTTGCCTCGGGCCTGCGTGCTAAGTGGATTTTTGTGAAGTCTCAGTCCCAGACAAGCTTTGCTTAAGTAAATAATGGCAGTGCCAAGTGTCTATTCATTAGACTAATCACTGATCTAATCACTTCCCATTTAGGATACGGGACGTTATCCCAGCCAACGGGACCAGTCCGACAACTGTGAAAAACAGCATTATAAACTGAATCTATTAAATATAGACATTTGGAGTAATGACTCAAAGAGAAGTTCAGTATTTACTTTATGGATGGCTGGCAGCCTTTCCCCACTGTGTAATTAAGCTCCAGGAACTACAATGTTATAGGAACTATCAGGAAACCCAAAGTTGTGATGAAATCATTGCTTTGTGGTTATGTTTCTGTAAACAGGTGTGCAACCTGTAAGCAAACAAGACTTTCCTTTATTCAAGGGTATTTTCAATTGTGCATTGTGGTCAGGAAAACGTATCCGCAAAATGTGGACCATTCATTTTCACAACCCAATAAAAAAATGAATGCACTCATACAGTCAGGTTTTCATGTGATAGCCGTGTGGCAGCCCGCCATTTTTGTATTTTTTACATTGTGTCATCAAATGTGTCAGGAAGCCATCCACTGGCATGATGCACAGTGGGCGAGCACCATCGCTTTCATTAGTTGCCGTTGGCCATGACTTGCCGTTTTTTAGAACAGCAGCATTGTGCTGATTGAGCCGATGAAAAGAAGAAATCTGCTGAGAAAACGTTGTGAACTTTAACCGACTGAACTTTTATAAAAAATATGGCTCAAATGAATGGAAGAAAAATTGTGACTGCATCATTAAGAAATAAGGGATGGTGAAGGGTTGTCTCTAACTTGCCTGAAGGGGGATACTCTTTTGGGATAGCTCTCATGGAGTGAAATAAAAGGATTGGAGCAAAGGGAATGCTCAAATGATTTAAAACAGACTTGACTGTAATGAACACACGCTGCCTTTCCAATTTGCAGGAGAATGCCTTTGCCTTGACGGCTACATGAAGGACCCGGTTCACAAGCACCTCTGCATCCGCAGTGAGTGGGGCCCCAATCAGGGGTAAGTTATCATAATGGCCTTATGATGGTTTAGTATGCTCATTATAAGTGATTTGTTATTAATGTGAGGAGTTACCTTAAATTGTGTTGTATTCACTGGATTAGCCAAAACACTAACATTCCTAAATACATTTGTTCCATCTATAATACTAAGCATCTATAACTGATGAAGTTATTTAATTGAAATGCATATTCACTATTTGTTTTGCACATTAGTATAAGCCTCTATTCTAAAATGCTGACTTCTTGTGTTCAAAAAATGGCTTTTTAAAATCCCTGGTTTCTTTGTGTTTATCAGTATCATGTAAAATGAGACTCCTTTATCATGATGAGAGGACAAAATACAGGCCAGTAAAAAGAGCAACACTTAAATATTCCGAACAAATTTGAAATAATAAAGAAAGTAAATCAATATAAATCAAAAGCTTGCGATGGTTCAATTATTATACATTGTTGCAACATTTTATCAAATGTATATGAACTGGCATACGAAAGAAAAGTAGGAAAACGGGATACCAAAAACTTTTTAACTTTAAAAATCACCCATCCTCGTGCATGTTGTGGATTCATTTTAAAATAAAAATTGTTGTCAAATTTCCAAAGTCCATTTTTAAATGAGAAAACATTTGGGCGACTGTGGCTCAGGTGGTAGAGCTGGTCGGCCAATGATCGAAGGGTTGGCGGTTTGATCCCTGCCCTGCCACTTGTGTCATTGTTGTTATGTCCTTGGGCAAGACACTTTTTTTAAATTTTTTTATTTCTTTTGTTTACATTTTTTGAGACATCTCATTTTCGTCCTCATCCAAACCCAACCGTGCACCACTGTATATCATTTCCCTGGTGGGCCTTCCTTGTTTTTCTGCTGTCATAGTGTGACAGAGTGTCGCCCCCCCTGGAGTGACCTAAATGTTTAATGACCACGGCCTGTGGCTTGGAATGCACTTCTTGTTGTATTTTTTTTGCTTACAGTTGGTAGGAGTTTGCTCAGAATGACATGGGGCCCCTGTCACTTCTCCTGCTTGCTCTCTCACTTTGCAGACTGTTTAGTCCCCGAGCTTCCAGTCCCCATTCATCTCCATCATTCTGCCTCTCTCACTTCTTCCTCCTGGCATCTGTCTGCTCCTCTCAGTCTTCCACTCTTTCTCCTCTCACTCTTTGTCACCCTTTTCTCCCCTGGTCTGTTCTCACTTTCCTCTGTCTCTCTCCATCCTTCCCCGTGTCTCTGCCTCAGCCTGTCATCATCTCTTTATCCTGTCCCGTGGTAAATAGGTACGAGCCAAATGGTGCTTTTCCACTACACTGTACTGTATCTACTCTACTCGCCTTTATAGGTTTTCCACTATGTAAAAGTGTCTGGTACCTGGTCCCCTACTGATTTCAGGTTTCAGTGACCATGCACTAGCTACCAAACGGTCACAGGGAACACTTCAGACTACCGATCTGTCATAGTGTCTTCAGTGAGCGGTACCCTATCCTGCATAATAAACGACCAAGCGACTATAAAGGTCCTTTTTTATCTTGTTGCCTCTACGGTTTTTTTCTTCTACTTTCTTTCAAAACGGGCATCCGGACAACCACGGTGTGGTCGCTTGACAACATAAAGCTGTTTGTTATATTATTGAAAAGTCTGCAGCATTAGAAAGTCTACCAGAGACTCTGCAACGAGATGGCGGTGAACATAAGCACATTGGTTAACGAAACATGTTGACAAAAATAATTAAAAAGACCGTCTGATATTACACGGAATATTCATCTGAGTGGTAAAGGACCTAACATTACTTCATCCAAAGACCAAATGTGCAATGAATTACCTTGATGAAGAGTGATTAGCAACACATAGACACTAATGTCGCGGCCAGCTACATAGCGGTGGTGCTATCATTGGTACTCTTTTGTAATGGAAAACCACTTCCAGAAAAGGACCCGGTACCAACGGCGAGTAAAGTCAAGTGGAGTAGAGAAGAGACGATACTATTATCTGGAAAAGCACCAGAGTCACACTGCGAGTCAGTTGCATCAATTTTTTTTTAAATCTTCATGTTTACACACATCACACATTCTAATGCGTGTGATTGGAGGGGCTCCGGAAAGGCGGGAAGCCCTTGAAGTCAGACACTGAAACAAAGCTTTTGATTTTTAGGGGGATTTAGATTAAGCAGGTTGGTACACTGAAAAATTCAACGCCTTTTCTCGCTTTGATTTTAACAGAGTTTTATTCTCTCTCCTCTATGCTTCTGTCTCTCCGTCTGATCTCTCCTCTTTCAATGCCAGTCCCTGGCCTTACACCATCTTCCAGCGCGGGTTTGATCTTGTGATGGGAGAGCAGCCCTCCGATCGCATTTTCAGGTAAGGGGAGTTTCACAAAACTCTGATTTTATTCCACATACATTTTCCACAATGCATGCTGCACACAAGATTGTACTGTCAAATAGCGTGTTGAAATTCTGGAACCCTAGCTTTTGATTTTTCTATCTCCCTAATGATTAAGGGAGGATCTTGAGCTCTGTGCTGCTGAATACCATTTGTGGTCGCGTCTTGCCAGTTTTAATGGTGTTAATCTGTAATGAGTGAGAGGTTAGACTGTTAAAGTAGAAAAGCTCAGACACTGCTCTCTCAGGTCGGATAAGGAGCGTGTTCTGCTGTTGAGAATCACGTTAGAGCAATATGTTTTCTCAAATTGACGGGAAATAAAAGTCAATTGGCCACGGAAGGCAGCAAACATTAATGGGCCAATAATAAGTATGTGAGTGTATAATAGTGCCATTTTCCTCCATGGTACGCTGACACAGTACATATGGCATCTTCCTCTCTTTTTTCCTACATTGTAGATTAATATTGAAGACCGCCAAAATGTTCACTGGTACTGTCTATAGCATATATCATAAATGTCCAATGTAACATCGGTTTTGGTTTCTCCAGACACTTATTGGCACTGTGGCTACCCTATTCATTCCTCCTGATGACATAGCGTTCATTCACTTTTGTTGACAACATACTGGTGGGTTTCTCTCCACCTCCACCTTTCTGAAAACCTGTGTTCATAAACCCTAGTCAGGTTTCTCTACCATCATGAAGTCATAAGGGGAAGAAGCCATGCCCCCCTCATTACCAACCTGACTTAGCACTACCTCCACCACCTGTGATTAGCACACTTGCAGATACCCCTGAATCCAACTGATGTTTCACGATTCATTCACTTAAGAAAAAAAATCTAACAGAAGATATAATACTGCCTTCATTACAAGTCTCCAGCTCCCTCCATGGCAGTTTGATAGCAAACAGCTACAATTGTGTCTCTGCCACTGCTTACAAGAAGAAGGAAACCCCATTGAGCCTATATGTAACACTCTTGTGGCTGCCGGCATTGTGTTTATCTCTGAAGAGGATGTAGTCGTGCTAACACGTCCCCAAAGTGATTTGATATGTCACCCTCCCTTGCTAGCATGTTTTCCACAAGAGGCTTCCCTCCCCAAACACTGTCCAGCTGTGCAGTTTAAAATCTCTTTGTCCTCACACTGCTCCCACACACACAGTCATCCATCCTAATTCGAATCGCTCGGCTTTGAACAAAAAACGGCCCCGTCCGCCCCCACACGTCTTGCTTGCCAAAGCAGACATTTGCCGATGAAAACAAACACATACGAAAATTCTAATCACAGCGGCATATACTGTGTAGAGCAGTGGTTTTCAAACTGTGGGGTGCGCCCCCCTTGGGGGGCGCGGGGTTATGGCAGGGGGGGCGCGGATGAATATGTGAAAAAAAAAAATCTAAAAAATTTATTTTATTTTTAATTTTTTTTTGAGTTTGTGTTTTTATATTAAGATCACGGCATAGCTGGACAAGAGTTCTTCTGCTTCGTTTCTCTTACTGCATTTAAATGCATTCATTATATTACAGAGAAATAGGTCTTGTTAAAGAAAAAGACCGCCAAGCCCAACCCAGAGGACCCTGCACAATTTTTTTAATTTTAAATTAATATTTTTATGGAAAATCCATGTGTCCTTCTTCAATAGCTTCTAATTCATCAGACCCAGTGTCAATTCCTCATATTTAGCCTCTTAATTTTCCTCTCAAAATGCACCAGATTCATGCATTTCACTTTAAAAAGGTGAAAAAAAATCTCCTGGGGGGGCATACCCCCGGACCCTGCTAGGAGGGTCTGGTTCTCCACTGGCTACTATTTTCCTCCAGCACGACATTGCAGGCACTAGCGAAAAAACACTGGATGTGTGAATGACATTTAACTAGTCAATAATTTGGGCAAGTCTGTCTGTCTATCTTTCTCACTCCGCTGCACACTCAGTCACTACTATCCATGCTTAAAGGAAGCAGGATTAAAACACTGGATTTAGATGTTAAAATGTATTAACAAATGTGCTTAAAAATGCACAAAAATGTTTAGAATGTTTCAAAAATATGTTTAAATTTGTAAAATAATTAAAAGATCTTTCAAAACACAGGGAATTAGAAAAAAAAAATTGGGGGGGGGGGCTCCGCTGAAATTTGTTCTCTGAGGGGGGGCTCACTCTCTCACACTTTGAAAACCCCTGGTGTAGAGGATAAAATGAAACGAAGCAAGCTCAAGGATTCGTGCAAAATGCTGCGAGTAAGCATTGGAGCACATGGAGGGTGTTTGCCATTCGCACTGTATTAACTGCAGGGGGTTTTCTCTGAGGACGGCCAAACATGTTTTCCTCTGAACAAGTGTTTTCTCACAGGAACTCTTAGTGTTTTTTTTTCCACCTCCACTTCTTCTTCTGCTGAACCAAATAAGTCACACAGCAGTACACCAGGTCCCCAGTTGTCCTTGACAAAGCAGTTTTCTTGTTAAGTGGCTGCTAATTTGTCCTGCGGTTACCTGTATACGTCACCCTGCATCACGGGGAATTACTCCCGCCGTAAACAGTCCCACAAGAGATAGGGAAATGACTTATGAAAGAGGTGGCAACAGCTTCCTTAAAAAAATAATACACACATATACGTCAATAGGCTTACCACATTTATTATGACTTGGAATTACCAAATGTATTACATTAAAGTTAATTACAGCAACCCTTTGAGGAACAAAAACATGACTTTGGGAAGAAATAAAATGGAGTCTTGGGTGGATGTAAGGCAAGACACAGCAGGTGAATAGGGTAACATTTTTAAAGGTCACATATTATGCTAAATGCACTTTTTAAATGTGTTCTAACATATCCATGGGTCCACAGTGTGCCTAGAGACTGCCAACATATTTAAAAAAATAACAATCTCTCCTGTTCTCACTCTCCCCCTTTCTGAAACCCCCACCCCTCCCCCCCAATATACTCCAGTCAGAATTTTCCCCTTTTCTGACCTCACAAACTGGAAAGCCAGAAGCTTCCACTGTGCAGCCCACACCCCTATTTCTTTTTGGTCCACGGCCCTGACAGACAGAGGCGTATCTGGCTTCGCTTCCGGACAGTGGGCGGGGGCAGCTCAAAGATTGTATATTTACGAGGGGAGCTGCAGCTCTTTTTAAAAAATAGGCCATTGTGAGATTAGCTAAACATCAGCATAGTACAATAAATTATCTGAAAGTTTTTTTCAGCAAACAATTAAAGAAAAACGTATTAGGGACCACTAAGACCATATAATATGGTGTATAATAGAACCGAAAAGTGTATAATATGGGAGCTTTAACTTATAGATGTCATCATACAACTTTGCCAATTTATAACCTACATTAAAACACAAATTTTTTTGTATTACAATGTTTTCAGAAATGTTTGAAAAAATCTTGCTGTTGCATAATCCCAGAGTTCAAATCTTTATTTTATTTTTAAACATATACTGTAAGTTTCAAAAGTTTTTACTGAACATATTTTTGAAACAGCCTTTTTTCATTGTTATTGTTATCATGTACAGGTCTTAAGAATGCACTTTCAGCATGTTTTTTAGAAGACAACGTATCAGACAATTAACAATGTATGAACAGATCCTTCTGTATTTACCTTCAGAATAATGCTAAGAATGATAATGGAAAGTTTAGTTAATATAAGTGCTCTAGAGGTTGATATTTCGGTATTGAAAAAGTAAGCATGTTGAAATAATGTCGGTTAAAGATAATTGTATAGTTTGTAGAGTACAAATTTAAAGACGCAAACAGACAAGGTTTAGGTAACAGGGTTTTTCCTGGCTCAGAATGGGCCTTTGGGGGGTCAGTACTCGACCAACTGTTTTTGGAGTCGCGACTATGTGCAACAGTAAAGGCAAACGGTTTATGTATTTTAAGAGGGTGTGGGGTTGGGAGAGGGGAGTTTCTGTCCAGCTAAAGAGCATTTCAGTCAGCCTGTCAATCACTGCGTAACCATGGAGCTCACTGAGTTTATGAAATCACAATAAACAACCTGTAGATATAAAGTCAAAATACTAATAATGACTAGGCCTACTTATTTAATACTTTAATTGTTTCTAATTGATCTAAACCATGGAAATTGCAAGAAGGTAGGGCTGCTTGATTATGAAAAAATCATAATCATGATTATTTTGATTAATCACATTGTGTTATCACGATTATTAAAGACAGTTAATCATTGATTTAAGAACATTATGCATTTATTTGACTTAACAAGGTTTTTTTCTAATAACACCATGACTTTGGACTTTAAACAAAAGGCCTAATTGAACTGAAAACAGGGAGAATAGAAATAGGCTAAATAAGTGATACATATTTTTAATAATTGAATAAAATAAATAGCCCATGTCAAAATAAAAATACCCAGTTGTAAATGGTGTTGATAGGGCATTAAATGTAAGGGCATTATTTATTTATGTCAAGGAGCAGGGTGGATAGGCAGTTGCATTGTAGTGTTGACAGTTGTGGTGGCAGGAGTCAAGGAGCTTTAAACCTCCTGTGTTTTTTATTCAGTGATTGCTTGGTCATAGACCACTATGATTCGACTTTAAGTGAATAAACAAATTGGTCCTGATGTTTAGAGGTGCAGATCTGGTCGTATATGCCTTTTTTCTCTGTCTCTCTCTGTCTCTCTCTCTCTCGTGGTCGCGTATGTCACGTGACTCGCATGTCCACGCGTGACATATCTTACACATTATTTTAGTTTGTTGTGAGTCTGATGTGTTTTCAGACAACACAATTAGTTTGACCTTTATTCTCGTCATCTAGAAGTTTTTCAAAACACCCGGTAATGCGCAACATCTCCCTCCTACTAGCCTCGTTCGACTTGGAGCCGTCTTGCTCAGACCTGCGCAACTATGACGCGCGTCTTGCTGAGCGCACAACAAAAATGCTGCAAAAATGCTGTGTTCAGCAAGCCGAGCGCCATAATTGCGCAGGTCTAACTATCAGGTGAGGGAGGGGCCGAGCGAGCACACGGCTCGGCTGAAAGGGTTCGCTGCATTTAAAAGCCTGCATGCCCCGGCGTGCGGAACAATGATAGTTTAATAACGATTATTTTTTTTTCATGATTGAGGGAAGCCGTAATAGTAATCGAAAATGAAATTCAAGATATTGCCCAGCCCCTCAAGAAGGATGACTTAAATTGGGCTGAATTTGGAGATGTTTTAAATAGCTATATTTATTCTCAATCTTTATCATTTTGGCGCTCCTGATTTTCCTTTGGCGCTGGATAAATCCGCTTTGGCGCGCGCCAAAACTTTCTCTATGCAGGAAAAACCCTGGGTAAATAAACACCAAAATGTAAATGTTGGACCTTTTATTTATACCAGTTAGATAGAAAGAAATGTTATGGATTTGAAATTGCTCCATTTCTACAATGTTCTCTTCATTCTGTTCTTAAAGAGCCTGGTAATGCATGCAGCTCCTACAATCCTCTGCCATTTTCCTTTTGCTGCGTTCGCATTTTATAAAAAATGCTAATTTTACAATTGTCAATGAGGAAATGTGTTAAGTTTGCATACAAAATGGTCATTAACCATTTAATCAACAAGTTCCGCTCTTTTTGTTCTACAAGTACATGTGCATAATTCACCAGCACTAATAATGCATTTGATGTTAATCAGCCTGCACTGTTTAACTTAAAAGTGGGAAGTATTACATTTCATCTGCTAGCTTGTTTTAAAGATTGATGATATCCGTTGACTTGCAAATAAATAATTGTTTTAAAGCCCTTTGTTCCAGACATCTGTGTATAGATTTATAGCTGTTTTGTCTCAGGGGACTTTTCTCATTGGCCCCCTTCTTTGTCAGGGTTTCTCATTTGGCATGCATTGCGTCCATTAGCACACAGTGCCCTTCTATGGGAGAAAAAAAAGAGTTATGCAAAAGGATAACTGTGCTCAAAGGTAAAATAAATAACCTCCGACTGCCTTGATGCCATTACTGTGAATCACTGATGCTTTTGAAAAGTAGCCATTTTGAAATGACATTGACATGTTTTTGCGTTTTTGCACGCCAAGAATAGAATTTAGTGCAGTGTGATTGCACACAGGGAGATCAGTTTGTTTGTTATTTTGTCAACAATCTTTAATCCATAGAATAAATATTTCGTCAGCTATATTTAGATCCCTAAACCCTAAAGCCTAGGGCGAGCAAAGTCAGCTCCAGCACTTTTGTCAGGAATGGAACATCTCAACAGCTATCGGAAACAAAAGTCCAGTTTTGAATACACAGCCTAGGCTCTGTAAACGGGCATGCTGCTAGCTACAGTAGGTCCTCTTGTTGACATACCAGTTTACAAAGCCTAGGCTGTGTATTAACAGTGATTCAGCGCACACACAATACGCACATGTAGCAAATCTTGAGCCACTTCACTGATGTTGTCAAAAGGGATTTTGACAACAAGCATTCTCCCCAATCGCTGACTCCACCTTTGAGTCAAGACCTAAAGACCTTTTGTGTGCGATTACACAACATCTTGTTGATTTTCCTCTTGTTTTCACCTGCATCCCACTCACTAATATTGTTGCATCGAAAATATCTAAACCTGTAACCTTATGTCCCTGCGTTCCAAATCACATACTTTTTCTTTTTACTACGCTACATACTAAAGTACAGAAGAGTTTTAGGGCCATGGGAGAGTAAAAAAAATCAGATAAGGAAGATATTTTTTCATTATGGCGAGAAATGTCAAGAATAAAGATGAATACTGCAAAATGCAATTGGAGTTAGTGGGGCATTTATGTATGTTTCAGCACACCACAATTGACGTGCATGTATGGCATACTAAATAGTATATAGTATGGGTATTGGAACACAGGGCAAGTCTAATCTGCCCTCTCTTGTCCTCTCTTGCAGATTCACGTACACTTTGGGAGAAGGGATGTGGCTGCCTCTGAGTAAAAGCTTTGTCATCCCCCCCGCCGAGCTGGCCATCAACCCCTCGGCCAAGTGCAAGACGGACATGACGGTCATGGAGGACGCGGTGGACGTACGGTGAGACATTTTGTCAAAGTCAACTTTATTTATACAGCACATTTATAACTCCAGAAGCAGTCCGAAAGTGCTATAAAGTACAGTAAAACAAGAGACATAAAATACATCTAAAAAGTAAAAAGAAACATTCAAAGTAAAAAATGTAAGATATCACGAAAGAATAGTAAATATGCTAATAGCAAACTCTCATACCGCTCTCTGCCCAAGGTTTCTGTCTAGACTGGATGTTTCTGAGACACAAAGAAAGAAGCAATTGAAAGAAAGAACAATAAAAAAGTTTCATAAGAATGTGAACCAAAGTAGGATTTTGCAGACCGAATGCATTATGAATAGTTTCTGTCGACTTTTAGGCCTTTCACACCGCCGCAAAATCAGAGCTAGTTCCGGGCTAGTTCGGAGCTAGAGCCAGTGTTTTGGTTTCACAACGTCAGAGAGCCGGCTCCGGGCTGTAAAAACCGGTTCAATTCAAACCCCAGGATTGAGCAGGGTTTGAGGTAAGAACTGCTTGCGCCAGCGGCCGGGGGAGGGATTATCCTGACCAACCAGACCAACTCAAACCTCATGCCCGCCATATTTAAAAACACCGCTACTACGAGACGTAAACATAACATAATTACCGAACGTAGCGATCAAATTGACCGGCGAAAAAACGCTGTATGGGTCCTGTTTTAGCAAAATAAACTTGTGTCACCACCGGTAATGCCAGAGACACGGCTTTCTATATTGAAAAACACTATCTTTAGATCAGCGCGCAGCAGTTAAGTTACAAATAGAGCATTAAGGCTGCGGCTTAACATTAAAAGCATTTCACTGGCTTCACATTAGCATTTCACTGGACAAACGTGAGTTGGCTTTTATTTTGAAGTAACATGAAAGTAAACGCTGAAGCAGGCAGCACCTTCACAGCATGGACATATAAACACAGAGCCCACTGAGCCGAGCAGCGCGACAAACGGAGAGACACACACACACACACACACACACACACACACACACACACACACACACACACACACACACACACACACACACACACACACACACACACAGATAAAGTGAGAGCCAACACGTGTAAAAATAAGACGTATTCGCCGCAGTTGATGTGCTTAAAGCTAGCGCTAGCTTTAGCGTTAGCCACGAGAGCAGCGGCGTCGGGCGACGTACACACACGTTTACAGTGACGTCATGACGTTGCTCTCTTGCCGGCTCCATGGCTGCTCTGGTCGTTGTGAAACCAAACGGTTCATAACTGGTATAAGGCTGTAACCAGTTTTGAACTGGCCCCAGCACCAGCCCGGAACTGACTCATGGTTCTTTTTGGTGTGAAAGGCCTATTTGAGTCACAAAACACAAAAAACTCCATATTGAGCTTTTTAATCAATATTCTTGAGAGCATTTTTCGTCAACTGTCATCCCCTCTGGAAGCTGTTTTTTTCACTGTTTGTATTCTCACCTTATACACCTTTATTTATGTGTATCTACTACTGTTGTACAAGTCCCAAGCAGCCCTGTAAGGTTAATGTAGAGGTCTTACAGCGGTCATGATTCACACTTTCTTAAATCCAACACAAAATCCATTATGAGGAGGCAGAAGAACTAGAGTAAAACAAAACAAAACAAAACAAAAGAATAAGAAAAATAAATTACTTGGCAACACATATAGCCCTAAAGACTATTTTCTGTTAAATGGTTCATAACTCCTCATAAGAAAGTGTGCTCCGTGTGCAATGACTGTGTTTGTGTCTGGACTGCAGAGAGAGACGTGATTGAGCCAAAACAATGCTGGAATATTAAACAGGACTCGACAGAATTATTTAGCTGCTGCCTTTGCTGGGGCTGGAATAAGTATGGTGATATTGCAGAACATTCAAGAGCTTTGGTCCAGAACCAAATATCTTCAGAGACCACATAGCCATGTGATGAATAGAGGGTGAATTTTTTTATATATATATGTACAGTTAATATATGAATAGCATTTGGGTAAGGCTTGGTCATCCTGCTTCACCTTAATGAGTTGTTGTGGAATATTTATTCAGCAATTCACCAATCACATTATTTAAAATTTTGAAACTGGAATTTGGAAACTGACAGCCTGCAGACACTACTCACAGCTGAAAAAAAGTTGATCTTCTTTCATCTGCCCTTTTTGGATAAGCAACATCAATCCTGTATTGTAATCATTTAAGTCATCTAAACTGAAAAATCATACTGTCCTGAAGTGATTCTAGAATCAGTCAAAAATGACATTGGAGCACAGTGCTACGTGTGGTAAAAGGTGTTGTCAGATATCTGTTAAGTAAAACTATTTACATACACATAATTGTTTTCATTTGGAAAGCAAAGCGAACAATTTCATCATATTTAATATTATTTTCCCTTTTTTTTAGGAAGTACGAAACAGAAAAGCACATACACACACACACGCACACGGTTTATTGTTGAAGGTGCATGTGCTAGCTACCCATAACCTTGGGGAGGGCAGACTTCTAAACTTATCTTGTAGTTGTTGAACTTACTTCACTTAACGTGACTGTATCTGGTCTGACAGCATTGTACTGTAGCAAACTCAGTGTGAACAAGATTAGCTTGGCTAAAGAAGTGGCTTAATGTAATTAGAGGTGGGGGAAGTGTCTTTTAGTGTATGCTGGAACATGCCCTGTCAACAAGTTAGTGTGCATAACCGTGTCAGATCCTGTCCACATTTTGCCGATGGTGGTTTTTGCCCTGTGAAAATCATTTCGAGTGGAATTAGTCCTGCTCAAATGCATATCCACATCATTTCTTCTCATTAGCATGTGAGCACTCAAGGAGTTTTTCCCCCCAGTCAGTTGCTAATTTTAGGCCATGTATGACTGAGATAAACTATGAACTACAATCAGCACATCATAAAATAAAAACTAATTAGAAGAACAGGTGCTTAACATGTGCTTAACACATTCAGCAGACTGTGTGCACTATATTTTTTTCAAGCTACTCATCAGAATAAGTAAGGTAACATCACAATTCCCAAAATGTTATACCATGACTTTTGGAGATTGAAAGCGAGTTTGAGCTCAAGGTGTGTTGCAGTGCGGCGATTAACAGTTTGTGAAATGTTCAGTCACAGTGAATTAATGTTGCATGATGTTTTGTGTATTTTGGAAGGATGACCGTGAAGGATGATCCCCATACTATATACTATTTAGTATGCGAGAAAAAGATTTAGGATGTCCCAATACATGGACGTCAATTTTAGTATGCTGAAAATACACAATTGCCCCACTAACTCCAATAGCATTTTGGAGTGTTCATCTATATTCTTGACATTTCTTGACATTATCTGATTTTTTTCTCTCTCCTGTGGCCCTAAAACTCGTCTGTACTTTAGTATGTAGTGTAGTAAAAAGAAAAAGTATGTGATTTGGAACACAGGGTGTGAATAACTGTTATACACTCAGGAAATAGATCAATTTGTCTGTTAAAGACGTTGGTAAACAGACACAGGGTATCTATTTTTAAAAGAGGTTTAGGCCCACTTAACTTTTCCCATGTGCTAAACTGGGTCTGAGAACGAACCTGAGAGTGATTGACTTCATGGTTACCCATAAGATAATGTCTCAATACAATACATACTGTATAGCTTTAAGTCATACAACTAAAACATGTGTGTTTGTTGGTGGGCATGAAGCACCAGTGTGTGTGTGTGTATGTGTGTGTGTGTGTGTGTGTGTGTGTGTGTCTGTGTATCAGGGCTCCAGACGTGTGTGGTTGTGAATAATTCTAACTGCTGTGCGGGCCACAGCTGGTGAAAACTACTTAATTCTCAGAACAGCTGTGGGAATGGACAAGATATATTCTTACCCTGTGACTGACAGGTGCTGATATAAAACAGTATTAACAGTGTTTTAATTATTGCAGTTTCAGCATGTGGCTAGTAAAGAAAGGATCGTAATGTCTGTTACAGCCGTCTTTTCTTTGCTCAAACAGCCGAGGTCAATAGTCCCATTACACAAATCACTTGCACAGCAACTGAACATTTGAATATACTGTGTGTATTAAAATGTGGGACAGAAAGCAGATTAATATGTTTGTTTCTGTGAGGAAGCTGCACTCACTCATCTCCTTGTTTATTGATTTATTTGAATATTTTAATTTGTAAGGAATATTTGTTGCATAAGAGTTTTCAGCTAAAAATAGGATCCATTTTAGTTGATGAATACATTCACTTAACTTCATTTATTTACATTCAACTTTTTTGTTATATTTTTTTGTCCTTATTTCCAATCCTTATTGTCTTTCAGTTTAATTTCCTTGTTAAAGGCCTACTTCACCAGTGGGAATATGAAGGTGTATTGAACTCTGAGATCCTATGTAGTATAAATGTGCAAATCGGTTCATCCTAGCCTGAGAAAAGGCAGAAATAGTTTTTTTATGGTCTCATTGTCTAACCCTACAGTTTGCCTAGTTGTGATGTCACATTTATACAACGTAGGATCTCAGAGTTTAATACACCTTCATATTCCCACTGGTGAAGTAGGCCTTTAAGGGTGTATTCACACATGCTGTGCTTAGTTGGGTTGAAACGAACTCAGGTGCATTTCTGCCTTCGGTGCACATCTTTCAGGCGGGTGTGAATACAGCAATCGCACTCGGGGCGGACAAAACTAGCGCTCCGAGACCCAGCTGAAGAGACAGTCTCGGTGCGTTTCCAAACGCATTTTGCTGCGGTTCGTTTGTGGTGTGAATTTGTCTGGACTCGATCTGACCCAAATGCAGGAAGCACTGTGCCCTTTCTTTCTTTTCTTTTTTAATAAATTGCTGTCAGCTTCACTTTATGGGAAAGTGTTGTTGTCGCCATTGTTAAGACGATAAGTTGTGGTTTGACCGGGAGCCCAGAACAAAATATTACATTTCATCGAGAGAACGCGTAAAAATGCTGAATGTGTTCAGCGATCAGATGAAGGAGAGGGGAGCGTCTCCCGCACAGTGCCAACAGGTTCACGCTTCTCAAAAAGTGTGTGTTTTTATTTTGCTTCCCATGTACGGGACCGTCAATACTATCCCCGTGTCAGTTTGGAGCTGAACTGCGCCAAACTGACACCCAGCTGATACACAGCTTAATCAGCTGAGTGTTGGCTATTCTTCTCGCGAGTCGCACGTCCAGCAGCAACAATACAGTAAAAATGACATCGTTTCACATCGTAGACTACATATTATAACCATATGAAACAACAATAATTAGATTTTTTTCTTCTTTATTTATAGGCTAGATGTAGGCCTTTTTATTATTTTCAATCCCATATTATATCAATTATATATTTCGCAGTTTTTAATTTGTGCTTCCTGCTTCTCTCCACCCCAGAATGTCTGTCCAATGAATGAATGACCTCAGATCACGTGTGGTTTTCGTAATAATGGTTCACTTGCAAAAAGGGCAACATGAAAGTGGACCACACCAAACAAAAAAAATCTAAACTCTATTTGGTCTGGACCAAAGCAAGTGAACTAGCGGACTTTTACCAGTGTGAATACACCCTAAGACTGGTGTTCCCTAACATGAGTGCCATATGTTTCCAATGTGGACTAGACCATAACAATTGAGGAAAGGGGAGGGAGCGATAGTTCTTCTCTTGTATTTTTTTTCTCTCCCCATCTTTAGAATAAGTAACTCATGCCTAACATTGTTCTCCATTTTTTTTCCGTAGAGTTATTGCACTTTTTAATTTCCCATTTTTAAGAGACCTTAATAATGTTTGCTTTGCAATATTTTGTATTCTGTTCACCTTTTCTATTGGTGGTTTAACCCAAACATATTTAAAGCCATTGTTTGAGACATTCAGCTATTACGGGCTGGGGACACCTCTATCTAGCAAGTGAGTCGTTTGTATTGATGCCGTGTTTCATGATTGATGAGAAAATGGATGAAGAAAGAGCTCTGGACCAAATTACTGAACTCTCATTCTCCCAGACTGCCTGTTTGATTTACAAAGTTTGAAACATCTCTTCCCTAACAGTTTCCCTATAGAGTTTATTCCAGGTCCGCTGCTAAGCTTTTGGGTGCCCTAAACTTAAATTGTCAGTGGTGCCCCCCCCCCCCCTCCCAACAACAAAAAACACCAAGATGCTCGCGCTAGTAGGGCGCGAGCGGAATTTTTTTGCCCTTGCAAGATCTCTGCGACTGCTTTTTGGCACATTAGCTGTCGTGATGAGTTTTTGCGAACAGCATTTACTAACAGAAAGAACAGCTTAACTTGTGAAAAAAGTTGCCTAGTATCCTACTAACTGCCTTTGCAAAGGAATTGAGTGATAAATTCATAGATGGATTATGAGATAATGCCCCCCCCACTCGTCCCTATCCAGTCAGGTACACTGGATTTTCCATACAGATACATACAATTAATGGCAAAAACATATTAAGGGAGTCAGTGTTTCCCACAGGATTTTGGGATACTGTTGGACGGGATTTTTTTTTACCTTTTTAAAGTAAAATGCATCAATCTGGTGCACTTTGAGAGGAAATTTTAGAGGCTATTTCAACTCTTGAGATGCAGAGGGAACATTATTTTTCAGATTTTTCTTAAACAGGCAGCACTCTTTACTCTGCAACTGTAAAAACAGTAAAGTAGATTGGTCTGCAGACCCATGTTCTATGATGGAGGGGCCCATTTCAACAGATAAAGGGTGGATAGCTACTTTTTATGAACAATTTAGAATTCACACATAGAAAGCTTATTTGTGTATGTGTGAGGGGGCCTTCAAGGCCCCTCATGGAGCCCCTTACACAGAGCTACTAATGCTGTTGTTTTTAAATTGCCTTTGTATTTCTCCCCTACTAGTTGAGGGGCCCATGATGATTTCTATCTTGTTAAATTCTAATTAGTATACTTATATTTAGGCTATTCCTTTTTGGACCCTGTTATTGACCCTGTTATTGACATCAGTGACTGAGCTCTTTGACTATGCAACATGAAAAGTTACTATCAGTATCTCTGGCTAAGGGCCCCCCTGAGCCCTTGGGCTCCTGGGCCTGTGCCCGGTATGCCTGTGCAGTAATCCACCCCTGGAAAGGTTACACAATTAAGAAAAAAAACAACAATGGGCCTGTTCATAACTAATTTATATATTTTTTGTAATGTAATGATCATCATGAACTTTTTTAAAAACCTCAATGTTGGGGGGGCCCCGAATCATCTATTTTTCCTTTTTAATAAAAAAAAAAAATTATAATATATATTTTTTTTGGGGGGGCCCCCCAGGAACTTGGTGCCCTACGCGCTCTGCGTACCCTGCGTATAGGGAGCGGCGGCCCTGTGCAGACCAGTAATTATTAAAATTCACTTGTTATTTTCAGTGTCATTGCTGGCAGTACTGTGTCCTTATAGTGAGGTGAAAATATGTCCTGGGAAAGCTTAGGGTGATTGATGGTTATTTAGCCGATCTGACTTTTAAGAGACCATAACCTCAGTCTGAGCCTCTCAAAAAGCCTTGTTAAAAAGGTTATCATGCCAGGGTTTTTTGCTGAATCATCCAATATCAGCGTTCTCGTCCGAACATAGGGTCTGTATTTGAAGTACATTGTGTATGCCGTAAATGGCACTGACCTCTCTCGTGGTGGACATTTACACTGGTCAGTTAGTACATAATATTAAAAAATGGCTGCAATATGTTAAGAGCTGAGAGAGGACCCAGTAGTGTACAAACTGCCTCACTTGCACTGGTACTTATATGTGTTTTTATTGTAGGTGTGTTTCTCCTGCTATAACCTACTGTTTCGTGCACCTTCCTATAATGTTTAATGTACGCTGTGTTTTATTATCTGCTTGATTTTATTGTTTGTTTGCCATTGTATGTCAATTCATTATTACAATGTGTTACTGTATCTTCTGAGTTGACTATGTTGTTTTTTAATCTTTGTTTATACATGCATTTTATTTCTGTAATTTTAGGTTGCCTTTAAAATATCTGGCAGGGGACAACAGATGAAAACTATCCTCTCAGGCTAACTATGGCTCACTTACATTTTGAATGTTGATTAGTGTGCAATGTCCCTGAAATAAACCAATACAAAAATGTATAATAAAATAAGTACTCTTCTGCTCTGGTAAGTCAAAGGGTTATGCCATGAAAATTGTCCAGAACAGTAGACGGTAAAAAAGGATAAATATTTTGGGCAAAAGGGAAAAAAAGAAAGCAATTACATACTGTGTATCACTTTGAATGGTCAGGGTTTGGTGTGTGTTTTTTTTCTTTGCTAGATTGCTTTTTTTAGTAGATGGCAGAGAGTGAATGTTCTTACCCCACAAAAATAATCAGTAAAATGACTATAGGAAAACAACACATGTAGCCTATTCAATTACCTCAACATAAGATTTTGTATTAAAAAAAAAAAAAAAAAATTTACTTGAAAATATAATGTTAATACTTGTGATTTGTAGCAATTAAAAGCAATTACAGTCACAATGTTCAGTGTCATTAGACCTCATTTAACATTGCTTCGTTTTGCATCATTTTGATGTCACAACTACTTTTTCATTGTGTTTTTGGAACAATTGATTACTCTTTATATTCTTCCTCTCACCAGAATACCTCTGTTGTTGCATATCATAATACTAGTACTCTACATTTATTCAGTTTTGAGCTTTAAGTTGGCTAAGCCTACAACTCCAACATGTTTACACATTTCAATTCCCCCATTTCTTTTTCAACGTTGTCATTTTTGATTTGGCAGCTTTGTTCAAGACGTGTGTGTGTGTGTAAATAACTCATATCCCTCTGATCCAGGATCTGATGAACATTCTCGTCGGCTTTCCCTTGGGGGGGGGGGCACAGGGAAAACACTGCTGACACTTTGTTGAAGCTGCAGATTTACTCTGTTGCGTTTCCCCTATTTCTGATAATCATTTATCCCTCTGTTTTGCTCACAGTCAGATGGATATGAGCCTTGATCTGAGCTGGGAGTTATGACTGGGTGAAGAATAGGCCTTGGATTTGGTTTTCTTAATGTATTTGTTAGTGCTTTTGCTGCCTTGCCCTAATGCCGTATGTTTTTGTTATTTTTCTTTATATTTTTTTGACATTTTAACATTTAAATACAACTTGTGAGGCTAAATGCACTATTGGAAACTCAACTTTTAATTTCTCCTCTGATCTACGTTGCATAGAAGCTAGACAATCAAGACAATCTCTACACACATTGAAGCAGTTATCTTTAGAAATGCCTTTACATTGAACTCTTCTTTTGTTTATGTCAATTTCCTCCTTTTTTCTCTGAACTGAATAGCTATCTAAAGCAAGTAAATTGCAGGGTATCATTTGACATTTTAACCCTGGAGTTACTTTTCAGTGGTAAACGGCTTGAATGAATGACTCTCTTATACCGCTTGTTTTGATGAACATTTATTTCTTACCATCCCATTCTTTAGCTATCCATGTTAATGGTGCCCGTAATTGAGGCTTATGTGTATTGCCTCTTTCAACTGCAGACAGCTGCCTCAGACAAAATGTTAAATACACAGTAAAGATAGTGCTCATTACCCATGCATTTTTATTTCAGTGTTATTTGAAATCAATGTTTTTTTTTCCTAATATGACAAAGAACTTTACAGCTGGTAAAAAAAAGTTTACATAGCTTGTCCTCTGGAGCTATTTACTTTATCAAAAATCATTTAATAAGATAGTTCATTGTTATGGTTTAATGGAGCAATTGTGTACCCTGACACTGATTGTAACTGTTGCTAGGTCAGGTAAACATGTTAATCGTGTGTGCAATGCTGCGGCTAATTGCTCATTCATTATGATAATTTTCTGAGTTAAGGCCCCTGAAAATATCTCTTAAATATTTATAGCATTTACACTTAACATATCAGCTTATCTTCAGCACTGTGTGGGTGTGATACTGTGATTGGATAAGGTTTGATTGACAGTGGCCAAACAAGCTTGTCTTATGATTGAAGCATTGTTAAAGTCATACTATGCAACATTTTAATGAACAAAAAAAATGATAGTCGCACACAAATAATCCCACTCAATGATCACTTCTGCCCCACTATAATATGTGGTTGTGTGTTTATCTGCACAGTCTTCATCTCTCTGGCTGAATTTTACATTGTATAATTTGTTGGTATTGGTCTATATAATTTAATTGTTAAGTAAAATGTTGCATAGTCAACCTTTAAATCCCAGAAACAGAAACTAGTAATCAAGGACTCCATCACTCATTGTGAGAAGCTGTGGAAGAACTATAGGCAGATGAAGAAGAAAGTCATCTGTCCTTTCATCTAACACATTGTTTAAAACAATATATCTATATGTCAATATATCGATAACATATATTGTCCAATCAACCATTTTGAAGGGTTTTTAACAGACTCGATACGTTGATACAGACAATTTCTGTTAGCCCTTGTTCCTCAATATTGCCTGTGATAGCCTAGATAAGCAAACAAGCGTGTTAATCCAAAGTGCAACACACATGTCTACAGTTGCAAAGGTACAGATACGTGCAAATACCAGAAGTAGTAATTACTATCCAATTAGTGCAACTGTCAGGTCAGAATCTCCCTCCAACAATACTCCGGTTCATGTAAAGAAAGACAATGAGCTGCCGATTTCTGTTAAACTTGCTGTATTCATCTCCTGCTGATTAGTCCCAAGTATGTCGGTGACTCCTTGACTCTTTAATCATGGGGGCAACGTTAGGGCACCATTTACACTCATACAGACGATATACATGCAAGAGGATGTACCCTTTACATTTTGAATACTAAATACATTTGATATATTCCAAAAATTGTACTTTTTTACAACACATTGGCAGATTTCCATGTGACCCAAAGTTTTTTTAAGACAGACCTAATGTCATGTGTCTGTTTGTTGTCTTGTTTTGGTATGTCTGTCTTGTTTTTCCCCATGTCCTGTCAAGTTTCCCTCCTGTGTGATTACTGGCCCCGCCCTAATGTGTTCCACCTGTTCCTCATTGTCTCCTGTGTCTGGTATATACATATAGGACTTGTCTTCCTTTGTGTTTTGTCTTAGCTTTGTGGTTCGTTGGTGAGTCCTGTCCTGTGTGTTACCTGTGTCTATGTATTCCTTGCCTTTTTGCTTTTTTGAAGAGAATAAATTATCCTTTAACTGAAACTGTCTGCATTTGGGTCCTACCTGCCTGCCTGCCATCGCTAACCATTACACCTAAGATATTGTGTTAAGTGTCTAAGACCAGCAGCATGGCCAGTGTGAGGATCAATACATGCAGCAATTCCATATATTATTTCTTACATTGTTTTTAAAGGTTAATTGTGTGGCACACAATGGCTGTATATGCCTTGACTGTAATTGTAGTTCCCAAATAATAGAGCATTCCCAATTGCTGTTGGTTTCATCATCTGCCGGGGGCTCTGTTCAATGGGTCCCCTCTGAATACATGACAACAAAGGTGTGGTCAATTAATAATAACAATAGAAAAATTGGTTCAAATGATAACATTCAGTTGGCTGTAAAAGGAAAGGAATCTCACTGTTTTTTTCTCATGGGGAGTGCCTGAGAGGTGAACATTTTATCTACCAAGGCGAGGTTTCATGGCAATGCTATTACAAAAAGTTCATGTTTATCACCAGAAGAAGAAATATTTCTGTAATTTAGAGTTGGTGAGAAAACTCTGAGGTCCTCCCTGGTCCACCCATCTCAAATACTATTGCCCTTTTTTTTATTGACCCTTGTAAGAGGTTTTCTGGAAACAATAAAAACTCACATAAACACCACGCGACTGCTCGGAGCAGGGTTAAGGCAACGATTTCATGGTGGTTTTATCTCAGAAAAATCTACCACTTTACATTGAGACTGGGCTGTGGAAAAATCATGGCTTTTCTCATGATGAATTAAACACGCATTTATTCTGCAATTCATGACAACAAATATAACTTTGTTCAATTATGTAGACAGCAGGGTACCACAGAATGGCTTGCAAAGCAGAAAAACAAGCTTGTGGTTTTGTTTTGGTCCAAAAACAAGCTAGTGCTATCTCACCAGAATAGCTAACCACACTAATGTTAAAAGACATATTTGCACATGCCATGTACTGCTTTATGATTCTATGGTGTATCTCTGTTTTGGAGCAGTTTACACCCTCAGCAGTGCAGTCCTATATCAAAGCACCTTTATATAGCTGATAACATAAAAGTTGTTATTCTTCTGTTTTCTGTATTTCCTAGGTCACTGTCATGAACATTTTCTATTGATCAAGCTACTAAAATTGAGCTTTCCATGAAAAACCCACTTTTGCCTTTTAAACACCCTGCGAGAGAATCCACTGACATTATGTCTAATGATATAATTGATTGAGCTCATACATTGTGCCGTTGTAAATGTCGGTTGAACCTGGCCCTAGGAGCTACTAAACGCGCCTCTTTGCATGAGCTAAAAATTATTGTATTGTGTATGACCTCCAGTGCTTTAACTTACTTCCTTGCTGCAGTGCTGGAGAAGTGTATTTCTGAAGGGTGTCAGTTTACACACTTCAGACCACACCAGCAAGCTCACTCTCTCTGTCTCATCTACCCAGCAAACCTCAATAAATGCTGTGTTTTATACTGTATGCTCCCAACTCAGTTCCGGCCAGAGCACACTCAACTAAACAAGGACCCTTTTTCTTTTTCATTCGCTTCTGCTTGAAACAGAGAGGAGTTGATGATCAGTTCGTCTTTTGATTCCTTGGAGGTTCTCCTGGACTCTTTCGGGCCCGTCCGAGACTGCACCAAAGACAATGGAGGATGCAGCCGCAACTTCCGCTGCATATCCGACCGAAAACTAGACTCAACCGGATGTGTGGTGAGTTCAATGTTTCTATTATGCAACTCCGGCTTGAAGCTGCAATATGTTATTATAGGTCACCTTTAAGATATTGCATACATCAAATTCACAGAACTTTACAGTATACTTAACAGTCTGTGCACATGCTTTTTTATGATTAATTCAATATGAGAGCATACTATTGAATGCATTCACATCCAACAACTCACATCCCGAGCCTTAGGGGTTTGTTGATCCGATGCCCACTCACATAACCTCTTCACTATTCTAATATAGTATGAATATCCTGTGTTGTGGCCATCGCAGTTTACCGTCTACCGTCTACCTAGGATAAATATTCATGAGCATATCTTTGGGCTAAGATGACCCGTATCAAGGACAAAGCAGCAGACCCCGCTTCTCTCTTAATGTGTCTGAGTAGACAGTTTGACTTCAACCGCTCTTCGTCTGAAATGCCTCTCAGGCCGGCAACACATTCATTACCTCCAGGTGGTGCTTATGTAGCAGCCAGGTTTTGTTTTCCTTCTCCATCTGTCGGAAGACTCCAGTAATACCATTCTTTTTATCTGCTGAATCTTAGCACCGTCTGCTGGTGTTGTTTTGCTTCTCATACCCCCACCCCCACCCCTTTCTTTAGGTGTCCAACCCCCCCCCCCCCCCCCTCACACACACACGCACGCATGCACACGCACACACACACACACACACACACACACACACACAAAGCTCCCCAACAACAGTTTAATTTATTTTCTGTAAGTACTGTGATGCTCTTGACTAGAGCCCTTTTAGGTGGGCTGGGGAGATGCTATGCAATCCAGTATGCGTCATCTTATCTTTTATAATGCACCTCAAGGAGAGGGAAGCAGCTTTTGAGATTTCCTTAATGGGAAACTGCTTCAGTTATGTAGATTAGGGCCTGTGAATTGATTTCGGAGCAATCAGATGTGTAGGCGGCAGGGCAGGCATTAGTACTGACGAGTACACTTATTTTGTGCAGTGAAGAGGCACGCTGAAGTACATTTGTTTATTACTTCCTTGCTCTTTTATCATCAGACCTTAATCAGACTAGAGGCTAAAAATAAATATTATGCACACTGTACAATATCATACGGCAATTTAGTGGAAACAACCTATCTTTTCAAATGAATTAAACCTGACTATAGCCTACATTTTATTAATTCAGTTAATTTAACTTAAAATGTCTAGTTTTCTATCTTCGGACCATTACAGAACTTTAATACATGACTTCCTGTTGACAACCCGGTTGACTGTAAATGATTGGTGGAATTAATTAATTTTACCTTACCTTATTGTATTTTAAAGTTAGGTGGGCATCCTTTATAAGTCCTTCGGGGTTTCGTTTGTCCTACCCGTGCATTTATGTATGTCTATGTGCATCTTTTTGCCATTTTAATCTTGTTTATCTGCACACATAAAACTCAACTAAACTAAATGAACTACTGCAAGTTTACCCAACTCATCAAATACACTTTACAAAGTATACATGAGCTTTTGAAAAGACAGGGGGTCTCATATTGCAAGACTACAACTAGATTCCTTTTGAGATTAATAGTATTTCCGCAAACGCGATAGTGATTATTTAATTAAAAAAAGCTTAATTCAATATTCCGAGCGGGGGACTTCCTTTAGTTATTTGACCATCTTTATTTGCTGATCTCGTCCCCCAATAACTTTAACTCCTAACCCTGTATTTGACGGTGAAGTGTTAATGTTGCGTGGCTGTCAGCCTGGTTCTTCCGCCGAGGCTTCAAGGAAAAAGTGTCCGAAATAAGTGCCTGCACAGGTGGACACAGGTCGCGACTAATGCCGCTCCTCCTGCGTCGTGCTTGGTGCATGCGAGAGTTTGACAGTGTTTACGTCATTTCGCTTGAGCCAACCCCTCAAGACTAACGATAATATCAAACATGTTTGATAATGTCGGAACGTCAAGACGGGATGAAGACTGGCTGAAATCGGGTCAGAAGACCACCTTACACCAAACGACTGAGATTACGTGCGCGCGCCACAACTCCAGCACGAGTTCTGTGATTTCAGTCCGACATTGGAAGATTGTCTGCGACTGTCAAATCGCGTGAAAAGTCGTGTAGTGTAAGCCCAGCATTAGTTTTTTTCCCTTACATATCTTCCCATTAAGCCCTTGGAGCGCTGAGCCCCAAGACTATTGAGCCCTGGGAACATTGATACGCTCCCGTAGTGACGGCCCAGTTTTAACCCGGAGTTAAATAAAGAAAAATTCAATTCATCACTGCTTCGATGGCCAGTGGATCCAACAGCCACATGGGCAGAACTAGTCCATTAAAGTCCATCATTCACCCTCTATTGGAACTTATTACTTCTGCTCTCTGGTAACCCAATAGTGTGTGCATGTCTACAGCCATGTAGTAAGTTTGTGAAGCTGTACTTAGCCACAGCAGTGCTTAGAGCTGTATAACACAGTTACCGATCCTTTTTTTTTAAAATTGCCATTTTGTTGCCATGTTCACCACCATGTTTAGCATGCTGCCATTAGCTAATCAGCTAAAATTCAGCTGTCTTCTTTACAGATTTGAGGACTATTTTTTGTCTTTATGTCATTCAGTTTCTACTACAGTGGGCTCTGAAAAGCAACAGTAAAAAAAAAAACATAACAACATATCAACTGTTAGTACTTAGCCAATGCAGTAAAGCTTCTAAGCTTTTTCTAAGCCTCAGTTGTCTTGTTCATAAAGAAAACACTCAAGAACATCACTTTGTTTACATCCCGAGGGCTTGTAAATGTCACAAACCTGTAGCTCAGTAAAGATTAAATCAGCTGGCCAAGCAATTAGATTCCATTAACCAATGAATTACTGCTGCCTGTAAGCATTGGGCATTCATTGGCTCCTGTCAAATTACGTTGGTGATCAAGGTCACTGGGGTTTGAGTTATGAAGCTCCATCACAATTATGTAACTTGTTTGTGGAACTTGTTAGTAGATATGATATGAGTGGAACTATGTGAATAATAATGTCCATTGTCTGATATGGTTTCATACACAGTCTGAATGGAGTCCATTTAATTGCAACAACATTGCAGCAGAATGTCGGAGACACAAATATCAAGTAAAGTAGATATTTCCAGCCTTGGAATTTAATTAGTTACTATGTTAATTTCACCTTCTCTCCCCTCATATGGAAGAGAACAAGAATAATATTTTGGAGTGATATTCTTTCATAACTCATCATTGATAATAGCCGCTGCCTTATTGTCCTCATTTGAGTCAACTGAAACAATGGGAGATGTCTCTTTTTGGTCAGCTACCATGTGGACCTGTGAATTGTCAAGCTCTTTGTCCATTTGCTCCAGAACAATCACAGTCAGAGATTACAAAGAGAAAGAGAGAATGACGTCATGACACAAAATCCATTGAATAAAAGGGAAAAAAGAGGGTAAATAAAGTGGAGCCTTTAACTCACTCAACATCCTTCGTTTATTCATGTCAATGAACAAACCAGTGCATCAGGAATCAGAAACCTCATCACAAAAAAGGGAATGAGACTCTCATCGTTGAGTTTGAATTTAATAACAAAGTGTATCTATATTTTTTGGAATTGAGATAAAGATGATTTATGTAAAAAAAAATATATATATATATATATATTTATATATATATATATATTTATGTTGTACTCTTTAAGACTCCAATAGTGTCCCGGGGTCAATTTCAAGATGAAGTAAGCGATTTATTTATGTTCATATAAGTGATAAATCGCTCTTTATTCATACAGTGATCACTTACATAATGTGCGCGTTTCATAAAGCCGATCTCTCTGTCAGCTGCTCTGCATGTAATCGGCAAATAAACTTTTCGGGGATCCCGAAATTAATATCCAATCACAAGAGAGAATGCTACAAACCGACACCCGTCTCACTTCCGGTGCACGCCAGAGCGACAGATGGGTGAATGTTTATGCGCCTACAATGGCGGAGCAGGTAAAAATCCTTCCCAATGTCTGTTTTGATGGTTTTTATCATGTTTTATCAGACTTACATATCTGAGATGGTGCTAGATAACTCGCTGTTTGAAGACCGCAGTGCATTAATGTGGTGACGTGGGGACGAGGGAGGGGACGGCTAACTGCAGTCAGTGACAGGAAGTTAGCTAAACTGACCATTCCGCTTACTGAACCTTTAACCCGCACAATACCAAAGGGTCTTAAAAGTGAACATAACACCAGGGTTAAACAACATATTGTATTCAGCACCATCAAGAGGGCAGCTTGTTGCGGTTGCCGTTTGTTACAAATCTTTGCCAAAAGCCAAACAAAAATAAATAAATAAGAAAATCAAATTTCTATTCCCTGAAATTAGTCCCACTCGGATCCAAAAAGAATCAGTAAAAAAAGAGATTTCTTGCCAACTCTCATTTTGCATTCTTATTAATTATTTATTGTACTGTTATATATCCATCCCTTTGAGCATATTGAAGAATACCATGCTATTTATTGTACTGTTATATATCCATCCCTTTGAGCATATTGAAGAATACCATGCTATTTATTGTACTGTTATATATCCATCCCTTTGAGCATATTGAAGAATACCATGCTATTTTTTCAAGAACCTTTGCCGAAAAAAGACCAAAGTGAATTTCTGTTCTTACTTACATATCCCTGTACATATCCCTAACATTCACTAATATTTAAGCTCCACTGTGAGCACAAATTAAATAGAAATTCATAAAAAAAAATACATATTTGATTTCACACCTCAGTGGAATCTTGTCGAGGAGGAGTTGGGCAATATGAAAGACGATATGGGAAAGTGATTATGGTTTGTATACTGCCGATTCTATTTAGAGTAGGGAAACGCATAGACATTGTGTGCGAGACATTTACCTGTCAGGTTTTGTTACTAGCACACACCCAAACAGGCACACATAAACAAAAAAATAATAATATTCGATCTGTAGCAATCTGTATGAATTACATTCTATCCACAATATACAAGAATAACAGGGCATGCCCTGTAATGCAATTCACTCTGATCTATTGCATGCCACTGTTGCCGTATCAGAGCCAGTCAGATGTTTTTCATTAATACAAAACAGTGGAACAGCGCCATTTTGTGCCATCCACCTGGATTTTGTGCTTGTTCGATATCAAAGACACTCATCATTTTGTCCTGTGTTGATATCTTTGGTGCACTGTTTAAGTCAGCAATGACCTATTATAAAGGATGAACTTTCTTTTATTGGGATGATAAGTGTTGTTTTACTAAATATTATGAAGTGAGCAGTTAAAGAACGACCAAGAGGAAAATGGGGTTTTTGCTTTGTGCTCACTGGCTCATTTTACTTAAAGTAATCCATCATAATGTGAGTTTGGTTGATTCTAGGGGCAGCTTTTTTGTGAAGGTGTAATTGCCAACACGATTGATTGGACCTCCTCTCCCAGAGTTCCTCTTGAAAACTAACAGTGTCAACTCGATGTCTTCGCACGCGGCCGCTTTGTTTATTACCTCCTATCTTTCTGTTGTACTCCTAAATCTGGAATTTTTCGTCATGGAAGTGCACACAGTGAGCAGTAATGTCTTTATAGAAACGTGAAAAAATTAAAATTCCAGATACACTGGAAAACATACAAACTCGGTACAATCGGGTTTGGAAGTTCCTGTGTACTGAGTGTAATGGAACACACCGCTGCTGACTTTGATTTTGCCACGGGAAAGTTGCCACAGGACTGAAAATAGAAGAGCTCTAAACAGTGATTATTATGCTCAATCCTTATTGGTTTAACTCACTGTTTTATGGCGCTTTTCCACCGCACATGTAGCTCGACTCGACTCAACTCGACTCGACTCAACTTGGTTTGGTAGCAGCACGGGTCGTTTTCCACCGCAAATAGTACCTGCTGAACGTGGGCGGGGTCGTTGTAAGGGGCTGAAAGCCTACTCCGGAGCAAAGTAGCAAAGCAGAAATTACGAGCAGTTGTTAGAATATTGCTACGGGCCATTAAAAGGGATGGTTGTTGTCCCGAAGTGTGACTGCCGCACACGGTCAGCTGTAGGGATGCGTCACGTAGCCTACATCCCTATGCACGTAAACACGGGCATGATAAAGTTGACTGTTTAGTGCTTGTTTCAGGATACGTGTTTTCAAATGCAAGCCGTGTCTCAGCCTGAATATTTTATTGAGGTAATCAGTTCAGTCCGAGGCTTGTAATGTAATCGCTCGCTATCATGTCTGTCCCAGCTGGCTACTATTTAGCCTAGCTGCTAGCTGCCCTACATGTCTCCTCTCGTATGTAAGTAACTTCCCCAACAACCAACACTGGGTGAGCTTAGCGAAGATATGGAAAATAAATTCGGATCTGTGATACAAATCAAATGACAGAGAGCCAGAGAAGGCTGCACGCGGCGTAAATACACTCAAAAGTCCCGGAGAGTTGGGGAGAATAAACAACAGAATGAAGCCGGTAGTCTCTGGCCACTGATTGGCCAGACAATAGTCTCTGGCCAGTCAGTGGCCGGCCGTCTGCCGACGTCACCTTTTAGCATCGGCTCAGCTCGCTTGGAACCTAGAGCGAAGGCGATACAAAAAAAGCAGCCGGTACCAGGTACCATGAAATTGCGGTGGAAAGCCAAAAATGCGAGTTGAGTCGAGTTGAGCTGATACCATGCGGTGGAAAAGCGCCATTAGATAGAGACTTAATTAATCACGCCATCCCAGCCCCTTCACCTGCTCCACTCTGAGCGTCTGCTGGACATGCTGCTTCTGTTCCTATTTGCCCCTCTCTCTCTCTCTCTCTCTCTCTCTCTCTCTCTCTCTCTCTCTCTCTCTCTCTTAAAAAATAAAAATAAATAAATCTCTCCTACTCTACCCATTTAATGATATACTTTCATTGCTTGTTCCTTTTCAGTTTTTGTTCCTCATCTTTTTTTGCTTCTTATTGACTCCTTTTCCATTAATAATATAGATTGGCCTGCGACGTTAGGCTCTATTGCAATTTACTGAGCAATATACAGTAATTCGCCACATAGTTGAACTGTGGTCTCAGTAAATGTTTTGAGATCTCATGACTTCCCTTAGAGAGTATTTCCATGTAGCATCTCTCCATTTATTTTTCTTAAGTACCGCGTTGATTTAATCTCATCGCAGCTCTGAACTGCATTCTTATGGGCTCTCCTTCATTTGCCCCAATCCGCCTGGAAATCAGTTCCCAGAAGCTTCTGCCTGCTGCCTTACTAAATCAGACAATAATTACGCACAGATTGCGGCCACAAATTGAACGAAAGAGGCAGCACAAATACGCCCGTACATTTATTTTGGGGGAAATCTGGCCCTCTGATTGTACACATTTATCAATTACAAAAGGAGATGTAGATTGGAAGAAGCAGATGAGGCTCTTGAGACAACCGGGATGCAGATTAGTATGCGGCAGCAGCCTTATTCACATGGACGTAGTTCTTGAATATTTGCTGAGTCATTGATTTTTAGTTACCTTTGCTTAAAGGTGAAGTAAGCGGTTTATTTATGTTAATATAAGTGTTAAATTGCTCTTTATTCATACAGTGATCACTTACATAATGTGCACGTTTCATAAAGCCGATCTCTCAGTCAGCTGCTCTGCATATAATCGGCAAATAAACTTTTTTAAACTTTTTTTTTCCAATCACAAGAGAGAACCCTACAAACCGACACCCGTCTCACTCATGGTCTCACTGCTGGTGCACGCCAGAGCGACAGATGGGTGAATGTCTATGCGCCTACAATGGCGGAGCAGGTAAAAATCCTTTCCAATGTCTGTTTTGAGGGTTTTTATCATGTTTTATCACACTTATGGATCTGAGATGATGCTAGATAACTCACTGCTTGAAGACCGCAGTGCATTAAAGCCACTACGAGTAAGTCGGCACGTTGGCGACACCTTTGAACAAAAGCGGTAGTATTTTTACGACGCCAGCTGTCGTGAAGCTGTTTTCTAGCTCGTGCAGGGCCTCAAGATTCAAATAATCAGGAAGCAATATAGTGCGTGTCGGTGTGTTGAAAGTGTGAGGGCACCGGACTCTTTTCGGCTCGGTGAGAGTGGTTAGTGACACAGTACACCTGATTGCAATGAGTTGATCCATTGTCACCTCTCACGGAGCTGAACGAGTATGTGTCCCCACACAAAGCGAATGAACGAGAGACGGCAGTTAGTTATGGATCACGATGAGGTAATGTGTTTATGTTGTTGTAAATAATGACTATTTCAGATGAATAATGGTCATCTGATGATGCTGGTGAGGCAAAGTAAACTTTGTTTTAGTAGGCTACCGCTCATTCATTTAGGAGGAAACACTGCAGTCTAGGTTCGCTCCGTGAAATTGTGTATACGTTGCTTGGCAACGCCCTCCCGCCCGCCTATCACTCTCCCTTTTAGCTTTTCTTCATTGCATTTTCTTTTTTTTCTTTGATGGTTCAGCCCCGTTATCAGTCATTATGACGACAAATAGCCTAACTGTCTCAAACAAGGTTTCAGCTCCCCTTCTAGGGTGACCAGATCGCATTTCCATTACTTTTCACACGTCCCGCAAATTGAGACGTTGTCCCGCATTGTTATTAAAAGTGAGCCCCCCTTTTTAAATGCGTGTTTTATAATCTGGCATTTATCCGATAGCTGTGAGGAGACAGAAGTCTCCGTTTGTCTGTGTGTGTGGTTGTCTGTGTGTGTGTGTATCGGGCTGCTGGGCTCAGTGGCTCTGTGAAGGTGCTGCCTGCAGTGCTTCAGCGTTTACTTTCCTGTTACTTCAAAATAAAAGCCAACTCACGTTTGTCAAGTGAAATGCTAATGTGAAGCCAGTGAAATGCTTTTAATGTGAAGCCGCAGCCTTAATGCTCTATTTGTTTAACAGTAGCTAACTTAACTGCTGCGCGCTGATCTAAAGATAGTGTTTTTTTAATATAGAAAGCCGTGTCTCTGGCATTACCGGTGGTGACACGAGTTTATTTTGCTAAAAAAACGGCACTTTGTCCCGCATTGTCCCGCACAAACGTAGTCTTTGTCCCACATCTGGTGAATTGGGATCTGGTCTCCCTATCCCCTTCCCTCACTTGGAGTGATAGGCTTCTCAAATCGCGTTCCTGCGCCACACTGAAATCTGCGACCAATACGGATATGTGACCATAGAGCATGCACGAGCGAACCGAAAATCGGACTGGGTGTACGACCAGATCAAATGCAGCAATAAAAACTATATAAAAACGTCTTTCTTTGCACTGATGGTCTCGTTTGCTGTTAAAGGTAATTTATGATTATGAGAGGAAACATGAGGCTGTTTAAAAGATATTTAAATGTTACTCGTAGCCGCTTTAATGTGGTGACGTAGGGACGAGCGAGGGGACTGCTAACTGCAGTAACTGACAGGAAGTTAGCTAAAAGAACCATTCCACTTACAGCACCTTTTAAAGGTGAGACTGCAGGTGAAACACTGTTTAACTGTTAGAAATCATCATAGAACTTTGCCAGTTGATGACTGACATAACACAAAGTATGCATACATTTGCAACTCTTTTAAAAAGCTACACGCTATATCATAAATAAAACAACATATGAACAAATCCTTTTGTATTAACTCTCAGATCAGTGCTGAGAAGGATTATTGAAGTGCTTCAGAAGTGGAGATTTTTGGTTGGGACGTATTAAAAAAAAAAATTATGTAGAGATAATGTGAGTTAAAGATGCCTGTATAGGAGAAATTTACAGATACAAAGAGACCAGGTTTAGTCAAATAAACACATGTATATTTTGGACCTTTTTGTTTATACAATTCAATGAACGTGTGATGGAAGAAACGCAGCATACAAAAACCCTTAAAAGACTAGTGCTTGAAAAAAAACAATGATTTCCCCTACTGTGTCTCGCCCTTAAGAGTAGCTTATAACACCTCCTGAACAGATTGCTTTTCTGTTTGAATTAGACATGTGATTATTACGCTGTTTATCTAACAACCATCTTCTTTACATCATTGCAAGTGAGCTAAGTCATTGATCTTCTCCCCCCAACACACACACACACACACACACACACACACACACACACACACACACACACACACACACACACACACATATCCCTGCCCTGCCCATCACCACTAGCAGCGGCAGTTCCCCAGCTGCTGTTGCATATATTACTGTGTGTTTATAGTAATTATATTGTGACTGTCGAGCTTATAAATGAGCCTCTCATCCGTCTAATCAGGGTGGTAAACTGGCTGGGCCCCAGTGCTCTGAAGCCCCCCTCCACCCTCCTAATCAATTAACACCTTGTCTGGGTGTGCGCTGCCGGTAGCTGTCCTGTCTTTTGCGTTTTTTAATATCCTTTCAAGGGTCAAGTGACGTTCGGCACTGACCGACTAGCGCTCCGTCTCCGCTGATGTATGGCCCTCCTGGGGAGAGACAGCGGGGGAAGTGAGAGCGTAATAATCACAGGATGATTGTGAGATTAATTAGCTTGGTTCTTGTTACTTTGCAGAATGGTGGGGGAAAAAAAACAGGATGCTGTTGACAGAGCATATGGCCGCCAGTATTAGAAAGATGAGAATAGCTGTCAAAGCAATTACAATGTCCCTGCGTTCCAAATCACATACTCTTTCTTTTTACTACACTACATACTAAAGTGCAGAAGAGTTTTAGGGCCACATGAGAGAAAAAAAAACAGATAAGGAAGTTTTTTTTTCATTATGTCAAGAAATGTCAAGAATAAAGACGAATACTCCAAAATGCTATTGGAGTTAGTGGGGCATGTATGTATTTTCAGCATACTACAAATGACTTGCGTGCATTGGGACATTCTACATCTTTTTTTGGCATACTAAATTGTATGGAAGTATGGGGATTTGAATGCAGGGATTGTGTGTGGAGCTTGGCACATAAGCCTGCTGCCAACACGAGAACTGTGAAACGTTAGTGCTGTTCTTGTGTGTTCTGCAACTGTTTGTGTTGTGTCTGTTGGATTTATATAACTATGACCTGAAATGTGTATGCAATGTATTGATACTGATTAAGGCTGTGTTTTCAGTCAGTGAAATACAGGGTAGTTGGATTCCTAGTCCTAGTATTTAATCCTTCAGATAGATTGTCATGTTCCATGTTGTACTAAATAACACATTTTCTACCTTGATATCAAAGTATATATTTCTCTCAACCTAGATGAAGTTCCGGTGTGTTGAAAGTGTGCGTGTGTATCCATTTGATTTTGTTTTTCTCTACAGAATGCAGACAGAGCTAGTGCTTTCTATTGGTTAGAATTTTAAGGGTTAGAAAAGTCAAAGCAGGTGTTTAGCTGATGGAAAAGTACTTAACAAAATGTTTGAGTGTCAAGTTTCAGAGTGATTGTTATTAGTGCTGTCAAACAATTAAAATATTTAATAGCGATTAATCGCATTTTTATCTATTCTAGCCTAAATGTCCCTTGATTTCTTTTTGTCCCATTATTTTTTCTAATTTTAATGCTCACACCCATTCTCTACACCCTTGTTATTCAGTGTATTTCCTCTAAAATATCATTATTTGCAATTCAGTGCAAATAGCCCACAATGTAGATTCCCCCCCCCCAAAAAAACAGCATAGACAAACATAATTGGAACTTCTATTTTTATTTAAAAACCAAACCATAAAACAACATTGGCTATATAAAACAAATAAGTATACAGACTAAATTAAACTGGTTGTTGTAGGCCTAAATGTTTTGGGAGTCTTTCATCCACGGCTTATTTCAGACTGTGTGGAGTGGACACACTATACGCTTGTGTATGTGGGGTGGTTGCTATGGCGCTGCTGCAGCCGAGGCTTCAATCACCATTCGTAGCGAAAATTAAAGTGAAAATGAATGACTGCCGGCTGCCACTAACATTCATGGAGGTTTTGGTGTGCACGCAGGGTTATAAGTAAGACTTCTGCAAATGACAAGCTTTCTTTTATGTTATTTTTCCGCGAGGTCCCAGACTCGCACACGGAAGAAGCTACTAGTAAAGGTCGCGCAGCTGAGCTAGGAAGTGCTAGCTTCCGGTTTCTGCTTCAAAATAAAAGTCAGAATTGACTGGACGTTTAGCCATTTTGCCAGTTAAATGATTTTAATGTGATATTACGCTGTAGGACATGTTCCGTTTGAATGAACAGTAACTTAACTGAGAGCCATATGTATAGTTTGTCGAGTTTCAGTTGTTCAAACATTACTAGTTGATTCAACAGCTTGTGAAAAAACCACAACGTTTGCTAGGCCATGACGAGCGTTAATCGCGCGATAAAAAAATTATCGCCGTTAAAACGGGTTTGCGTTAACGCCGTTAATAACGCGTTAAACTGACAGCACTAATTGTTATAAATCATTATTTTACATCCATAGAAATCTGTATTTTAAAAGAAAAAAGTAGTAAACATTGTTTTGTGTCCAATGCCACTTTACAAATGTGAACCTATAATATCAGACTATAACCATAACACAGAGTACCAAAGGATGCACACTTGCCAAAAATAGGAACGTGTTGGGACTGTTAAGTAAATCATTAAGAAAAAAATAAAACTTACTCAATGCATTTTTCTCACCACATTACACTTGGCAGTGCCAGTTCAAAATAGATTGTCATCTTTATGCCACCAGCCTAGTGCATGCCCAAACATGACATATGAAATACACATTATGTACAATGCCTTTAGAACAATAATAAAGTACACCAACCACTGTTAGATCTAATACCTCTCTGACCAGCCAGGTGTTTTTTAAAATAATCATTCTTGACAGCTCCATGCTGTGTGCTATAGGCCGGAGCGGTTCGTCTCACCACTTTGTGTTGGCGTAGTTCCCCTTAGGCAGCAAAAAGCAATCTTGACTGGGATCACATTTTGTGACACTAAGCAGTGTTGAGTGGAGTCAATACCTGGCAGAGATATAGCTAGACCTCGGCCCTAAAGAGGAATAGGAGCACATTAGATTGTCACTACTGATGTTTTTTTCTCCTCGGGTCATTGGACTGAAGTGAGTGAGTGTTTACACTCCAACATTGTTAAAAGCAACTGCTGAAGATTACTTTAAGGGGTGTTAGGAGAAATTGTTAAATTATTATTATTATTTCAACTGATTTGTAGTGGAATGCTACATTGTGGTACAATGTTTTGTCAATGTTCAAATGTGTCTTTAAAATTTTAAATTAGATTCAACAAACGGTTTGTAAAACTCTCAAGTGGGGAATGTCTTCTCAAATTGAATTGAATTCCCAAGTTTTCCCTAATACGGAATCCAGCAATATTGAAGAAGATTACATAAAACCAGCATTTTCACAGTGGTTGCAATTATGCAGTGATTGCTGATTTGAGAATCCTTTGCTTGTATGTCGCTACACACCAGTGCTTGAATGTGTAGCAATCCCTGCATATTTCACGTTAGTAAAATAATCTTTGAAAAAAGGAGAAAAAAAGGCACACTGTCTAATTAGATCAGCAATCTTGTAATGCTTGTTTTTATGTGATATGTAGCTTCTATTAATGAGAATTTCTCCTCACAGTAACAAGGTTATTTTTAAGTTTGCAAAGAAAGTTGATACAAATATTTTACCAAAACAAAACTCATTTAGTCCGTAAAGTTTAGTTCATTTGATGCCTCATACTTTGGAGGTAGTCGACTGATCTTCAAAGTTTAAACTAAAAGTGCAATTTAAGTGAAATGAACAGTACACCCATCAGCCCCATCTGTCAGCAAATGAAAACATATCTTGGGTCAAAAGATATAAGGTCTTCAGTTTTTGCGTCGGCATTTTGACATCAAGCACCCTCCCTGTTGTGCGCTTTGCACTCAGCTGTGAAAGAGGTGAGAGGGGTTACTAAACGTCCAAGTTTTAATGCACTGAACTTTCTCACCATAACATCCACAGGATGCCGGTATGAGGAGTCGAGAGCGCTCCGGGATAAGTTGAACTGTCACACACACACACACACACACACACACACACACACACACTGCTTATCTCATCACACTGGCCTGTGAAAACTCCCTCAATACAACTTCTCTATTAGGGCACATGAAAGGAAAGTAGAAATGTTGGAATAATGGTTGAGGCTACAAAATGTGATTTCTGTAACACATATTAGATAAGCGTCTCCGTGAACCAGACACAAAACCCCCCTTGTGGGCTTCTTTCACTGCAGTGCGTAAAAAACCTTTTTAAGTTTCTAGCAAATATACCATCCCAGTTCTCTATTTGATGTATCAGTCGATATGCTTTGTCATGCATGTATACTCCTATAACAGGCAATCACATTACAGCTTGAATTTATACATGTCCCTATACATAATGTTGCCCAGGTGAAATACTGTACTGTCCTTTTTTAAGTAGGTAAATGTCCACGATACAGTATGTATTATCTTCTCATCAAGTTGATACCATAATACAAACAAAAATGTGATTAGAAAATGGTATTCCCTGTATGGAAAAACATATTGATTATGTATTTACCAAGTCAATCCAGAAGTATACATAGTCCCATGAACGTCAGGGCTTGTTTTTGTACTGAAACAGTTCTGTGCTTTTCTAAACTATATAAAATCAATTCAATTTGAATCTCAATACAATGGAGCTTGAAAAGGGTGAAGGGGTCTGACTCTGTCTACCCCTACTGTATGTGAACTAGTTTAGGGTCTTTGCAGTTTCTATAATGTAATGATGTTTTTAAGTGGGACAGTTCTGAAAAAGTTTAAACACTGTTGCCGCCCAATGTGGTCGTTTATGATACGACATAAACTAGTTTGTTTAGAGCAAAGCATCCCCTTTAAGGTGTAGTCTTAGTGTAAAGCCCTATGTATGCATCACAGTGAGTGCATGTCAGTTTGCCATGGGAGATTTTAGATGCTGTTAGATGAACCTTCTAACAACCACGCCAACTGAACACAGTAAGTCAGATGTGTGGTTGTGTGAAAGCTCTATCTTCTTTTTCTTCCTCACACATTCTGTCATCACTCGTCTGTAGAACCAAGCAAAACGCCATGAATGCCTTCAAAAATAGACTGTCTGAAAGAGTGCACCATTATCCCCCATTAGGTTCAATACAGCATGTCGTAACGACAAAGGTATTCAAAAAGGCACATATTTATTCGAGAAAGATCAGGGAAAGAGGATATGATGGCAGGATGTCTGTAGTCATTCAGAACAGGTACAGTATAATAACTTTTTGTTTATAGATTAGAATCCTTTGATTATACATTGTGGTAGAGTGAGCTTGAAGCATGCATTGGCCTTGACGACAACTTGCTACTTCCACATTGCTTCTTAAAGACACCAGTTATTATTCACACAATATGTATCTGTCAGGTCAATGTAAACACACGTTGCATTTGGAATGGATCACAAATGGATTCAAACCTACTAAAAAATAAGATTAGGCAGTTTGATTCGGTAAATTGAATTAGTATTTTCCATTAGACACTTTAATTACCGCTGTCATTTGAATTTAATAATGATTTATACTTTCCATGTGAATACATTACCTTACTGTTAAAGTCCTCAATCATTGTTGTTCTGCCTATCAGACAACAATTTGAAAAGTGCATAGCTCATCCAACTGCAAGGATTTGTTGGTGTTTGGCAGTAGCACAGTGCTGATTCCCTTAAGCCTCAAAAGCACTGCAGGAATTTATCTCCATTAAAGAAACAGGATTAAACAGGCACAGTGGTTCAAAGGGTTTTCCAGAGAAGTCTACGTACGGCTAGCTTCTTCTGCAGCAGTGCAGACAGTACTTTTACTCACTGTCCAGTTATTTATTAGTCCAAGACAAATGGTGATTACTCTGAATTCCTTTTGTTAGTGTCAGTGCATGGTCATTATCTAGTGACCTGTGTATCTTTTGGAGGTGAAATATGTTTCTTCAGCTGCAGATACGTATATCCTCTAGTCTAAATCATACCTAAAAGTATTTTGTTGATTGGTTTGGTTGTTTGTTTTCACCTCAGCTATCTAACAAGGTTTACCCGCACATATTCTTTTTCATTGTAATGCGTTTATATATCTCGCAAGGGATATTTATTAAGCCACTAAACAGCTTCTGTCTTAGGCCCACCATCCAGCCAATCTGTAGCATACATAAAATAGGTATCTGCCTGAATAATTTTCACCTGATTGTATTGAGGAGGTGGGTTCTCTTTTACCACCTTAAACTTTGGGAACATTGACAGTTGCTTTATATTTGTGAATGTCTTACCTGAGATTGAATGGTTGAAAGCCCACAATCTTCACCAATGAAAGGTGTCTGCTGGTGTCAACTGTCTGCACTCTGCACACATTATTCTACAGGAATCACTCAAAGCCTTAAATTGCAGTACAGAACACTTTGATTGGCAGCAAGCAATAATTCAACAGTGTCAAGTTGAAAAAGACACGGACATGTGACGTGCATCTTTATTCCAAAGCACTTCATGTGGCTTTATTCATGTGTTTTTGTTGGAAATTGCATCCATTTTTGTACAGTTTATAGACCTTTTGAACTCTAGATGAAACAGGTGCAGTTTTTGAAAAGGGTCTTTTCTTAGCAGGTCAGATTGAACCATATTCCAGGTTCTCAACCATTTAGAGTTTTAAAGGTCACATGTTATGCTAAATGCACTTTTAAATGTGTTCTAACATATCCATAGCCAAAATATTTTAAAAAATAACAATCTCTCCTTTTCTCACTCTCCCCCTTTCTGAAACCCCCACCCCTCCCCCCAATATACTCCAGTCAGAATTCTCCTCGTTTCTGACCTCACAAACTGGAAAGCCAGAAGCTTCCACTGTGCAGCCCAAACCCCTATTTCTTATTGGTCCACGGCCCCGACAGACAGAGGGCGAGGCGTATCTGGCTTCGTAAGACACTAGTACGTCTGGCAACTGACTGAGGGAACTGAACTGAGATATATACTGATTAACTGATGAGGAGCAGGTGAGTGTGGGGCAGACCAGGTGAATGTAATTAACAGGGAGTGCAGAGCAGGAGGGAGTGGCCGGGTCTGAAATGACATGAAAGTTAGAAAGGAAACCAGGAAAACAGACATATGAAAACAAACTAAATACGGGCTGAAGTTGTGACATTATCTCTTGTTCGGAAATGTCCTATCAGTTTTAGTTGATACTGCCAGATATAAAATGCCTGAATAAACAACGTGTTAGTTATGTTTAACTAGAAGCAAACTTTTCGAAAGCACTTGCACACACTCCCTCCACCAAAGCCTTTTAAGACTTTTGTTAAGAACTTTAGCCTTGATCATTTCCTCATTATGCCAGTCATGCTGAGTCACAGTATTCCACCTTTCGTGGCCACAGACTCATTCCGACAACAAAACAACAAACAAAAGTTTTTAATCAGATCAAAATGTTTAAGGATTTGGGCACTGCTCACTTCGTGATTAGTTTCATACGGAGGCTTACCAATGATTTACCCAGGATTATAAACCAGATTTGTGGAAATCCCAAGTGATAACAATCCACAGACAAAAGACTCTGGCAGGTTGCATACCCCTTAATGATTATTATCCTATGGACAGCTTGGAAAATGCCCCAGAGCTATATCGCTATTCCGGCATGTCGGAAGCCTATTGTGGCAGTCAATAACTAGAGCAATCTCTGGGATGGCAAGCTATATCAGTGATCCATCAATATGAATCTCTCTCAAGCCTGCACCACATGTCAACACATCCATTGACTGCACTGGGTTCTAGTGATTTTAAAGACTTGAGCCCACGGATGTGTTAGGATATTCATTGTGGTGTGCTCTTTGCATTACAGGTAATACAGTGGAGGAAATAAGTATTTGATCTCTCACAGATTTTTTACAAAGAAATCAGCGGTCTATAATTTTAAAGCTAGGTTTATTTATTTTTTAAAACATTTTTTAAAGATATTTTTTGGGCATTTTTATGCTTTTTTGATAGTGCAGAGAGACAGAGTTGAAATAGGGCAGAGAGGGGAGTGACATGCAGAGAACGACCACGGGCGGGAATCGAACCCGGGTCTGCTGCTGGGCCCGGCCCGGAAGGGGGACGCCTTACCGACTGAGCTAAAGGCGTCCCCAAGTTAGGTTTATTTTAACAGTGATAGAAGGAATATCAAAAAGAAAATCCAGAAAATCACATTAAAAAAATATATAAATTATTCAGCATTTCTTTCATTAAGTGAAAAAAATATTTGATCCCCTACCAATTATAAAGAATTCTGGCTCCCACAGATTAGTTCTTGTGCTTTAAAAAAGTATTCCTAATCTCAACTGATCTCCTCTATAAAACACACCTGTCTCAACTTGTTACCTGTATAAAAGACACCTGTCCACAGAGTCAATAAATCAAACTCCAACATCTCCATCATGGGCAAGACCAAAG
Organism: Hyperoplus immaculatus; assembly: GCA_949357725.1. Lineage (NCBI taxonomy): Eukaryota > Metazoa > Chordata > Actinopteri > Uranoscopiformes > Ammodytidae > Hyperoplus > Hyperoplus immaculatus. The sequence continues at coordinate 25,442,000 of OX442359.1, forward strand.
ACCTGTCTAAGGACATCAGGGACAAGATTGTAGACATGCGCTTGGCCGGAATAGACTATAAAACCATTGGCGAGAAGCTGGGTGAGAAGGAGGCAACTGTTGGTGCGATTATTCGAAAATGAAAGAAACACAAAATGACCATCAATCTCCCTCGGTCTGGGGCTCCATGCAAGATCTCACCTTGTGGGGTATCAATGATCATGAGAAAGGCCAGGGATCAGCCCAGGTCTACACAGGAGGAGCTTGTTTATGATCCCAAGGCAGCTGGGACCACAGTCACCAAGAAAACCATTGGTAACACACTATGCCCTAATGGATTGAAATCCTGTAGTGCCTGTAAGGTCCCCCTGCTCAAGAAGGGACATGTACAGAACCGTCTGAAGTTTGCCAATGAACACCTTAACGACTCAGAAAATGCTTGGGAGAAGGTGATGTGGTCAGGTTAGAACAAAATCAAGTTCGTTGGTATCATAGTGACTCGCGATGCTTGGAGGAAGAGGAGTTCTGACTATGACCCCAAGAACACCATCCCCGCAGTCAAGCATGGAGGTTGAAGCATTATGCTTTGGGCGTGTTTCTCATCTAAGTCGACAGGTGGACTTCACTGCATCGAGGGAACTATGGATGGGGCCAGGTGCGCAACTACCTACTTTCTGGGGGGTATGCAGACACTTAGCACTACAATAGTAAAATGCACATTTCTTTAGGATAGCAATAAAATATAACAGAAGTACTGACTTTAAAGGGTTCTTAACTGACAAATATTGTCATCGTCCAGTAGTGAACTGCAGTCATACATACTGTGGTCTCTTGTCATGTTGAGTAGTTCTACAAAAACAAAGTGAGAGCTCACATCCCCCATCAGTCAATGTGAATACATATAAGTGATAGTGATGGTCCACTCAGCAAAGTGGCAATCTGTCATTCTGTGCATGTCGTTTGGCACAGTCAGACAGGCAAGAAGCTTTTGAAAAGTCATATTTAGTATACCCCAAATACATACAATTATTGGTTTTGCCTATTCATGCATGTTATGCTGTACTGGATCAGACTACACAGTCATTTATTCTTAATGGTTTTTATATATTTGGGGCTCAAGACAGCCAGCAACAGGCATCCTGCTTCTAGCGCCATTATCCATTTACACTGGCTCTGCCTAGCAACTCCTTCCCGATGACATCATGCACGTTGTGGTCAACAGCATGCGGTTATTGATCTGTCTGTCATTTCTCTCAGCAATGATTTATGACTCTATAATCGCCTTATCTGACACAGATAACAGACAAAATAGTGCATAGTCTGAACGGAGCGGTAACATATGACATATGACATGTGGTACAAATCAGTTCTAATGCATATAAACAAATTGAGATTGTTGTATTTGATCCAATTTGTCGCTGTGCAGTTCTCACAAAGTTGGATTATAAAATTCAGACATGCAGGGCCACATTAATTTTTTTTTATTTGATTATATTTGAACAGTATATTGTATACACTTGACCTAATCAGAAAAAATTATATTATACCTCCACAAAATATGACTGGAGTCCTCAACAACCATGTGAGCTTTATTAGCCAAATGAGCCACCTGCAGCCTGTGATGAATGCAGTAGGTCTAAATAATACAATGAGCAGTTGCTGATCCCCTCATTGCTGAGAGGAAACCAGCTGCCTAGTAGCTGAATTGAAAGGTAGTAGTGCCTTGTTAAAATGCACTCCATCAAAGTTTCCTTTCAAGTAATAGCTGACAGAAAATATAATGTGACAGGTGTCTGAAAAGAAACAGCTAGGGAAATACTGAATAGGAGGGGAACCATGGCAAAGGCAGCTCTCCCAGCTCTTTTGTAAATTCAGCAACAATTGCATTTCAGTAAAGAAGTTGTCCATAGGTATGTAACATTTTGAATCTTTTTTTTATACATTTATTGATGTCAATCTACGAGACCCAAGACATTCCTCTCTGGATTGAATGGAAATTTCAAATTATAACCCACAGTATTGCCCTCATCCCCCTTTACCTATTCTTGCATTTGGACACAACAATGCCAAGACCCATGGAAAGAGTACAACGATAATTTTTCATGTTTTCTTAGCCTTTGTTTACTGAACAACGGCTAACGCTAAAACAGGATTTTTTTTTTCTTTATGTTTTTAAAATCTCCTGCGTTTAGACGTCAGTGTTTTTATACACACGGATCAGCAAAAAAAGGACCTAATTCACTGTAGTATGCATGCCAGTTCAGTAGTGGAACTTTGTAGTAGATAGATGTCAACAATGAATATCTACACTGTGTTAAAGGAGCGTTACACTCAGAGATAAGATTTTTTTTGCTTTTCCCCAGATCGCTGTTGTTGTGTTAACCCATTGATGACTATGGCAATCTAGGATGCATGTCCTTAAAGACCTACTTCACCGGTTGGAATATGAAGGTGTATTGAATTTGGAGATCCTATTTAGTATAAATGTGCAAAAAAAATTTAATCAGATCATCCTAGCCTGAGAAAAGGCAGAAAGAGTGTATATGGTCTCACTGTCTAACCCTACATTTTCCTTCTTGTGACATCACAGTAAGGGTTAGGATTAACAGGACAGCTGAGCCAAGGGAAGACTGAGGGAAGACGTAGGGGAAAAAAACCTCATTCATTATATTATAATAGTGATTTTATAATGATAGAACGCTGGTTCCGTATAGGTGAAGTATTCCTTTAATGCCTGAGGGTTTATGAATGAAATAAAATACATTTAAAAGTTAAGGTTCACAGGTTTTATTTAAACATGCTCCCTTAGCGCCTACAAACCAACACATTTTTCTAAAAATAATGTGCTAAATGAGGTTATAATCCTGCTTCCTTTTAGCATGGATAGTAGTGAGTGAGTGTGCAGTGGAGGGACAACATAGATAGACAGATATAGGAAGGAGGAGATAGCTTTATTTTATTATTTAGTTCAATTATCACTGGCACCATAAATCTGACTTCCCAGCACAACTGGAACGCAGACTGACTCCCGCTGTCGGGAGCCGATCAGCTGGTCCAAACGGCTGTATACCACGGAGATGAAAACGAAACTGAAACTTAACTATCGCCTGGCTGGGCTGAATTTGAGTTGGAGCAGCAAAATATAGCCTAAATTCATAAATATTGTTAATAAATAGATGCAATGTGTTGTGTGATTTTTGTCAGTAGTTTATAGTAGACCTTGATTCTGCCCTCCGAACGCCACTAACTGTTCTGTAATACACTATCGCCGACACAGCCGGCGTATTTAATTTTTTAATTTTTTTTTTTATTTACGCGATTTTCGGCAAACCACACAACTTTTGGGTGGTCATGTGGTCTTAAAAAAATCAACAAAACCCACCTCATGTGTATTTGAACCAATGACGGTGTATTCTATGCTGCGTGCGCCATGAAAATTAGATAAAGTAACAATGCTGCGCTACGCAGCAGCCGGCAGGAGATGCAGTGTGGCGTCGCAAAGCAGCCGTCATCAATGGGTTAAGGAACGGCCAAAACATAAAACAATACTTTTGCTTATTAAGTTGAAAACGTTGCAGTGTAAACTGCCACTTATACCATTCTACCATTTGTTTTACATGGACTTCAAGTCTTTCTTTACATTGTTTCTTAAATGGCTCAAGAGATGGCAAGGTTGATCATCCAGTAAGGTCAATACTGATTTTCCTCAACAATTTTGTGATGGATTGGGATGAAATTTAGCACAAATATACATGTTATCCAGACAGTGATTCTTATAATACTATAATATACTGATATGCAATTTTTTGGAGTTTCACCTGTATATTGATTTTGGGGATCCCCCTGACTTTCTCTCTAGTGCCACAAGAAGTTTGGCATTTTGGTTTTGACTTGAACTATCTCTACAAGTATAAGATGGATTGCCATAGAATTTGGATGAGACATTCAAGTTTTCAACAGCAACATGTTATTTAAAAAAAAATGTATGACCATATACCTGCAAAATGAATGTCGTCCCCAGTAGACTCAATTTTATCTAGCTTTTATTTCAAAATTCTGCAGTGTCTTCTAAGTACACCTTAAAGGCCAGGACACACCAGTCCGACTACCCGAAAATGGAGACTGCCGATTCAGGGAGCTCCAGTCTTCACGTCGCGGCCGAAAAAGTGCAAAGAACACACCAAACCGACTGCTGACTTTCCGTACGCTCTGCGCTTGCGCGGGACGTAATGTCTCCGTAACAGCAGGCGGCGCTAATCTGTATTATGGCCCGAAAAAATACGGAAGCCGGAAATGATGGGACGGCTCTCTAGACCATAAACATATATAGAAATACGTATTTATATTTATGGACCATAAAGAGCACCATTTTTAGCAGAGAGTGTCGAGCATGGTGTCGAGCAGTCAACAAGTGTTGATGCATGTGAGTACTCGCTGAACGAAACAAACAAACACATTAAAACGATGGCTAACTGTTGTTAGCTGTTTGTGCTACCCGCCTCACTTCCGAGCTTCACTGATTCGCTAGCCCTCCACAAATCAAATTGCTCCAACTGAAAGACTGCCCGCCACCCGACGACATCTACGACGACCGATTTCACGGCACACACCAAACAGATTCGTGTCCCCGCCCCCTCCCGACTCTACGACGGCGATTATCGGGCCGGTGTGTCCTGGCCTTAACAGACCTGGTCATTGTAGGGTTGTTGTCTTGCTTTTACAGCTTGTAATGTGTGTGTGAAATGAAATTGTGATACATGACAGATAGAACGCATTTGACAAGTTTACGGAAGTACCAATACAATCTTCAGGCTGGGATGTTTGATGATGTGTGCAATGTGAAAATATGGCACATTTTCCACCCAGCATAACTGGACCTGAGAGCCTTGCCCTTCATGTTGAAAATTTGACACATGGATGTACCTGCGTGTCCCTTGTGGGCTCATTCACGTTCCCTGGTCCAGGGGGGAAATATTTGAACCACACAACTTGGCCCTGCAAAGCCTTTTGGTGATTGTAGCCATTCTTTCTGTACCATATCTGTTTTTGTTTTGTTTTCTTTTTACAATTGGTAACATGCATCTCTCAATACTGAGATGGACTGACGGACGGACGGACGGACAGGCAGATAGATAGATAGATAGATAGATAGATAGATAGATAGATAGATAGATAGATAGATAGATAGATAGATAGATAGATGATGGGCTCCTCTGCCTCATATAATCTTATTGTAGATGGTAATTGCAGTTGGCAGGAATGACCTCATGCATAGGGAATTGATAAAGCCCACTTTAACATTTTTCAGCTTTTCTGATTAATTTCAGTTATAGGCAAGCTGAATCCACGCAACAAAGAAGGTCCATTTTGATTGTTTTAGTGGAATCTCTGTTTATGCTGAACAAATACAAAATATGACAAGAGTGACGTTAATTATAATACCAGTTGTTGTTAACTCTTTCTTCATAATATAATTACTGTTGTCAGACAAATGTTGACAGGGGTAACGAAGAGTTTTGGATACTTGATTTACATTGCGTCTCAATCTAAATAACTTTCATAACAGTTTTGAAGTAAATTAACTCAGTATAGTCAAATATGTGCAACCTATTGTAAAACACTAAGTACTACCTTTGCGCTCCCTACGTCTCAAACAGGTGTTGTCCAACAGTGGCTAATATTGAGACAGCTCCCCTGTATTGTGTGCTTGCCCTCCAATCTGTTCCAACACATGTCCTAGTATTACAAACTAAAAATAGGTTTTATATCACGCTGCTGTATTTAGCCTAATATGACTTGTTACTTCTCTGATTGGTGTGCACACTGCTTCAATGTGGGGCAGAAACTAATATTTCCATTATTGTTTCATCTGATTGAGTTAATTATCTGAGCTGATTATTTTCTTCATTACAATACATTCATTCTTAAGTCACAAAAAGTAATTGCAATCACAATTTTCCATAGCCCGATATTTTGTGCAAACATAATTTCTGGTTTCAAACATATTATATCAACAACTATACGATAGAAAAGCAGCAGGAATCCACATTGAGAATCCTCAACTAAAATGATTGACTAGAAAAAACAACAATGTTAATCAATTTTGTATCTATATTGTGGAAATGAACATGATTGAATAATTAATTACTTCAATGATTATGAGCAACATTTGATTGGCTACCATTTGCATTTCCCATCTTGTTTTTTTTTTTTTTTTTTTTTTTTTTTAATTTACAGGTAAATCCCATTGAGACCAGAGACTCTTTTTGCAAGGGAGACCTGTTCCCATTTACACGTTACCATTCAAACGCACATTCACACACCAATAGCAGGCTAACTATCAACATTCACACGAGGCAAGGTGGGTGAAGTGTCTTGCCCTAGGACACAACAACCATGACACAAGTGGCAGGGCGGGGATCGAACCTCCAATCCTTTGATCATTGGCCAACCCGCTCTACCATCTGAGCCACAGTTGCCCTGACGTCGTTTTGAGGGGTGATAATAGCATTTACAGACATACCTTCTGATGCAGCCACCTGCTGTACCTAAGGCTCATCATATCATAACTTTCGAAAAAATTGAACATCTTGCGAAGTGCGTCTTTTAAAGACTAAGCTCAGCGCTTACACAGGCTGCACTAATGAGAACAAGAATCTGACTGTTTTTGTGTGTTTTTTTTACATTTGGTGGCGCAGATGTTGTCGGGTCTGTTTTACCTGTCCCATCTGGGATTAGTGTTAATGCGGCATGCTTCCTTTGCTTTAAGAGCGTGTCCCTAAATGAAAGGAAAAAAAATCTGTAATCGCTTAACATTAGTCATTTATATAGAAAATTAAAAACCTTCTTCCTCCCATAGTGCCCTCCGGGGTTGAGTCCTATGAAGGATGGGACCGGATGCTACGACCACCACATCGGCATAGACTGCTCTGACGGCTTCAACGGAGGCTGTGAGCAGCTGTGTCTCCAGCAGCTGGCGCCCCTAGAGGACGACCCCACACTCTACAATATTCAGATGTTCTGTGGGTAAGAAAAAAAAAAACACACAACCACTAGTTTTTTATATTTTTGATTTGCTATAATTATTTAATTTCATAACCCTTATATGGTCGGTCTGATTATTATTCATATGGCATCTAGACATGTGAATGTTTTCAGGGTGAACTTGGTGAGATAAACAAATATAGTACCCATCCTCATATAATTGTATTAATGGTTATGGATTTAAGTACGGAGGAAGAATCGTGACTACAGCACACTTTACAAGCTGTTAAAAAAGGTATGTCTTTGAGTAGTGGCAATCTATCCCAATATCTTAATTTTTCACATGAGCTCATGGCATTTTACTGTTGTGACACATCTGGAATGGTTGTAAGAAAGACGTACAGTTATATATTTTCCCAATCTCATAATTTCAACATCATTTCAGAATTGCTTAAAATTGTACTCAAAAAATTCAACATAGATATGAAATAACACTGTTATGAAACCCTAACAATAATGGAACAATAGAACCAAATTACAATTTTTATTCTGCTTACAAAATATACTATACATTTTGAGATCAAGATATCCTTATACTCTTTCAGTGTTTAGTTGGTATGGCTTGAGATCTGATGATTGCGAAGCCGAACAGTATCTTTCTTATACTCGTCAAGCCATTCAGTGAGACCCAGTGCCGTGTGCTTGCCTTTTTAAATCCTCTTTCAAAGCCTCTGTTATCTTTTCCATCACACATCTTGGTCCAAAATGAAAGTGCTATGGGTGGTGCTCTGCATTGATTATGCATGGACTTGCTCGGTTCTGAACTCAGATAAAATGATCTACGGCAAGCAGACCGGGATGTCCTGTCTTTACCGAACAGTACTATATTAAAGTTTACTTTGCTTTACCATCGTCATATTACCTTTATTAATCTTACGTCACATATAAATGCGTTACCTTATCACCGTGAATATGCGGTCTCTATTCCTTGGCACGCGCTAGCAAAGATCTTTAGGAAAGCAGGCGCTGGTGTCGTAAACACACTACCACTTTTGTCCAAAGGGGACGCTATAATTGCATAAACTGAAAGTTCCTCATGGCCACTTTTAATATTGTGTTTAAATTCACTTCTCAGCAACGGCATTTTTTTTTTTTTTTTTAAGAAATTTTTTGGGCATTTTTATGCTTTATTGACAGTGCAGAGAGACAGAGGTGAAACGGGGCAGAGAGGGGAGTGACATGCAGAGAACGACCGCGGGTGGGAATCGAACCCGGGTCTGCTGCTGGGCCCGGCCCGGGAGGGGGACGCCCTACCAACTGAGCTAAAGGCGCCCCCGGCAACGGCATTTTTGGTGTTGTCACTTTCCCACTGTGCAGATGTGTCTAAGCCTCCACTAGGCAGACTGGAGAGACTGGCATTAGCTTTGCACCATTTGGCATACAGGAGCGAGCTTCTTTCACTGTAAATCCCTAACAGATTATCTCTCTCTCTGTAACCCCCCCCCCCCCAACCCCACATCCCCATTTTTCTCCCTCTACTCCGTCTGCCTTTGAATCATTTTCAGAGGATATTCTGCCGCCAGATGTCAAAACATCATTAATATAGAAGAGTCTTCAGATAACTCTTAGCGTTTGGATTGTAACTCAGTTTTTGGAGATGGGGGATTTTGTGCAGGTTGAGTGAAATAGATTTTGCTGATTTCACACCTTTGAGTTGTGTGAGGTATGATGTGTGTATATTTTGTGCCCAGCGATAAAAAAACCTAGAAAATACCTTGGAATAACTAATACAATGATTTAAATCAATATTTCTTACTGCAAGCATTCTGCTTGTAAGTATGTTGATACAGAGCAGGTACTTAAAAGTTTAGCTCCCTGCTGTGACATTGGCACACCTTTTCCACATTTGCAGCATATATGTAGCTGCAGCATGACGTGTGCTAAAGTATGCTATCGGGATCCATATTTACCTTTCTAGTAATGCTAATACAGTATATGCTTAAGGGCACACTATGCAGCATTGTAATAAAAAAATAAATGATAGATACACACAAAAATAATTCCCTCTCAATGATCACTTCTGCCCCACTAGAATGAGTGGTGGTGTGTTTATCTGCACAGCCCCCCGCCCCCTTTTGGCTGTATTTTACATAGTAACATGTGTTGGTTTTGTTTTGTAAACATAAGATTCAGACTCAGCTTCACCCCAGCTCATCCCTGCTACTTCTTGGATCTTTCGTGGTGAAAAAAGACCGGCCACTTAGTCAAAAACAGGTTGTTCAAACTCTATTCTTGTCATCGAACAGATAACGATAAAAGTAACACAACATTGACTTTTCACTCTTACGTTTCTGTGAATTAAAATATCTCACAATATCTTTTTATTTTGCACCGAAACAGTAACACATTCCAAGATCTTAAAAGGTGGCAAGTTAAAGTTCAAATCAGTGACTGGGCTCTCTCATTGCCGTCGACTTTTCAGAGCAGGTGCCAAGTCAATCAAATTATATATATTTTTTTTTGGATATGCTACGTGATCCTAGCCTGGTGCTACCAGACCATTGTACTTCATTTCATTTGTACAGAAGGTCTGGCAGTGCTGTAATTGGCAAACGTTCACTCATGGAGGCGGGTGTCTGTTAAAGTTTAAAACAATTGGATCTGCCCAGTGCCACTCTGGATTAGCCAACCAATCGCATAACGTTTGGTCGTCACGTGTGTCATGAGCCGGCTTCTGGCAACTGAAACTGGAGCGCGACTTCGACGTCATCGTTCTCAGCCACTCGCTCTGTTCGCTGATTGGACCGGCTGTCGAATCTCCGGCAAAACTGGGAAATGGGCTGTACACCCAGACTGACTACTGAAGGGAAAATAAAATTTGGCCGGAAGTAGGCGGGCGGGCGGAGCCAGGCTAACGTGATCCTTCATAATCAATCTAAACTAGCCAAGGGATAGCTGATTCCTGTCATATGGATGGCTATTTAAATCCCAACAGTTTAATAGAAATTGCCCACAGAATTTCAGTATTACCAGCATCCATTAGATAAAACAGTTATTACGATAACTTACTGTATATCAAAGTTGTGAGAAAAGAATAATGGAAAACCGCCAATATATGAAACAAATAAACCTTCTCTTACCTAGGTGTATTGAGGACTACAAGCGTGGTCCAGATGGGCGATCGTGCCTGCCGCTGTCCGAGGCCTGCACCGAGGGAATAGACTGTGGCGACGCGGTGGATATCCCCGCCAACCAGACTGTATTCGGAGACCTGTTCTACGGATACAACAACCATAGCAAAGAGAGCACCTCTGGACAGATCCTCAAGGCCACGTTCAGGTAAACACACAAGCTGCTGTGTGAAGTGTATCACGGGGGGACAGTGTGTTGTGCAATGTGTATCTCAGCAGGGAAAATACTTTGGCAGGCTTTTGGCGCTCTTGGCTCTCACTGCGCAGATATCCACATTTTGGTCATCATTCTTTCAAAGCGATTTGGGTGTGAATGAGTCTGAAGTGGCAGATGTTTCATGGGCATTTTATGAGGCAAAAAGTTAAAGTGTGGATATTGATTACATTTGTGAGGATAGACATGCATCTTATTTGCACCTGATTAGCATACAGTGGGTTCCAAATTATTATGCAAATTATATTTTTCTCAGATTTTCCTAAATAGTCGATGCAAATGACAGTCAGTATAATTTAAGTCATCAACCGTTAAAGCAGTGGTTCTCAATAATTTTCTGTCATGCCCCCCCCCCCCCCCCCAGGGGACAGAAATGTTTTTGCGTCCCCCCCTAAATTGAAATACTATTGAGAACCTGCTAATATTTAGTTATTTATCTGTACAAAACCACTGTATGAGTTTCTGGCACGAGCGTTCTGCACACAATCACCTTATTGTCAAATTAGATCACAAAAATTAGCTGAGATAACTTCTGTAGCAAAAAAATTCAAAGTTCAGTTTATTAGCTCAATTTGTAACATTTAAACAAGACTGCTCAGTCTGTGTGAATCTCAGGACAGAGAAACAAGAGCAAATGATTCACTGAGGTTTGCATTTCATTCAAAACATTTTTAAACTGTAAACATAGTTAAGGTGGTGTTTTTTTATTATTATAGGCCAATAGGCCTTCTGTGATGCGATAACCAATAATTCATTAATGTTATTATTAGTCTACTTGCTTGATTTCTTTTTAAATAGCCTACAGACACTTGGAGACAACTGTGGACATGTATTTACTGCAAATTGCGGCCTTTCGCGCGGATATTACCATACACAAATACACATCGGGCTTGCTAGCACTTAAAAAAAAAAATGTTTTGGTCAGTTGGAAATCAAGGCAGCCCGCACCCCACCATTTGAGAAGCACTGCGTTAAAGTATGATTCACATTTTATTGAACAAACCTCCCATGATAACAGTATTTTTTTTCAAAAATAAAAAACTCAAAATGCACTGTTCCAAATTATTATGCAGAGTTTCAAAACATTTTATAGGTTGTAAAGAACTAAAAATAGTCATTTGTTGAATTTAGATATCACCTTCACAATTCTTGCATCCATTGAACTTGTGAGTTTTTGGAGAGTTTCTGCTTGAATGTCTTTGCAGGAGGCCAGAATAGCCTCCCATAGCTGCTGTTTTGATGTTATCTGCCTCCCAACTTCATATATATTTTGCTTGAGGATGCTCCAAAGGTTCTCAATAGGGTTAAGGTCAGGGGAAGATGGGGGCCACAACTAGCCTGGAAATCCAGACCCTGATATCTTGAACGATAGAGGGTCTGGCCACGATCAATAGTAATTTCCAACTCAAGGGGCGGCTCCTCCTCGTACATTTCAAATGCCACTGCACGCAGTTGGATAGCACTACAACCAATCAGAGCGATGCACAAGGTGACGTAAGCCCCTTTCGTTTAGCGAACAGCTGTTAAACTGTTAAATTAAACGTTTGCCGTGGTCGGTCGGCAAAACAGAACATTCCACTTACTTACTAATGAAAGATTTGAGTGCCGTCTTCCAAATCGTATAGGGTCGAGGCCAAAGCAGTCTCAAACTCACACAACATATCCGCAGCCATCTTTGATGTTTACTATAACGGCTTTAACGTCGCATGCACATCACTGTCGTCATCCGGTTACGTCCGCCCCAGAGCACCATACAGAGGGCTCTGGCGCGGCCATATTAGATAGAACCAATTGAAATTGAGTCTGGATTTCTCAACTTTTTTAAAAAGCTTCAATGGAGAGTGTCCAGACCAACAGGCGCAGCAAATTTAATTTGCCAGGGCCTAGTGGCAGGTCTGGGAATGCCAGGCTAGGCCACACCATGAGGTTCTCTCCTTTTATACCCATAGCAGCCAATGACACAGAGGTATTCTTTGCAGCATGAGATGGTGCATTGGCATGCATGAAGATGATTTTACTACGGATTTTACTTCTTTTTATACCACGGAAGAAAGTGGTCAGTCAGAAACTCAACATACTTTGCAGAGGTCATTTTCACACCGTCACGGACCCTAAAGGGGCCTGCCAGCTCTCTCCCCATGATTCCGGCCCAAAACATGACTCTGCCACCTCCTTGCTGACGTCGCAGCCTTGTTGGGACATGGTGGCCATTCACCAACCATCCACTACTCCATCCATCTGGACCATGCATCCAGGGTTGCACCGCACGGCACTCATCAGTAAACAAGACTGTTTGAAAATTAGTCTTCATGTATTCCTGAGCCCACTGCAACCGTTTCTGCTTGTGAGCATTGTTTAGGTGGCCGAATAATAGGTTTATGCACAACTGCAAACCTCTGGAGGATCCTACACCTTGAGGTTCGCGGGACTCCAGAGGCACCAGCGGCTTAAAATACTTAAAATTATTCTTTCTGATAGTGCTTGAAACATATAACCTGCTTAATAATGTTGAACGTCCTTCTTAAGTAGATTTCCTTTAATTGGGCTCACATGGCAAACTAATTATCACAGATGTATGAGATTGATTTCAATGATCCAAGGCATCCTGAGACACAATATCATACATACGTTTTATTGAAAAACAAAACATTAAATGTTTATGACACTTCAAACCAATTTGCATAATATTTTGGAACACGGTGTACTGTAGTTCAGATAAACAGAAATGCATTTAAAAATAAAGCTACAGTGAGTAACTTGTTCATTAACATGAATGAAGGTTACATCTAAGCCGATTTTAACACAAAGTTGATTAAGCTAGTTGAGCTAGTTAATTGTATTCTAAGCGGAAATAAAAAGGTTGGATAAACCTTGACCAGGTTTTAATGCAAAGGATGGGGATGGAATGTCAATATAACAGAACTACAATAACTACTCTAACTAAAACATAATGAAATGAATAGTGGATGTTAACATTGATTTTGGTATTGGGCTGGACGTTTGAGGTAGCCTTTATTTTATAGCAATTCCCTCTCACCGTATAAACGATAGGCATGATAGTAAAGTCAGCCACTGTCAAGGATTTGCCTCTATGAAACATGTTTTCCTATTCTCAAGCAAATACTATGAGGAAGATGAATACTAAAAAAAAAATCCCATCACCTCTTTGAAAAGGCGTATGGGTATTAAGTCGCAATGTTGTCCAAAGAGATGCCGTGTTGCTTTCATGATTTGCTCAGGCTTTTGATGTTTGATAGTAGAGTACTTTGAAGGCGGTTAATCAACGGCGTTCCGCATCCCTCAATAATTTTTGCTACTAAACTCAAGAAGCCAGAAGGTTAACAAAGTAATCTCGCGGCACAAGGAATTTAATTTGGACTGTGCACAGATTCCGCCATGCCCCGCTACCGGAGGCAACTCACCCTCTTAGAGATCCGCTTGCTGCAGTCCTAGAGAGAGGGAGGGGCAGGCTAAAGCAGGGAAGTTAATATCATCAAGAATCTAAAAAGCTCAAATGCTCTGATCTCATTTGGGAGAGAGAGAGAGAGAGAGAGAGAGACCGAGGCAGACTTTGAAGAGCACCAAATAGCTTCCTGTGCACGATGAGCTGGTGCGAAGAGGAAAGGGAGACTCTTTGGGGAGGCATGGTGAATGCAAGGCGTAATTAGAGGAGAAGGCAGCCAATTGAATTCAAACTGACCAGGAGCCAGTGGGCTGAAAGTTAACCCTAACTGGGACCAGATGAATGGACATTTAAATGAACGAAAGTTATGTTGGAAGACAGCGTCACAATTGAATACAAAATGGGGTTTGAAGGTAGTGGGGCATCCCATATAGATTGATATTTCAGAACTAAAAAACACAAATTAATCTACAAAAAACTGTTTTGTTACATTTGCTATGTGGCGGTACATCTGTCCTCAATGCAGATACATGTCAAATTGAATAATATACATGAAGATTGAGGGTACTGCTGGTCAGAATCAAATTTAGACAGCTCAGTGTAAAATGAGGCTATGTTTTAAACACTAGCTTTCGAACTTGTATCAGATTAGGTTCTTCAATATGTTATAATGTTATAATACTTGAAAATGTACCTCGTTGTTTCAGCACTGTTCAAAAGGCAATTCGACCATTGTGCAAATTACTTTATTGTTATGGGCCTCACAAACAGTCTTTGGCGAGTACAGATAACGTTTTACGGACAGCCATTGAACAAACACCAGGCAGAATAATACATATTAATTAGCCACAGCCCACTGAAAAACAACATATCCGCAGCCATCTTTGTTGTATACTATCACAAATTTGACGGCACATGCGCAGCACTGTCGTCATCCGGTTGCGTCCGCCCCAGAGCACCATACATAAGGCTCTGGCCCGCCCATATCAGATAGTACGATTTGATAGGTAGCTCCAAACTTTCAGACATAGTTAATGAGCTCCGATGGTTCATATCCAGAGAAGAATACGGTGCAAATTTAAATTTGCCAACAGTGAGTCTGGATTTCCAGGGTAGTGATGCGTATCATATTTTGAAGTCTCTGCCAATTACCCAGCCCTACTATACAGTATATCCGGGGTATGTTTCAAATATTAAAAGGATGAAGGATAAGTATTCTTTTTCCCTTTTAATGCAATGCTGTACAACAGATCTTTGGGCTCAAATATCATTCATCTTTTTTAGGAAATCACTAAAGCTTTGAAAAAGTCTGCCCCAGACACTGTGGCTCATTGGCTGAATATCTTTCTCATTCACACTCCCTCCACTCCCATGAGACAGTGCCGCTGTGGAACCACAGAGTGCACAGTAAAAAATGACACTGAGTTAAACAACCTCAAGGCAGAGATACTTTTAAGCTTAACACAATGCAGTTATTCCACACAGCCAGTCGAGGCTGCAGAAGTGAAAAAAGTTGCGATGTGTGGCCTTCAATAGTCACTGAGTTAAGTCAGAGGAAACTGAAAAATGCAAGAGTAACAGCACTTTGGCCCGTGTCCTACCGAGTCCTTATGAGATAGTACAGCTTGCCCTTGAGAGAAAGCAAAGCAACAGAGGGACCAGCATGTGATGTGCACTGGCATCTTTACAAAGCCCCTTCCCCACTGCTCAGGAGTGGCACAAAGCATCTGTCTCTCCAACCATTCCACCATGATGAAAAGTCACATTTGAATATTGTGTAATCATCAGTGGATGTTTGTAGTTTTTTTTCTCCTCCCCATAAAAAAAGTAGCTTTGCTTTGAATGTTGTCTTCTCCAAGCTGCAATAGCATCAATATATGTAAAAACTAATTATGTGTCTTTACTAATTTTTGGTAACACTTTATAATAACTATCCGTTGTAACTTGTTAATAGATCATTAGTAAACACTTAATTAATGATTATTAATGATTTGTTAAGTGTTTGTTAGCAGTTTGTTAAGGATTTATAACAATGGAAGATAGTTAATAGCTTAATAATTGAATCAGTTCATCTGGGAGGTAATCCGAGATACCGACGAGGCTGAAATAGGCTATAGACTATACACAGTGCATGGGCAACTGAGGGCAGCCCCATTTTCAAATATTTTTAAATAAACTCAATACACACTGTGCATGCCATGGACTTGAACGTGACGTGATCAGTTAATCTCGGATTACCTCCCAGATGAACTGATTCAATTATTAAGCTATTAACTATCTACCATTGTTATAAATCCTTAACAAACTGCTAACAAACACTTAACAAATCTTTAATAATCATTAATTAAGAGTTTAATAATGATCTATTAACGAGTTACAACGGATAGTTATTATAAAGTGATACCTAATTTTTTTACTCTGCTAACTCACCACACAAAATACCCTCCTTGTACACAAAACAAAATAGAAAAAAATGATAAACTATGCCTCCAATTGAAAGTTTTGACTACTAAGGTTTAGTTTACTTAGGGAAAAGGGATCTTCCCTGTACGTTGTTTCTATTGAGGTTTATATTAGAGCAACAACAGAAAGAGGGGAATATGAGGGAACAGTGAGTTGGGTGAGCAGGTTCCCAGAAGCAAAAAACACACACACACGCAAACACACATGGCCACAGAAGGTGTGCAAACCCCCTGTTACCGGACAGCCAAGTCCTTTCACCCTTTCACCTACACGAGAGTATCACACACACACACACACACACACACACACACACACACACACACACACACACACACACACACACACACTCAGACACTCTCTCCCTGACTAGAGCTGGTTGGGATTCTCTTTACCCAATAGGGCTCCCTCATGTCTCATCTGTCAAGCGCAGCAGCCCTGAAATGCTTCTCGTGTTTTTCAGAAAGGGAAGTACACCTGAGGCCCAGTGCACGAAGCCTTCCCTTCCGTGTTATTAGTTAAGGCGAGACACTGCACTGGTGAATGAAGTCAAGCTTTTAACTCCTAGATATCATCATAAAACTTTGCCAGTTGGCTACTTTCATTAAATCAATTTATTTCAGAACTGCTTGAATATTTATGCAAATTTGGCAATTTCCAATGTATTGAGCGTACATCTGCATCTCTTTAAAAAAAATTGGGGTTGGAGAAAACAAGAGTGGAAATCTTACATTTTTCACAACGTTTTAGTCCAAAGTTTTTACAGAACAGATTATTGGATACAGCCTTTTTTTCATTTCATTGACCAAATAATACTATGTACATGTATTAAAAAGGCATCTTTGGTATGATGTATATATTAGGGCGACTGTGGCTCAGGTGGGTAAGCGGATTGGCCAACGATCCAAGGGTTGACGGTTCGATCCCCGCCCGGCCACCTGTGTCCCTGGGCAAGATACTTCACCCACCTTGCCTTGTGTGAATGTGTCTGATTTTTGTATGTTTGAGGGGGTGGTCGGAGGGGCCGTTTTGCGCTGAATGGCAGCCACGCTTCCGTCAGTCTGCCCCAGGGCAGCTGTGGCTACTACCGTAGTTTACCACTTACTGGTATGACTGTGTTTGAACGAATGGAACCCGGAACCCTGTAAAGTGCCTTGAAAAGCGCTATATAAATCCAATCCATTATTATTATATTCATAATCCTCAATCAGACAATTTACAACATATGAACAAATCCCTCTTAAATATATTTCAAAATACTACTAATAATGATTATGGAAAGTTAAGGTAATGTAAGTGCTTTGAAGTTAAGAAGAATTAATAATGTTGAGATATTGACCTTTAAAGATTAATTTAATTTAATTTTTCCTTTATTTATCCTCGAAAGATCAATTGAGGGGTGACCCTCATTTACAATGATGTCGAGTATAGGAGAAAAAAACAGAGGCAAACAGACAATATTTTAATCAAATAAACAACTTAATGTAAATTTGGACCTTGTATTTACTGAAATAAGATGTTATGTTATAGAACTTTGTTTTTGCTTGCCATGCCTTAAAAGCAAGTCTCATGTATTTGATTTCATAGTAGTAGGTTAAAAACCCTGCCCTATCATCTTTCATTGGCAGCGGACTTGTGCTGGTGGGGGCCACAGGATGATTCTGGTTACAGAGCAAACATGAGATATGAGTACGTCTCCGCACAGGAAGGAAGGTCCTATCACAGTTGCATCTTGGGAGCACACCGGGCACCGATATGATCTGCTCTCATATTACTGAGCTCAATGACAGGGGTCTCTATCTGCCTGTTTCTCAGTGGGAGCCCGTGGACTGCAGTAATGAGTTAAAAAGCTAAACTCCTCTCATTACTCCTAACACTGTCCTCCCTCCCTCCACACACACACACACACACACACACACACACACACACACACACACACACACACACACACTCACACACACTCACACTCCATTCCCCTCTCACACGACAAGCTCAGAGCAGGTTTTAATGAATATTTTAGTGCCCTTTGTTCTCATTCTGGTGCCTGCTTGGGATCAATGATTAAGACCAAGCTCCCACCTGACAACCCCCCCCCCCCCCGCCCCCTTACCCTAACTGCTTTGTGGAAGCATAACTTTTTATCTACCTCATCACCCCTTCTTTAACATCACCTCCTCAGTCCACTGTGCCACACATATATACCTTCATTAAGTCAGTTGATTAAAATATGAAATGTGCCTGAGAGGTTGGGGTACTTATGGCCCTGATTGGTTCATATCAAAACATCTGTGAGCTTATTCAGTCCAATAGTCAGCGGGGATCATTGTATGGAAGACAGAAACAAAACATTTGAAAGGGTTATCGTTAATCAAAAGTGTTTAAGGTGTTTTTTGTCATATTTCAACAATTTATCAGACAGGTGGCTGATTCACTACCGCGTTTACTAGGATAAATAATGTCTTTAGTAAGTTTTGGCAGTTTCACAAGGAATCTAAAAAATTAATTATGACAATCTTACAGTGCCAGATGGCTGTTGAATGTTACATATCATCCAGGAAAAAATACCTAAGAAAATTATCTGACAGAAATGCAGCAATAGAAACTCAACCGGTAGTCCAGGTAGCATTCATCTAAGAAGAAAAAAAGAAACACCTTAATGTGTATATTGGGAACTTTTCATTTATTTAGTTAGTAATTCACAAAAGACACAAAAGCTCAAAGCCATGAGTAGCAAGTCCAAACTGTCCTAGTAGCAGTTGTAATACATCCAAAGGCAGGCACATTCAGTTTTAAGGCATGGTACTGGTACTGGTGGATTATGTTTTAGCATTTTTTTTCAATGCTTTATTTGATAGTATCTAGAGATGAAATGGGGTAGACAGAGGGGAGACATGCAGAGAACAACCAAGGCCAGAGTCAAACCCGGGTCCACTGCAACAAGGACTGAGCCTCATGGTATGCACTCCAACCACTACACCACAGATGTTGATGTAAATGGTCAGGTGATGAAGACAGGAGGGGAAGTGTGGGGATATCTACTGAATGGAAAATAACATTGAAGGGACAGAGACATAAATATGATATAAAACAGTTTAATTTCAAGTTGATGACGACATTTATGTAACATTTTGCATTATTCCACATTATTTCACTTCAACTTACAACTCATGAGGAAATGTCATCCTAATTTTGTGCCTCGCCATCCACCCACAATAAGCAGATGCAATTGTTTAAATTAACCAGAAGCTGATCTACATTGGTATCATGAATCTGATATCCTTCTAATGACCAATACACCCCTCCTGGCCACATAACGATGACCATGCAAATAGCATGTCATTTGAATAGTGGTATTTTGACGATCGTTCTGCACCAGCCAGTGGCTTCTGTTATTCTCAAGCTGTGACTTTCCCCAAAGCAAAAGTTTGGGAGTCGTAAATATTTGGACATCTTTTTGTTTTACTGCTCAGGCCCAGAACACTGTGTGAATCAAATAGCATAGTATGCATGGTGTACATAATAAAACTGTCAACACTGGGAACCATCGGGGGACCTTATATGCTTGTTACATAGAAGATTATGATGTGTTTTAAAAAGGCACAGAGCTTTTATCAGATTTACTGGAAACACACTGAGAAGATCAATTTAGGACGGTTGAGATTCTCTTACTTCCTATTAACTTCATTTAATATCTGGTGTCAGATATGGTTACTGGCGGTAAATATTCTCAGCATACAGGAAAGGGTAATTGGAAATTGGATAGTGAACAAAAAAAAAACAGCAGCAAATATGTCATACATTCAGAGACTTTGAGACTGACAGAATGTTTTTGGTTCTTCTCAAATGCTAAAATCCCTAACCCAATGCTAAACGTTTGTACAGACACTAACTAACAAACCATGTTGGAGGGGGAATTCAGTGTGGTTGAAGAGATAATATGTTAAAAAAAAGTATCGTCATCTGGGTCTGGTGTTTCTAGTCCTGGCCCTCATTCATACGAGTCACACTCGGTACTTAAAAATATTTGATTTATTGCATACATGTAAACATAGTCAGTACGACCGAAATCCTACTAAATCAAATTTCTCAAAGTCGATCTAACACCGAGATTATGCGAATGGGAGTAAAATTACTCCTGCATGTAAACAGTCAAGTCGAATAGCATTCAATGCTAACAGAACAGCAACAACGAAGGAATAAGCGCACAGCACGTAGGAAATCTACAACGCTGTAAAGTTATACATACCACAGCTGACAAAATGGGTCAATGGGAAAAGGGTCCAATACTAACAAGCTGAAAGCGGAGTTATAAATGCTTTGGTTAATACATTGATTCACCTTCCATGCGTGTTACTGGGCCAAGGACAGTAGTCAAATTAAATGGCCTAGTTGAGCTCGACTTAACTGGGCATGTTAATGTACTGAAGGACATAGTTTTAAAGCTGAGATCTGGG
Source organism: Hyperoplus immaculatus (assembly GCA_949357725.1). NCBI lineage: Eukaryota > Metazoa > Chordata > Actinopteri > Uranoscopiformes > Ammodytidae > Hyperoplus > Hyperoplus immaculatus. The sequence goes on from OX442359.1 coordinate 25,462,685, forward strand.
AATTTTGTGACATTGTTGGCAGTCCACTCTGCGACTTGAACTTATTTTATAACTCTCACCACTTTCATCAGCACTGTTTGTAGGTGCAGGAGAAAGTGTTTTTACAATGACACATCTCTGATGAGCACACTGTATTCTACTCTCTCAGTATCAAATGGCAAACATAACAAGCTGGTGATGTAATGAAACATGTTTATCTCCAGGGTTGGTGGAATCCAACAGGGAGCTGAAAAAAGCGTTTGAACAACAAATTAATGCTTATCTCAGTCCATTTATGCTAAAATGTTAGCAATATATAAATCAACCTTATACGAATGTCAAATGTGCGTACTTTTAGTGTTGTTCTTCCCTTTCAAATGACCAGGAAAAATAGATTAAGCTTCAAGTGAGAGTTTTTAATAAAACAGTAACTTCTTGCTGCCCAGTGCAACTGCTAATGTACACAGAGATGCTTATTGCATTTATAAAATATGAGTCTGGACTGCAAAATAATCAGGGCATCGTTGATCCCTAACAGGAGTAAAATAAAGATTTATTGTCATCAGCTTTGGTCCGGTGACACCTTGAATGGCTTAAGTTACTGATGGATGGAAGCCATTGTGTTGTGGAACCTTGTTGTGAACCTCACTGGCATTGAGACAAAGAATGATGGAGTGGACAGAATGAGTGAGTTCAACCAAGAGTCACGTCGACCCGCTAACAGACAAATGAGAACGTCAGCCTCTGCCCAGTGAAGATATGAGTCACGTCACAGCAGAACAATCACCATAATGAAAAATGACAATGCTTTATGAACGCCTTTGTCTCTCTAACACTCCGCACAGTGCATGATTGTTACCGCGTATCGATTTCCCCTCCTAATGATGTGCCAGAAAGGATTGCATTGATTACATTCTGCCACTCCATTAGAATCACTTATTTTATTCATCTTTGATCTGCTCTTCTACTTCAAGCTTTCTTTCGTTATTTGCTTGATTGATATAACTGCACTGTATGAGTCTACAGCTACAAACATATATTCAAATTGAAATCATGTTTTGAGAAGATTGAGGTTTTTGCGTAGCAGTAGTAGTAGTAGAAGTTTCATCAGTTGGAGCGAAGGATCCACCTATCATGGGATTTTCAACGCTTGCAATCCAGACTTTGAAAAATTCACTTTGTTGAATTATTTAGTGATATTACATGTTCTTACATGGTTTTTCCCAATGAGCCTTGTAGCGGGAATGTGCTACTATAAAATGTACAACATTTTACAACATGTGTTTTTTATCATGATTTTGTTTCCGCTTCGATCCAGGGGAACATATTCACCAAACACTTCTCAGTGTCAAGGCTGAAATTATAATATTAACTTTTTGGTAACACTTTACAATAAGGGTACATTAATTAATGGTTAGTTAATGCTTAATAAGGTTTAACTAACCATTAGTTAACTGTTAACTAATGTGTCTAGTAAGCATTTACTAATGGTATTCATGTTAACTAAGGTATTAATTACTACATTATGTAATGTTTATGAATATCCTATATTAACCTTAGTTAACCCATTAATTAAGCTTGAACCAACAGTTGATTAATATAATAATAAGCATTAATTAACTGTTAACAAATGTCATTTTTGTAACATTACTTAAGCATAATTAACCATTTATTAATGCTCTTTGTGACCCTTATTGTAAAGTAGGAACCATTTATCCATTAAGTAACACTTAATAAATGCACACCAGTGCTGAATAGGCATTACTGAAGCATAATTAACCATAATAGGCATTACTTAAGTGTAATTAACCATTTACTAATGGACTTTGTGACCCTTATTGTAAAGTGAGAACCATTTCTCATTAAAGAGGACCTATTATGCTACTTTTCTGGTCTTAATTTCTTGTTTTACACTGCTATAGAGCAACCTGACACGAATCACATCACAAAAAACTATGTAGATTTTCGGGAAGCTCTTTCTCTTATTTTGGCGATCCAGCACATCCTGTCAACACTTGAGTGTGTGTGCTTCGGCTCCCTCCGCCTGTGCTTCGGCCATCTCCGCTCCCCTCCCCCCTCCTGCAAACGCCACTCCGTTGTGATTGGTTACCTTCCTTCCAGAACACTTTCAGTGGCGGGAAGCGCGAGCATGGACCTATAAGGGCGCGAGGCAGACGCGAACAGGGAAGTGACAGCATTACCATACATGGAAACATCCGCGTGGAGACGTCACAAAGTTTTATGCGACGGCACAAATTATGAAAGGGTAGACCGCTTTGAACACGTGACTTCTCGACTGGCTAGAATAGTGTTTAGTGCTCTGCACAGACACCCCAGACGGTCAGCAGGGAATATGTCGAAATGCATGTAAGTCATTATTTGATCCTTTAGTATGGTTAAGCATGACTATGAATCATCATAACAACGTTTATAGGTCATAAAAGTCAAAAAGCATCATAGGTCCTCTTTAATTAACACCTAATAAAGGCATACTAGTGCTGATTAAGCATCACTTAAGCATAATTAACCATGTCTTAATGTTATTTGTGACCCTTATTGTAAAGTGGGAACCATTCATCACTTGTTACACTTAATAAAAGCAAAATAGTGCTGAATTTTTTTGTTTCATGTTATGTTTTGATAAATCTCCATCATTGTGATACTGGGTGCACATGTACAAGCCTTTCATTGACAGCTATTTTAGACAAGTCCATTTTTATAATGACATGGATAGGGATCAGATAACTGTGTAGTGTTTGGCTGATGAGGGAATCAGATGCATATTGAGACGGTTGACAGGGAAGGCCACGTTATTCCAGAGCAGATGGGAGAAAATGGGAAGAGGTGTGGAGACGGATGGTCAATAATCTAAATTTGGTGTGGTGTGATAAGGCAATGCAAACAGACAATGAATGTGGTGTGTGGCTGGTGGTAACGGACAAACAGAGAGACACTGTTAGTAAAATCAAATCAAATGACCCAGAAAGTGTCAGAAAAGCAGAGTTTAGTTACATAATAACTGTGATTTAATAACGTCAACCTTTTACGCCCCATACACTTGTTTTATTCCTCCTTTTTTTGCCTTTCTTTCATCATTGTTAATCCTCGTTTCTTTCGTATCCATCCGAATATATTTTTTTCTCCCTTAACCTATGTTGGATGACTGAGTGCTTCTGTCTCTTAATCGGACCTCCCTATGTTCTTGGTCTCTCTTTAACACCAGGCAGAAGAACTTTGCCCGCGGCATCGAGCAGCAGCTCCCAGATGGCATGGTGGTGGCGTCGGTGCCCACAGAGGTCCAGTGCCACGAGGAGCTGTCGGACCCCGTGCCCGACCCAGAGTACCTCACAGGTATGAAACCATATTTCAATAGGTCGCTGTTGCCAAGCTCAGGGGCTGTGTAATAGTACCTTCATCACTGGCCTGGAGGAAATCCTGAGCACTAAAACATTACATCGCTTGATAACCAGTGTGGAATGATGTATGAGTAGCCCGAGGTTTTGTGCATACACATTTTGATATTTTATTTCCAATGTTTGGCTCATCTTTGTGTTAAAACCCAAGTTAATCAGGTTGTAACTCCCTACTCTGTGTTTAGATTCTACTCATATTTTCAACAGCAACAGCTTTGAATGTCACTGATTATTCGAAATGCACTTTTTTACCTTTATGTGACTAGAGACTCCCAAAGCAAAAAAAAAAAACAAAAAAAAACAACCCTCTTTTTCTCCACCTCCACTTTTCTGAAAACCTGTATTCAAAAAACCCAGTCAGATCTATTTCCTCTTATGATGTCATAACTGACAGGAGTGGCACCCGGTGGGGTCTTCTGTTGCTGAAGCCCATCTGCTTCAAAGCTGGTTGTATTTTGCATTCAGAGATGGTATTCTGCATACCCTGGTTGTAACGAGTGGTTATTAGAGTTACTGTTGCCTTTCTATCAACTCGAACCAGTATGCCCATCCTGCACTGACCTCTGACCTCAACGAGGCATTTTACGTCCAAAGTACAAATGCCGCTCACTGGATATTTTTTTCTTTTTCGGACCATTCTCTGTAAACCCTAGAGATGGTTTGGAGTGAAAATCCCAGTATTGTAGATCAGCAGTTTCTGAAAAACTCAGACCAGCCCTCCTGGCACCCTCAACATTGCCATGTTCAAAGTCACTTAAAACCCCTTTCTTCCCCATTCTCTTGCTCAGTTTCAACCTCAATAAGTTGTCCCGTCCAGGTCTACATGCCTAAATGCATTGAGTTGCTGACATGTGATTGGCTGATTAGTTATATGTGTTCACAAGAAAATGAATCGCTGTACCTAATAAAGTGGCCGGTGAGTGTATATTAGGCATTACAAATGAGTCCCCTGTTTAAAATGTAATTTCTAGTAGACAGGGTTGTTAAGAGCAGAGGAAAATCCATACTTATTAATCGGACTACGGTCAGATTTTTCTCACACAGCCTTAAACTATTGACCCACAAAAAGTGTGCGCTTTATTGCACTGTGTCAGCATATTGTCTGATATGCCAAATGAATACACTGTCAAAAATATCCGTTGGCTATCAAGCATCTGAATGAATTAATAATAGCTTTTCAAGGCAATTAAAATGTCCCCTATGTGAACCCTTTTCTTTTATAAAATCAAATTTTTTCCCTCCTTTACCTGGGAATGGCAGATGACATACTGTATACCCATTCAAAAAATCAGGCAAAAACATCAACCACTCATACATGTTCATTATACTTCAAAGGAACCTTGCGACTGCGAGTCACAGGGAGCTCACACTCTTCGGCTCAGTAATGAACGTAAAGAAGAATAGGTGGAACGTTAGCAATATCTTTATATTTAATTTTTTTTTCATCTAGGAAGTGGGTTAGTGTGGAGAAGGGGGGAGGGAGTGGGTTAGACCACCACTGTCGACGTTCATTAGTCAGTGAAAGCATAGGCCAGCTCTCTGTTCTCTTCATTAGCACAGCACATGACAGTAATGTTGAGTGTGGAATGGAAAAGAGGAAGGAAATCTTGGCTTACTCAATATGAAGCCATTCCAAAAGGCCTAATATGTACATTGTTCCATGTGGATGCCTTACTCACGGAGTTTGGCCTTTTCTCTCCCTTTTATGCTCAAAATGTATGGAATTATGCAGACCAATCATAAGCAAGCACATTGTATTGACTAGTTATATAGGTAAAGAGCAGTTTAACAGAAAGTTGTCTATCGGTAACATGCGGTCGTCCACTGGGTTGCAGGGTTGGTGGTCCGATTCCCCCGCCATATGTCAAAGTGTCCCTGGGCAAGACACTGAAGCCTAAATTGCTCCTGATAGTTAGCGTGCACCCTGCTTGGTAGCTGCTGCAATCGATGTATGAATGTGTGTGTGATTGGGCAAATGTGTACAAAACCATGTAAAGCGCTTTGGGTCTGTGAAAAAAACTGTGAAAAGCACTATATAAGGTGAGTACATTTACCATTTACCACTCAATTTTTTTTGGGAGCAGAAATATATATATATTTTTTACAGACAGTATAACATGCAGGAATTTATGAAGAGCAGACTTCTGCATCGCCTTGGAAATCTACCCCTGCTCTGCATGCATAATTAATAACCATTTTCTTCAGTAGCAGTCCTTCACTTTGTGTTTTTGGGTGTTTTTCTATCCACATTATTATAGCCTACCATTTCTACACTGTATGAAATAACAAGACTGCAAACAATTATAAATGTAGTCGTTTGAGTGATTAAGTGCTCATCCAGGCCATGTTTTTCTCCTATACATGGCTGTGGCTAACCCGCTCCTATGAGAATATCTCCTCCATCTTTTGAGTTGCTCATCCAGGAAACGACACAGTCGACACTGCACTTCCTCAGCAGCACACCTGCCAAGTCGTAAAGGTGAAGTCAGCAATTCTGAATGCTAATTTTCAAAATTGTAAAAATCACTGATGATACGCTTGCTACCTGATGAAAAAGCTGGTGTTAATACACAACCTAGGCTCTGTGAACTGGTTGGTAGATTTTTTTTAACGCACACAGTACGAACAGGCATTGGATCATGAGGAGATATTCTCTGATTTTGACAAATACTGACTTTGACAACAATCATTCTCCAGAATTGCTGACTACCCCTTTAAAGCGGTCGGATAAACGCTTGGCGAGAAAATAGAAAAACAGACAGACACACTCACAACCACACAGAAACACCTTACTTTATAGTTAGATGTTCTTCAGGAGTGCAACAATAGAGACTAAACAATTGTTTAATTGTACTTCAGCATATTTGTGGAAATGCCTCATTCCATCAGCCTGATGGCCTAGCTCATTCCCGGTCTGTGTCTATGCCTTTGGATTGCCTTTACAGAGTAGTAAAGCAGCAGATTGGACAGTGGCTTTATCGGTTTGTTGATGATAAAACAGCGGATATACAAGGGCCTGTTAGGGCAGCAATTCAAAACCACAAGGTCACGTCTGAGGTGATGCACAATCAAATGACTTCGGACCGGCGGTAGGTTCCTACTGTTGTTTATTGAACACTTCAGAGGATATTTAAAGCATCTAATCTAAATGGATCTTCTGCTTTCCCCTCTCCCCTCCCTTTGTGCATGGTTCAAACTTTTTCATCCCCACACATCGCCCCTGGCCTCACAGTGCGCACACGGCCAAATAACTGAGACAGACACACAGCATCTCTCCTCCTCACAAGCCTTTTGGTCGTTTTTTCTTACTGCAGCAGCCCTGGGCTTTCTTTGATGAGTAATATCTTGAATTGAGATATCATTTCAAAGCATCCAGCAGTGTGCCATAGAAGCACACTGTTTTCTCCGGGGGCACAGTGGTGCAACTGTGAATGTCGATAATTAGCCTGCTATCGGTGTATGAATGTGTGTGTGAATGGTAACGTGTAAATGGGAACAGGTCTCCCTTGCAAAAGAGTCTTCGGACCCAAGGGAATATACCTGTATAAATAAAGGTTAAAAAAAAAAACTCTCACCCTGTTCCCGACCAATGCTTAAGTTAACCCATTGGTGACTATGGCAATCTAGGATGCATGTCCTTAAAGGCCTACTTCACCAGTTGGAATATGAAGGTGTATTGACACTGAGACATCACAGAAAGAGAAATGTAGGGTTAGACAGTGAGACCATAAAACACTCTTTCTGCCTTTTCTCAGGCTAGGATGATCCGATTTCAATTTTTTTTGCTCATTTATAGGACAATTCAAACACAAGGCCATTCAAAGTGCTTTACAGGGGCAAGATTAAAATACATAAAACACATTAGAAGACATTTAAAAGCGAATGAAAAGAAGTAAAACATTTAAATAAAATAAAAAGTACAGGTTAAAATGGAACAGAAAAGTCTTCAGACTCGATTTAAAAGAACTGAGGGTTGCAGCAGACCTCAAGTTTTCTGGGAGTTTGTTCCAGATATTTGGTGCATAAAAACTAAAAGCTGCTTCTCCTCGTTTAGTCCTAACTCTTGGGACTGTAAGTAAACCTGTCCCGGACGACCTAAGGGCTCTGGACGGTTCATAACGTATTTCAGCAGATCAGTAATGTATTTTGGCGCTAAACCATTTAGTGCTTTATAAACCAACATCAGTATTTTGAAATCAATTTATACTTCATAGGATCTCTGAGTTCAATACACCTTCATATTGCAACCGGTGAAGTAGGCCTTTAATGCCTGAGGGTTTTCTAAAAAAATAGCACAAATTGTCAACGTCTACCAAAACCTTAATATCTAAGCCTGTGTAGCACATAGAAACATGAAATAAAATACATTTAAAAGGTAAGGTTCACAGGTTTACACAGGTATTTAAACATGCTCCTTTAGCGCTTACAAACCAACACATTTGTCTAAAAATCGTCAAAATTAGATGGGGGAGAAAAAAATAATAAAAACAATATAAAATATTTGAAAATAATGCGCTAAATGAGGTTATAATCCTGCTTCCTTTTAGCATGGATAGTAGTGACTGAGTGTGCAGTGGAGGGATACAGATAGACAGATATAGGAAGGAGGAGATAGCTTTATTTTATTATTTTGTTCAGTTATCACTAGCACCATAAATCCGACTTCCCAGTACAGCTGGAACGCAGACTGAGGGGCACTTTACACTGTGAAAACTTGACAGTTTTCCAGTTTTTGGTTTAAAAAAAAACCCCGTTCAGACACAATTTATCTGACATCTTCACCCGTACACATGTTTTCAGAGGAAACGGGCCAAAATCGCTGTAGTAGCAGTGTAGCAGCCATGCCAAGCCAATAGTCAGCGGTGACACAGCCTAGTAGATAGCTCTTCCGGTACAATTTGATGCATAAAACCTTACTGTAACCGAAAATTAATGCCACTTACGTTCATAAAGCGGTTGGTGTAAGCGTGGGGTTACAAATATTGTAAAAGACAAGCTTTCTGTCCTCTTATTTCACCGCATTGAAATCGTAAAAACAGAAGACTTGCTGATAGTGAAGGGGCTTCGTGAGCGGATACCTTCCTGTTAGGCGTACTTCAAAATAAAAGTCAACTCACGTGTGTCCAGTGAAATGCTATTAATGTTTAGCCAGTGAAATGCTTTTACTGTGAAGCCGTAGCCTTAATGCTCCTTTTGTCGAACAGTAACTTAACCGCTGCGCGCTGAACTATGGATAGTGTTTTTTTAATGTAGAGAGAGCCGTGTCCCTGCCCTGGCATAGAAGCTACACACGTTTCTTTGGCTAGAAAAAACGGCAGAGCACAAATCTTTCCCCAGACAAAGTGGCCGGTGGTCTCAATAACTTACTACTCGCTTAGACTAAATTGGCGAGTGTTAGGCTATATTTTAGCCCTGCACGTCACTCTCCGCTGATCACGGTGATGGTGCCGTGGAGACACCGTTCATGTTGTCTTCTAACTTTATAACTCGCTTGTGTTGTGGGTATTTTGACCATTTTGACAGCAAATGTTATAGACTACGCATGTGTGAGGGTGGAGCCGTGACGTCAGCGTTATCAGGGGAAATGGTTTCGGTGTTTACAGGAAACCAAAACCGTTAAGTTTTCCAAAAAATCCTCCCTGGGAGGTGATCTGAAAAACCTGCGGTTTCATGCCTGCGTTTGCTGTTTTCCTGTAAATGATGTAGTGCAACCGCGGGAATTTTTCCGCGTTTGCACCGTTTCGTGTTGTCGTGTAAAGTGCCCCTGACTCCCACTGTCGGAAACCGATCAGCTGGTCCAACCCAGTCTCACAGTGAAATGTAAAATAGCTACATTGGTCCACAGCGCAAAATGTAGAGATTTCACAATAAAGGCCTTGAAATTGTGAATTACCTACATTTGTTCCCCCTATTAATTTCTAATGGACAGCGTACATGTCACGTGACTTTCAAGTCCTCCCGGCCGAAATGAAACCCAAGCTGTGACCGCCATTGCACCAGCTTTTATTCTGCAGATTTTTAAGATGTATAAACTATTAAATGGGTTTTTGATGACATTATTTGTGAGAAATGTGTGTCTTACTCTCACAATCTTCACTCAGTGAATGTATACGATGTAGTTTGATGGTTATCACGAATATTATTGTGGACATCGCCAAGAAAATGTAGAAATACAACATTTGTTTCAGGTTGATATACTGGTTGCTATGACGCTCCTGGCGCTGCCTTAAACCGGAAACAGGAAGCGTTTGAATTATTATTATTTCTTTGCTGTAAATGCTTAATTTGTTGTTCTCTCATTTAAAAAACACATGTTTATTACAGAGGAGGGATGACGTCTACAGAGTCGCCTGCTTACAGCTCCTGTGACAGTTATGAACGTTGTATATGTTCTTTGTCACGAGGAAAGCCAATCAAGGCAAGGCAAGGCAAGGCAAGTTTATTTATATAGCACAATTCAGACACAAGGCCACTCAAAGTGCTTTACAGGGGCAAGATTAGAATACATAAAACACATTATAAAACATTTAAAACCGAATAAAAGAAGCAAATAAAAAAAAATGAAAACTCGATTTAAAAACATTTAAAAGCAAATAAAAGAAGCAAATAAAATTAAAATTGCAGGTTAAAATGGAAACAAAAAAGTCTTCAGACTCGATTTAAAAGAACTGAGAGTTGCAGCAGACCTCAAGTTCTCTGGGAGTTTGTTCCAGAGATTTGGTGCATAATAACTAAAAGCTGCTTCTCCTTGTTTAGTCCTAACTCTGGGGACTGTAAGTAGAGCAGAGAGAGCAGAGCTCAGTCATCCTCCACGGTCAGACAGGAAGTGAAGCGATAAATTACAAAGTAAAATCAGTTGACACTTCCGGTTTCACCATATGTAATGAATTTAGCTTTGTGTGAATATGTCATTTAGAGCGATCTGATTACTCGATATTGCGGACTTTACAGTTAAAATAGCAGGAGAGATCACTTTGCTTGCTTTTTAACCTCTGTATAATCTTGTGGATTAAATTACTTTTCATGTTATTCATTATTTTACATGAAATTACCTTTGAGGAGAGATATCCTTGACACCTATTTTTTTTCTCACCTGCACACTTTGTTTGCTAACACTACCTTTTGACTACCAGTATTTGAGCTAAGCTAACTAGCGATAAGAGAGCTTTGCACATTTCTTTATCACAAATAAACGCATAGTTGGTGTTGATAGAAAAAACACAAAAAATGGCATAGGTAAAAGTAATGGTTTATGTCACATTGTCAGCTATGTATACAAACAATTCTGCATTTCATTTTGAAAAAACATGCGACAACACTGTGATCTCTGGTTGAAAACATTTGAAGTGTTTGTGTAAGGTAAGGTAACTTTATTTGTACCCGAGGGTAAATTTGGTTGCAGTTAAAAAGAATTGGCTGCTTACACACACGCAGACAACATTAACAACATCGACAGACAGTGACATAAAAGCGACAACAGTGTTCCAGACATAGGAACATAGATTAAAAGCATACAAAAAGGTATTACTATCAAAAGATAAATAAATACTGAATACAAGCCATCATGGCAGATACAAAAAACAAGGTCAGAATAAATAAATAGATGAAGAAGGCCGTACAGTCCATAGGTTAATAAATTAGTGTGTAGCTTAATTAATTACTTACTATTTAATGTTTTGACAGCTGAGGGAACAAAACTGCCTCTGTATCTCTTTGTTTTGCAGGCAGGCATTTTGTACCTACGGCCTGATGGGAGAAGCTGAAATTCACCATATAGTGGGTGGGATCCATCTTCTAAGATAGACCCAGCTAGTCACTGTAGCTGCCTTGTATGCAGGGAGTCTGGGTTCAGCTGTGGCTCTCCAATCAGCCTACTAGCCCACCTTACAATTTGGTTCAGGGAATTCTTATTTTTTAGGGATAGGTTACTGAACCAAGACACCAGGCTAAAGGGTATGACAGATTCAATGAAGCAGCGGTAGAATATGGTTAATATTTTACTGTCAATGTGAAACGAGGAGAGTTTCCTCAGACAATATAAACGCTGATTCCCCTTTTTGTACACAGCTTCACAGTTTGTCTCAACGTTTAGCTTATTGTCGATGATGGTCCCAAGGTATTTATAGTTGTCTACACACTCAACAGTCTGACCCTTTATGCTTGTGAGTTCCTCAGCACTGCGGAGTTTCCGGAAATCTATGTGCATGTCTTTTGTTTTTGAAATGTTCATATGTAGAAAGGACCCATCACAGCAGTCTACAAAATCCTGAGAGACTGGGCCATGGCCTGTTTCATCCCCTTGTAGCAGGCTTACAATGACAGAATCATCGGCATACTTTAAAATAAATCTGTCTAACAGCTGTAGCAAAGTCATTTATTTAGATCCAATGTGTCCTTCAACTAGCGTAGGCACGTAATGGATCAATCTCTGACAGTAATTTCCTAACACGATGTCATGGCTATAGTCGGATGGCGTGAGGAAATAAGGTCCTCTACTTTAGCTCTTTTATATTTAAGATGTTTGGCAATGAACTAACACAGTGTTCCGACCTCCCTGTCAGGAATTATGCAAGATTCCTATAAATGCCTCATGAGAGCTGACAAGCATTCACTCTCACTGCACCCTGTGGCGCTTCAGGCAGAGCAAAAGTGTTGCATGCTAGAGTTCATATTTTGGCCATTTGCTTAATTTCATACAGAGGGTAAACAAAATAACTGATATAGCTTATAATACAATGCAGTCAAGTATAATAACCCTGGAATATACAGTGGTGTACCTTTTTTATGTTCTGAATTCATATTTAATATATAGAACTGAAAAACTCCAAACCGACATGTATTAGTTGAATGAACACAAGTTTGAAAATGCCTCAATATAGAAAACATAAGATTTAAGAATGAGTGTTGATTTATAAAAACATAAATATGAAATTCTCCACCTGTCACATATTAAGTTGTCATGATTACTGCTTTCTAATTTAGCTTTCATGTATATCTATCTATCTATCCATCTATCTATCTATCTATCTATCTATCTATCTATCTATCTATCTATCTATCTATCTATCTATCTATCTATCTATCTATCTATCTATCTATCTATTGCGAGCTACATGTATAGGGTGTGGTGTTGTAGTGTTTCTAACATTACTAGTTGTTGCAACATCATGTTGTTAGAAAAGAGTCAGATAAATCAACACCATTGAACTTACGCGTCTGCGCGCGTGTCACAGCACAGGCAGGGAACACAGAGGACATGTTGACAGCAGCAGGAACAGCAACACCAGGCTCAGCGATGGGGTGTTCAACCACTTCGGGGATTGCAAAAACTTTTCCCCCCGCAAGATCATTTCCGAGAATTAAAGCCACACCGCGCACAGGGAAATTAGCACGTATCCCAATTTTCACCGGACCCGAGACGAGCGGAGAACGCAAAAACACAGTGTGCAGCTGTACTCGGAGTATACTAATTTTTACGCCCCACACCGGGACATCCGAACCACAGCCGCATCGCGCAGTATAGTGATTGGCACCTGATCTTCCTCCCTTCCTGTCAGCGAGACTAAACCTTTAAGGCCGGTAAATGTCAGCAACGCAATCGTTTTTATTCTCGTTTATACCGACAGATGCCAGAGAAGGGACTGACTGAACCAAACCCACACTTTCGGGGTTGCGCGCGCTCTGCTCTTTCCGACCGAGAACAGGACAGTGAGAAATAAAATGGCCCGTCTCACGGCAGTACTAACATTCTGGCCTGCCAGGAGACATCAGATTAGCGGGAGATCTTGGAGGTGACGCACTGGAATTTTTCACAGAATTTGACGACGCCGGTTGCTCACGGCGCGCAGTGGAAAAAGTAACTTGGTGCGTCAAAACAAACTCATCGGCGAGCACGGCCGCTTTTGACATCGACTGTACCTTCTGCTCATTTAAATAGACAAAAATGTTTTCTGGGAGGCACGTTTTGAGCTCCTCGACTAGGAGTAACTCGCAGAGCTGAGCAAAATTTGCAACTTTACATGCGGCCAACCATTTATCAAAGAGAATCGATTGCTTGGGGGAAATGTCCGATTTTTAGGAAGGGGGGTGTTACGACCCTGGTCGTACATGGTTAGTTTTGTTATGTTCTTTGCCGTTTTCCTTTGCTGTTTTTCTTTTGGTTCGTGAGTGGTTTGTGGGAGTGAGACCTTTGTGCGTGCATGAGCTTTTCTATACCGGTGCAGGTGCGAGTGATTGGCTCCATAAGTGGCGGAAGCTGATTGGCTCATTACCAGCCCCCGGGCCTTCAAAGTCTCCGCCGGATTCACTCAGCGGGTGGCATGATTGCCAGCAGCAGCTCGCGGATTCCTGAACCACTTCCTTTGTTATTTACTATGTGTTAATTATTATATTCAGTTGTGTCCGGTAGGGGTGAGTTGCCATTTATTTTCCAGAGTTTGTCTCATTTGTTTATTCTATGTTAAGGTTAGGGATTTGCTCGCTTTTTGTTCATCGCTCCAATTTATCCACCGTAGGCTCCAGCGCAAAACTGTCCATATCAAACGACATCTTGTGAGAAACTGCCAACCAAAAACAAGCGACGGATTACTGCTCTGCAAGCACAACAAAAAAAGGGAAAAAAAAGGAAAACAGCAAAGAACATAACAAAACTAACCATATTCGACCAGGGTCGTAACAATGTTAACAAATAACAAAGTTACTGAAATCATATTACTCAGGCCCCCACATCCACTGCCTACTTTTCATGCATAAGATTAAAAAAAAAACAGTATCTCCTTTTTTGTAAGTTTTTCAATTTTCATAACTGAAATGGGAGGAAGCAAGTTTTGGTAACAACTAAGTGTTCCGCCAAGAAAGTTTTGAGTTATTGTTACTGATCAACAGCCCCCTAACCCTCTTACATGGATATATTACTGTCATTATGTTCTACCGGGCACTAACAATGTTACTTATTCGCTTTTTTTTTTAAACAGATGGCCTTTCACACGCTCATTGAATTCATTCTCATACACATTTGCTAGCTCTCAGCAGTATGACAGCGAGCCATGTCAAGGCTGAGCGAAAAACTTGTTTCAGCTTAGAAAAATATTGGCAGGGGGGAAAGTGATGGCACCATCCACACAAAGTCACCTGGGGGCATCTTCTCACCGTACCGCACCTGTTCTCTTGGCCAATCGCATTTCTACCGAGTGCCCCAGATAGCTGGCTCTTGGCCACTCCCACTCGTCTCCTGGCAGGATCTTCAGCATTATTGCTGTGCCTGCAGGTAATTGCGAGGCTCAGGTAATTGTCCGTGGGGCAGACAGACGCACAGCGGCGAGAGGAACGACTGTTGAGCCCGCGATGAGCAAATGCTCAACCCCTTTGTCCCTTGCTGATTTGGCCAAGTTTGGCTTGCTTTATACGGTCAGTGTATTTGTCACAATGTCAGCACTTCCTTGTTCCAGCCCTCTGTGGCCCCCTGCGCTGGGGTGAAATAATTCATCTCTCTATTCATCTCCGGGCTTGGAAGACATTCATCACAAAAGGCCATAGACCTCCATCAATTATTCCAATGGGAGAAAAAAGAGTGAGGAAAGGAGAGGCTTTTTTTGAAAGGCAAATGCATCTTGATTTTAATTGGAAAGCAAGTATGCTCCTGGCTGCTAAGCAGATTTCCCCTAAGATAGAGCTTGAGAGATAATGGAGCAAAAGAGAGACGTCGGACAAAGACAAATGAAAGGGGGAAAAAGGACAGACAGCAAAGAGACCGAGAAAGATGGAAGAAAAGACAATGTAAGTTTACAGGACAAAAGCCAGAAAACAAAGGGAAAAAATAATAATACAATGAGGACCCAACAAGCAAATGTTTGGCAAACATTTTTCTTTGCACTCTGCAGTCATGGGGTTGATCAGAGCACGTAGGCAGCATGGGTGTCTTGCCCCGTTCTCATCTCACCTCCACTAGAAGCTATATGATATAATGACTCTGCCTCTGTTATCTGCGACACACACGTCACAGCTGTATCTTTGAATGGGTGTTTGTGGGTCAAGGGAAGGCTACGCACTCAGGAGGACGTTGTCTGAAAGGTCAAAGGTAAAATAGTCGCCGATGCCATTCATTGAAGCTCTGCAGCAGAAACCCCCCAGTCGTTTATCATGAAAGCCCCAGATTGATACTGATAGATTTGGAGAAATGACTGACACAAGAGTTGGGGATCCTCAGAAGAGGAAGTTCCAAAGAGAGATCTGAAGAGGGAAGGTCTGGATATGTTTTGGAAATGATACTTTTCAGGAGGACATTAATTGCTCTAGGTTAAGGTGTCTGCTTCTGAAAGTGATAATTAATCCAAGGTTGAATTATCTAATGGGCCCCACCATTGGGGGATAATGACTTTGTGGAACTACGTATAACATACAGGAAGATGTCGGTGTGTTTGTCTGTCCTTGAGTTTCTCGCCAAATGCTCATACGATGTACTTCACACTTGGATAGTATTTTGCTGAGGACCCAAGGGAGTGCACTGCCGACCGTAAAAGTGGTTTGGATCAGTGGTTCTGTGGAAAGGCAGACTTCGTAGCCTCTTGAGACCAGCCTGATATTGCATCCTTCACATTTGTTTCTCTCCCGCTGATCAGTCTGGCATTTTCGCTATTTCCTGGGTCCAGTCAAAAAATTACCGGGGCAATTCATTAACGTTGTCCCTTATTGGAAGGCAGCTTCTGATTGGTTCATGTAGTCGTTCAATCAGGCATTGTGAGACCAGCCATGTCTCACAAGCTTATTGGTCCATCCTGGTTGAGGGGTTAGGGGTAAAGGGTCCTGATTGGCCCCATATTTTTTTTAAAGCAGGCTCTGCTCAGTTGGAGAAAGTCCAGACTGATCTGCTGGAGAGAAACCAAAGTGAAGCTTGTGTGAGATCACAGACACATTCGAACGGGCACTTCACTAGTTTAGTGAATTTAACTTTTCATTGCTTTTCATTTCATTTCATTTTTTCCCTCTACCACACCAGCCTTACACCCTTTTTGGTTTATGAAATCATGTATGTAATCGGCACCGTCATCTTGTTTTGAACTAGTTATAGAATGTAGACTTTGAAAGTTGATTTTGTAAGCATAATATGATATGATAAGCGGGGCTTTTGTACCACTGACATACATTATACAGCCAAGCAGCCTGTCCAGATTCCACACAAGATTACATGTTGATAACGGCACCTCTTATTTGATTAAAGCCACCAGGCAAGATTCACTTCAGAGAAGTACAGCTTGTGTCTCATTGACAATATTTCTCTTCATGCACTGCTACTGATAACATTACAAGAGCATCTCTTTTCTTCATGCGATTCACAGTGTTGGTATACAGTGTGTGTGTGTGTGTGTGTGTGTGTGTTTGTGTGTGTGCGTGTATGTCTCTGTGCACGTCTGTTTGTGGGAAATTGAAGGCGAGGTTTGATTATCCGTCATATGATGTATCCCCCGTGAAATGTAAAAAATCTTACCGAAAAGTTTGGGAAATTCATCTCTGATCGCCTTTCACAGTGCGTCTCAGGCTTTTGAATTTATAGAGACAGGCTCAGAGACACACGTCACATTCAGAATGCAATTTATGAAATCACTCTTTTTTCTATTATAATTTCTCTTTGACATTTATGCTGAAAGGTTAAGACACAAAAATTGAAATGCCAATTGTTGCAAACTCATTCCATTTCCCATTAATAATACATTGTTAACGGTTTGCATTGCAGTTATTAGGATAATGGATAGCATTGCAATCAGTGCATTTTAATAGAAAGAGCCTTGATTGGATCTGAATTGATCACACAGTCCTTTATTTATACTCTTTTTGTTAGCCATAGCCGTCCAAGTTCTCCTCATCAAGGTCATCCATTGTAATACTGCATTCCCCTTGTCTTGTCATATTCAACCCGGCCTCCCCTCTGGCTTTGCCCACGGCCTCTGTGCACACTCCACCACACTACGAGCCTTTAGATATGTCAGCAGAGAGATGGCACATAATCTATATTTCATAAGGCCTTGATATAATTGGTGGCAGTGAGGGAAGGTCATGCCTTCAGGGGCATTCTTCTTCTTTTTTTCCCCCCGACGGTTCACACAAGAAAAAATCCTCAAACAGAAGCCCCTCTAGTCAAGACGTGGGATTGTGGAATTGTGTACACAATGACGCAGATGTCTCAGAGAGTATTCGGTGTGTTACTGTTTTAAAGGCCAGTGGAGATGAAGAGAAGAAGACATTATTCAGTATGTATTTACTTTGGAAAAACATGCAGACTTATAATTTATTCAGCACCCGAGAGGCAATCGGGAGGGATTTCTCAAGCACAGCCCCTGTTTATTGGGCTGATATGGTGTCAGAATTGGGTAGATATGGCATTTTTTTTCAAAGGGTATTATAGTATCTCACAAAAGTGAGTACACCCCTCACATTTCTTCAAATATTTAATTATATCTTTCCATGGGACAACACTGAATAAATGACACCTTGATACAATGTAAAGTAGTCAGTGTACAGTTTATATAACAGTGTAAATTTACTGTCCTCTCAAAATAACTCGACACACAGCCATTCACAGTCTAAAGTGCTGGCAACAAAAGTGAGTACACCCCTAAGTGAAAACGTCCAAATTGGGCCCAAAGTGTCAATATTTTCTGTGGCCACCATTATTTTTCAGCACTGCCTTAACCCTCTTGGGCATGGAGTTCACCAGAGCTACACAGGTTGCCACTGGAATACTATTCCACCCATTTATGACAACATCACAGAGCTGGTGGATATTAAAGACCTTGCGCTACTCCACCTTCCGTTTGAGGATGCCCCACAGATGCTCAATAGGGTTTATGTCTGGAGACATGCTTCGCCAGTCCATCACCTTTATCCTCAGCTTCTTTAGCAAGGCAGTGGTCATCTTGGAGGTGTGTTTGGGGTCGTTATCATGTTGGAATACGGCCCTGTGGCCCAGTTTCCGAAGGGAGGGGATCATGCTCTGCTTCAATATGTCACAGTACATGTTGGCATTCGATGAACTGTAGATCCCCAGTGCTGGCAGCACTCATTTAGCCCCAGACCATGACACTCCCACCACCATGCTTGACTATAGACAAACCACACTTGTCTTTGTACTGCTCACCTGTTTGCCACCACACACGCTTGACACCATCAACCAAATAAGTTTATCTTGGTCCGATCAGACTACATAGATGGTTCCAGTGATCCATGTCCTTAGTCTACTTGTCTTCAGAAAACTGTTTGTGGGCTTTCTTGTGAATCATCTTTAGAATAGGTTTTCATCTGGGATGACAGCTATGCAGACCAGTATGATGCAGTGTGTGGCATATGGTCTGAGACAGGCTGACCCCCCCACCCTTTCAAGGCCTGCAGCAATGCTGGCAGCACTCATAGGCCTATTTTCCAAAGCCAACCTCTGGATATGACGCTGAGCACATGCACTCAACCTTCGTAAACTGGGCTGCAGGGCAGTATTCCAACATGATAACGACCCCAAACACACCTCCAAGATGACCACTGCATTGCTAAAGAAGCTGGGGGTAAAGGTTATGGCCTGTCCAAGCATGTCTCTAGACTTAAACCCTATTGAGCATCTTTGGGAAATCCTCAAATGGAAAATGTCATCATGAATGGGTGGAAGAGGATTCCAGTGGCAACCTGTGAAGCTCTGGTGATCTCCATGCCCAAGAGGATTAAGGCAGTGCTGGAAAATAATGGTGGCCACAGAAAGTATTGACACTTTGGGCCCAATTTGGACATTTTCACTTAGGGGTGTACTCACTTTTGTTGCCAGCACTTTGGACATTAATGGCTGTGTGTTGAGTTTTTTTGAGGGTACAGTACATTTACACTATATTATATTATATATGCTGTACACTGACTACTTTATATTGTATCAAAGTGTCATTTCTTCAGTGTTGTCCCATGAAAAGATATAATGAAATATTTGAATAAATGTGAGAGATTTTCATTGATTGTTTTTTTCCCATCAGCTTTTATAACCACTTTATTCATTCACTTCTTCGTTTTTGGTAAAGAATTGAAACCCCTGCTTTCTCATCTCTCCCTCCTATGATCTGTATTTTAAAGCATTTATGAAATGTATCGACGTGGACCTTCTGAAACAATATTACCAGAGCCATGGGATATTATCAAATTATACAATTCAAAACAAAAGAGAAATACAGCATATTATTTATCTAAGGGGGGGGGGGGGGGGGGGGGGTTATATTGAGCAAGCTGTCTCTATTTTTCTCTCTCTCTCCACGCTTGACACTTGCCTGGCTCCGCCCGCCCGCCTACTTCCGGACAAATTTTATTTTCCCTTGAGTAGTCAGTCTGGGTGTACAGCCCATTTCCCAGTTTTGCCGGAGATTCGACAGCCGGTCCAATCAGCGAACAGAGCGAGTGGCTGAGAACGATGACGTCGAAGTCGCGCTCCAGTTTCAGTTGCCAGAAGCCGGCTCATGACACACGTGACGACCAAACGTTATGCGATTGGTTGGCTAATCCAGAGTGGCACTGGGCAGATCCAATAGTTTTAAACTTTAACAGGCACCCGCCTCCATGAGTGAACGTTTGCCAATTACAGCACTGCCAGACCTTCTGTACAAATGAAATGAAGTACGATGGTCTGGTAGCACCAGGCTAGCTTGACACCATTTCATACTTATTCCCCTTTTATCCCATTATCTCTTAAAATTACAGATTATTTTGCATAGTCACATCAATACAACAATACAAATAAGATTAAGTTAAAATGAATAAATACACTTCCCATTTCAGTTGACTTCAAGTTCCAATCGACTTTTTGACAACCAGGGACGAGCCAGCATCAAGCCGTACATGACTGACACATATACAGTATGAAAGACTCGCACCAATTTATTGTATACCTACATACTGTATGTGTGCAGCTGCTTATCTAAAGCCTTGGATGGAAGACATAACTGTTGGAATAATGTTAAATAATAAACTATTTAGTTGTAATTGTCCCTTGGCAACATTAATAAAAACTACAATGCTGGAACCTGGCTTCAAACAGGAATGCTTCTCGCATTTACCATAAATGAGGCTTTATATAAATGTGGATTGGACACAATAACAGGCGGTTATTGGGTGATGCTAAATGAGAAATTAAGCCTTGGCCTGTGTTTGTAACATAATGGATTTTTCTTTTTGTCTTTGATGACAAATCCTCCCCACCCCCACCCCACTGGGTCGAGAACAACAATAACAATAACAGTTTAGTTTGAATCGTGTACATGTATCCCTGAACATATGCTGCAAACTATAGTAATAAAACCCAGCTTTAATTTAAATTGTTGCCTTGTAGCATAATTGTCCAAGTTTAAATGATTGTAGGTGCAGTGAGAAAATAACAATCAAATTATAATTGGTTTAAATATTTTCTATACAGCTGTTTCTGTTTTGTGAATGAAAACTTATTATGTCTACAAAAATGCATTTGTGTAATTTTTTTTCAAAAGAAGTTTATGTTAAATAAATCAGACAATTAACAGCATATGAACAATAGTTCTAAGTATGATTTTGAAAAGTCAAGTAGGCTAAGTGCTTGAGATTTCTGATTCAGAGGATTATGGCTGTTAAAGGTTGTTGGATAGGAGAAATATATAGTATCATACAGACAAGGTTAAGTAAAATAAACACCTAATTGTAAATTCTGGACCTTTTTATGTACGCTAGTATGAAAGAGGACATGTTATGGAAGCTAAAAACTCTCAAAGGTGACCAGTGCTTGGAAAATAATGTTTTTGCCAGCAGTGTTTTGCGGATAGGACACAATGCTTTTGTAAGCACAGTACCAATGACTTAGTGCTTGCTGAGTTGTCTGATACTGGGCATTCTGGGTACAGCGCTATATGCTTTGACCGAACTATCATCAATTACAAAATGTGGTCAAAGATTCACTACCTATCGCATATGTTTTTCACAGACGTTAATACGGAGCTATCAGCATACCTCACTGTGTATGAGTCCTTTTAGAGACATAGATTAAGAGTACAGAGTACATTTACACAGGGAAAAGAAAGAGACTCTCTCCCAGTTGCACCTCTAGTACTAATTCAGCGCAGATGGGTGAGGATAAACAATGAAATACCGTTATGATTGTGTGCGAAACAAGTCTCTTCATCAAGCGTGAGCAGTTTGTCTTTAGAGGTTGGCAAAAGGGCATCTAGAGCCCATCATTTCACCAGCTTTGTCATCAGCCAACACACACACACACACACACACACACACACACACACCCCTCTCCCTCGCATGGGGGAAAAGTAATAAACAGTTGCTTTCATAGTAGCTTCTATACTTCTGTATATTTATTCAGGATGATCTTTAAGCCAACCCAACATGTATACAGTATTGTCCGACTTCTGAATCAGTCTGAATTGTCCGAATCTTTAATTAAAACACAGCCTAGGCTCTGTAAACTGGTATGTAAACAAAGGGAATATAAATAAAGCGGGCCCATTCCCTGTGATTACATACCACACACACACACACACACACATGCCGAAAAGCATTTCACACACTAGCCCAAATGCACAATCGCTACAACCAACTGTGGCGATGACAACTTGACTTGCGTGGTGCTTTGACACGGGGACGTTACTGCACTTTAGCCGCACTTCCCCTGCCTCATTATTTGTAGTGGACCAGTTTCATGCTTTAGTCAGTCTCTTTGGGTCTCTTTTCCTAAGTGCTTATGGCTCCCGCCCCCCCTCCCCCCCCTCTCTATTTCTCTATGTTGGCCTCATTTCTCAGAGGCGCTCTCTCCCTGTTGCATCCTTTTTTATTTAACGTCAATTAAATAAAGACAATCAGCCTTTTGATATGTTCAGAGTAAGTGGTAGTGCATGAGGCACTGTTTCCCTGTTTCATGCAGGGTCACTAGGGTCATACAAGCCTATTTTCTACTAGCTTGTTCCAGGAATTATATAATATGCAATAGCGTGACTCAAAAACATCACATTTATATAATAAATCCTTTAGCAAAATATAGGGGAGAGTGGCCTAAGTTGAGCAACTTTTCACTCAAAGTGACTTTAAAGTAAGGCCTTGACAGTAAAGTCTCCAACTCAAATATGTACATATATTTCAGGGTGTTGTGCATCCCTGGCAATAAAAACTTTGGATCTGGAATAAACTGTTGAAGAAATATAGCTTTCGGAAAAAAAGTTGTCTTGATGCACAACTTGCCCCCGGTGTGGTGTAAGTTGTGCGGTTGGAGAGAATACCATGGGGTAAATTGTGCCATTGCTATATATCTCATAAACTGTAATACAAGACAAATCCATTAGGCAATTACTTATTTAAGGTTTATTTAAAGTAAATAGTTGACAAATATTGAAGGACAATTTTCTTAAACAAGGCCTAGCAGATCTAATGGTTTTACCTGCAAAGCTCACAATGACAAAGTCACCATCATCATCTTTCTGGCCATCTGAACTTTCATCAGTGGTGTCGTTAAGTGGAATTGAGATGTCACTCTCTTCTGAGCTACTGTAGACAATCACTTTCTTTTGGTGACCAGCATATACAGCCATGCCACTGGCACAACTCTCAGAAATGTACTTTGCACTAGTTGCTCCGTGCTTGTGGAACCAACTGCCACCTGACAAATGTGATTCCCCTACATTTCTGCCTTTAAATCAAGGCTCAAAACCCATATGTACACCCTGGTGTTTCCTCCCCATTAACTATCTTACCTCTGCACTACTATCTGTGTTTATGTGGATGTATGGGCTTTACGTCTTTTATTTTGGTTATTGTTATTTTACCTTCATTGTTTCCTACTGAATGCACTATGTACAGCACTTTGGACAGTGCAAACTGTCATAAATGTGCTTTTATAAATACATTTTACTTACTTACTTACTTATAACTCACCCAGGCCCTTTGGCACAAATCACCCCATCCCCAGAATTTTGGATAATAAGCATGATGCAGCAGTTTAGGGCTGACATCGTGCTAACTGTATAGACTCAAAATGTAGCATACTAAAGCACTAAAACATGTGTCAAATGTTTTCAAACTTGTCTATAATTGTTCAGACACAATAATCAAAAAACCTTTATCATGGAAATTTTACTTTGAAATGCAAAACACAGTTTTTTGAGCTTAAATGTGCTTATATCTTATTCCTTGTGTCTCCCTTCTTTACATGATGAGTCAAATGGATGGCTCTTCTTAAATATGTGGTCACATTTCCAATTTCTTCCACGGTTTTCTATAAACAAGGGGTGGAACAACTTCCAAAATGCACAACTTAGGCCACTCTCCCCTACATTATTTTGTAAAAATAAATAAAAAATAAAATAAAAATTAACAGCTCTCTGGATGAAGTTTCTTGCAGAGTTTTTTTTTGTCTGTATTGTTATCTGAATGTAAAGACAAAGGGATCGTAAATCCCCTTGAGGCAAATTGGTGATTTGTGATTATTGTGTCTATTCAAAAAGTACTTGACTTCAGGAGGATTAGGCAAAGTTAATATAATATGAATAAAGCATGACTTTAAAGCTTAAATGTATTACATTGTCTGTCCAACTTACTCATTCAAACAATGATTCATCCATTTCAAATGTATTATTATTTTATTTATTAATCCTGAGAAATATGCGCTCTATTCTAAAGTGCATTGTGTTAATTTTACATGTACACAATTCCCTTTTTGAGTTAATTGCATTTTCTGTTCTATTAGAAAATAGGCTGCACTGTATACATACATGAGTTATTCCTACAGCCATGTCTGTTGTCAACCATAACCCACACTTTACATCATCTGAAGCGCCGTTTAAATTAAATGTTTTGAATGCAGACCCTCAATGGCAACCATGTTTTCAGAAGCGCTTTAAGTCATTCCTTAACACTGATTAATTGAGTCAAATTTTGCTCCAGACACATTTCCTGTGTTAAACGCCAGTTAATTAGCAGACAACATTGGATGGCATAATTAATACAGCTGGTGGTCACAGCATGTTACAGGAGGGAGGGCCCATTGACACACACATTCATACCTTGCAGCCACCTGCAGCGAGCGTGAGCAGGGGGCTTTTCCTTTGTTCCAAATCGCATGCTTTCCTCTTTCTATTCTAGATACTACAGCTGACCATAAATACTCTAGTTAGCATGCAGTACGCATACACTAGGGACATACTTTAACTTATGTGTCATCTGACACAGAATAAGGTTGGTTGCAGTGGCCACTCAAGTTATAAAGTATAGGACAATGCTGGGTGGATACATAATTACCCCTGTAATCTGCTGTGGAGCAAGCCCCTCCATCAAAGCCTGCAAAGTGTGAGTTGTTTGTCCTCAGAGGGCGGCAAAGGGCATCTCCAGCCCATCACTTACACTAGATTTGTGTTTAACACCCCCACACAACAGACACACACATACACGAAAGCACGCACAAAGAACACACACACAGAACACACACACACACGCACACATGCGCGCCAACACACACAGAACACTTAAGCGTTGGTTCTTGGTCTGAGGGTTATAGAAAGGAACTTTCTTTTTGATCATTCATCTACATATTAATTATTTCATTTTCTACATTTACTGTAAAGCCTCATGTATTTGTTTTATAAACTGCACATTTGTTCAGTGTGAATGGATGTAATAATGAATAAATTAAGAAATGTATTTAAGACATGCCAATATAAGACAAGTTACCATCTTAAATAAGTTAACATAAGTCGAATGTAAATCAAAGTATGTTACAACATACTGTATATTACATTAAGCAACCTTGACATGCCCGAAAAGTTGTATATGAAAAAGTATAAACTTTCTTACCCTTACTATTGCACGACTCAGTAATTGATCTTAATCAATTTTCTTCCATTTATTGGTCATCATTGTCCTTGGAATCAAACGTTGTCATCATCACATGTAGAGAACAAAGTACCACACTTTTCACTATCTTCCCAGACACAACCTTGACTTTAAAGGCACATTATGCCTTTGTATTTAATATATACCTTTACTTCACACAACGATTACTATTTCTTTCTCAAGCTTATCATTCATTTTGTCTGGTTTTATTATCCCTCATGCTATACTGCTCGCAATCACAATCAGCACAGGACCAGGGTGGTTCAATAGGAGCTCCATGCATTATTACTATGAACGTTTGTCTTCTTCTTAGTTTGCAAAGTTTTGATCAGGGGCAAGGCCATCTGACTCATCTGACACACATGCATAGAAAGGTATATATACAGTATAGTACATTTTTCATATCAGAACATAAGAAGGGCCTCTAGAGATTTTTGACCTTAAAGGCCTACTTCACCGGTTTGAATATGAAGGTGTATTGAATTCTGAGATCCTATGTAGTATAAATGTGCAAAAAAAAATTAAAATTGGTTCATCCTAGCCTGAGAAAAGGCAGAAAGAGTGTTTTTTAACCCTATATTTCTCTTTCTCGTGACATCACAGAAAGAGAAATATAGGGTTAAAAAAAACGTACTTTGTAAATATTACTGTGATGTGACATCACAGTAATATTTACAAAGTACGTTTTTTCTTTCTGCCTTTTCTCAGGCTAGGATGAACCGATTTCAATTTTTTTCGCACATTTATACTACATAGAATCTCAGAATTCAATACACCTTCGTATTCAAACCGATGAAGTAGGCCTTTAATACAATGCATGTTGGAAAGTATATTGGAAAAAGCTTAGTTATAGATATTTTTACGAGTTAACACAATCCTTGGATATTAAGTCAGTTGAACACATGATTAAGATCTGAAAGTACTAGTGATAAGACTGTTCAAATTTGATGATTTTAACCACCTTTTAACCACATTGACCTTTTACTCAACGTGTCTATTTCCACTTTCATTAGCGATTGCTTTTTATTTGTGAAACTAATGTCTAACTTGTGTGTGTGTGTGTGTGTGTGTGTGTGTGTGTGCGTGTGTGTGTGTGTGTGTGTGTGTGTATTATGTGACTGTTGCTTGAACCAAAACATGCTTAAACTGTCTGTGTGTACTCAAGTACACATTTCTGTCTGTAGAGTTCACCATCTGCCGGGTTCAGTCCGGCTTTGTGTGTCCTGTCAACATTAATTTGTCATTTACTCATACCAGTAAAACATCCCATATCTCCAGATTGTAATTAGGGCAGAGAAAAGGGTGCAAACGAAAGCAGGCTTGCCGTGTCAGCTGTCTGTTTAACACATTCATCAGGGCTTGGGTTTATTTGTAGACAGCGGGAAGAAGACCTGTGTGGGCAGTTTAAAGAAAAAATCTAGTAGAGCAGGGCTTCTGAGGCATGCAGAGTGGCAGTGATTCATAGTTGGACCCAGAGTCCCTCTCTCCCCAAGTCCCTCATAATTAAAGCCT
This sequence comes from Hyperoplus immaculatus, assembly GCA_949357725.1. Lineage (NCBI taxonomy): Eukaryota > Metazoa > Chordata > Actinopteri > Uranoscopiformes > Ammodytidae > Hyperoplus > Hyperoplus immaculatus. The sequence continues at coordinate 25,489,459 of OX442359.1, forward strand.
CAGCATATGGCCTGGTGACCATCATGCGAGCACAGAGGTATCTGATGAACTTTTTTTTTGGCGTCTTATTTTGAAGCGCCGGCACCAGCGGTCCCTTCAGCCTTTCCCTTTAGCACAGCGGAAAATGAAAAGCGTGTCACCTTGAGTTGTGACAAGCCACATCTGCCCGGCCTAATTACCAAGTGTTTAGGCGTATCGGTAATGTGTTTGTCTGTCAGGTGTGTTGCATGTTAGATAATAATTACTTCATGGATAAGGCCACACCTGTCATCATTCCATGGCCACAGATGCAAAAGACTGTATTTGTCACTTGGTAATGGTATACAGTTGCATGTTTGTGTGGCAGACTGACTCATTGTGCTCCAATCAAAAAAATAAAGTGTTAATATAATATATAAACTGTATATAAGCAAGGTAAATTTATTGACAAAGTGTTTAAACATATGCACAAGTATGTACTTAATGGCACAACAGTGGTTGTTGCTTACATTTATTGTATTAATTAGAAATTATGCAATTGTGATGGATCAAATAAACTCAAACAAATGAAGGAGTTATGGCCATGCTTTAGACCAATGTTTTAAAATGGACGGATGAGGTTGATAGTTAATACACAAATGCTGTTCTTCACTCAACTCCAGCATGATTTCTTTTTAAATAGCCTACAGAGACACTTGGAGACACATGTGGACATTTATTTACTGCAAATCACGGCCTTTCGCGCGGATATGACCATACACAAGCACAGATCGCGCTCGCTAGCACTTAAAAAAAATATATATATATATTATTTACTGAGACCAAAAAAAATATATATATATATATATATTTTTTTTTTGGTCAGTTGGAAATCAAGGCAGCCCTCCCCCCCCCCCCCCCCCCACGACAACTCACGGCGCCCCACCATTTGAGAAGCACTGGTGTAAACTGACTGATGTGTAATGTGACCTATATAGTGTAACATATATCATGGTCACCATCTTAGTTTGGTGTCTTTCAATGCAAAAATGTGCCACTTTGATTGGCACTGAGCACAGCATAGATCTTAGACTGAAGTTTGTTCATAAAACCAAATAAACAAGTACGTGTTCAATAGTCAGGGTCCGATGTAGAGATACTGCATGTTATTGGCTAAGTTGAAAATGTGACCTTCTGTAGGCCCTACTAGGCTCAGGGAATCGACTAGTGTATTAGCTGACATCCTCTGGACAATGAATGCCTATTTTTTGGCAATCCATTCAATATCTGTCAAAATAATTATGTTGGACTAAGTGGTTGACCGATCTACAACATTGCCAATGCTAAAGACATGTCACAAGAACGGCTGAAAGTCCTCAGGGCACATGTGACACTATCAAAACGTAATATGTAGCAGTGAGTCCCACACTCTTCTGTGACTAGACCAGAGAAAAGGAAGCCAGGCAGAGATGGGACCACACTGCCTCAAGGAATAAGAGGATTTGCAGGACATAGCTTTAAACCCCTTCTTTTTTTCCACCGGACAAAGTTCATAGCAACACAAATGTTAGCTTTGGACATGGTCTAAATGTTACTTCAGGGGCCACCGAGGCTATTTTCTGCTTGAGCATGGTCCATGGGAAAAGTAATGTTAGGATTAGTGTAAGAATTTTTGTGGTGAGTACCTGCCTGAAAGGAGATGAGTGTTGAAGCGGTGAGGGTCTGTATTATGATAATTTTTCACAGTAATCTCTCTGTTTGCCTCGAATTATGGAAAGCGGTTGGCCTAGGCTCTAACCTCACCATCCCCATGATGTATGCTCAGCGTTTCTGAGGGCCAACATTTTGCTCCGGCAATCCTTTTTTTTCTTTCCCCTTATCACAATTGTCCGGAGAAGAAATCACGGCTGTGCTGTATTACATTTAGTTTCCCATTAGATTAGAGAATGGGCTCGCTGGATAACTCCTATACTGTTGGCCCCTCGCTTTCTTTTCCTCTTGCTCACTCACTCTTCCCCCCTCTCTTTGCCCCCCGAAATCATTCATTCCCAGACTTATCCGACAGTGAAATGGAGCACGGGCAAGGCTAGTTAATTGGGTTCTATGAGCCATAACATTACTTTCCTTACCTGTGCTCATTGCTATGAATTTTCCTTATAGAAGCAACAAATGGCACTTTTGCACTACTACTTTACTCAGCTATACTCTACTATCTTTTTTTTTGTTTTTTAAAAAGTATACCTGCTTTTTTTGGAACCTATCCCGTCGAGGTTCCAGGGTCCGGGTACTAAATGGAACTAGCATCGTGGACAACTACGGCGTGGTTACTCTACTACGGTACGGCCGGTTTTCACGAGAAATTATATCGTGAGCTGGACGGGGCCACAAGGAGTCTACCAGCAACACTCTCATGTTAAGTTACGTAAAAAAAAACACACAATAAGACAGCCTGCTATAAAGCCGTACGTTTTCTCTTTGTGGTAGTGGATCTATATTAGGGATGGGCATAATTAATCGATTGCTCGATCATTGCTCGTTAAGAATATTGTCGATCACGTTAAATTGTTATCGATCATATAGCCGTTGTGTTGCGCAGTGTGAGTCCCGCAGCACAGCAATGAATTTCACTATGTGGCAGCACCAGACTGTATGGGCAGCAATTAAACATCCTACCAGCAGGGGGAGATACTTAACTAGTAGTAGGAGACAACAGAACAGGCTCAGGCAGCAGCCTGCGAGCTGCCGTAGATGGCAAAACTTAAACAGCATGAAGTTAAGGCGAAGTTTGGCATCGGACAGCTTTAGATCTGAAAATAACTAAGTTCATTAACCTTCAGTGCATCTTAGGCCTTTTTTGGTACATTTTGGTTTTTCATTTCACAACTGCTGAGGCTGTGTGACATTTTTTGACCCTGCTGCCAATAGCTGATAGAAACCAGATTTTTTTTGTTTTGTTTTATTTCCTTGCACTAATGTCTTGAAAATTTAAATTTTTTGTGTTTTTTTTTAAATTGCATCGGTTTTCTCTCATATACCATTGGTTTTAATTACAGGCTGAGATTTAATATTGCTCTCCTCTGCTACTAGCCACTGCAGGCCACATGAATAAATTGTTTCAGCTAAAATGCTCTCTCTGTATTCTTAGTGATGGCATAGTATAGTATAGATGTGTTTTTCGACAAATAAGTGTGTGTGCGCGTCTGTGTGTGTATCTCAACACGGACACTCAAATTCACATAGAGAAAAACAGTTCAGTGTAAATCCATAAAAACTGCATGTTTTGATCCCATGGTCAATTGAGGTTAAATACATGAATTTGGTAATATTAGACATTCATCCTGTTCTTATACCTTGAAATTTAACATTTTTACCATTTTACAGCTGATGCGTGAATTTCATCCTTATAGGCCTGAAGAGCAAAGATACCCCTAGTGGTAACGAGGGAACTGTGATTCATTTTGTATTGTTATTAGTTGTAAAGGCTATAGGCAGGACTTAATTCATAAAACATCTGAAAAAATCATAAAAATATTAAATTTCAAGTTATAAGAGCAGGATGAAAGTGTAATATTACCATATTCACAAATATATCCTCAATTAACCATGGGATCGAAACATGCTGTTTTCATGGATTTACATTGAGCTGTATTTCTATGTGAATTTCACTATCAGTTATTGGATACACACACAGGCACACATATTCACAAATACATATTTGTTGAAATACACATATACACTACTCTATGCCATTATGAAGAACCCAGACAGAGCATGTTATCTCAAATATTTTATTCATGTGGCCTGCAGTGGCCTAAGTAGCAAGGGAGTGCAAATTTACATTTTAGCCTGTAGTTGAAACACTGGCATATGTGTGAAATTAACAACAACTAGTAAAAAACACAAAAAATGGAAAATGTCAAGACATTAGTACAAGGAACCAAAAGAATAATAAAAAAAATCAGTTTCTCTCATCTTTTGGCAGTAGGGTCAAAAAGTGTGGTTTTAATAGAATTCTGTGTGCCGTACAATGGCCCTTAATGGAGGGCACATTTTAAATCTTAAATAGCAAAAAGAATAGAAATGCATTCAATTCAATATTATTGTTAATTCTTGACATCTATCACACTCTTCTAATCCCCCTCAAAAAAATCTAATTTAGACTAATTATTTAGCTTTTAATTGATTTTTGGTGTTTTTTCATTAAAAAAAACGAGTGACTTTTTCTAAAACAACTGGAATTTAAAGGGTTAAAATCCTTAAAATAAAGATGAATATGGTTTGTATGGTGAGGACTCGAGTTGAAAAAGAAAGTTATAAAAAAAAATTGGTGGAAAAATACATTCATGTTACTTTTAACTACATATCAATTCAAAGTGACACCTTAAGCGCCGAAGGAGGCTGAGTGTGAGTCTTTTTTGAAAATCTTAGATATAAAAAAACTAAAAATGCATTCAAATCAATATCATTGCTATTTTTTGACATCTATCACACTCTTCTAATCCCCCTTAAAAAAATCTAATTTAGACTAATTATTTAGCTTTTAATTGATTTTTGGTGTTTTTTCATTAAAAAAACGAGTGACTTTTTCTAAAACAACTGGAATTTAAAGGGTTAAAATCCTTAAAATAAAGATGAAAATGGTTTGTATGGTGAGGACTCGAGTTGAAAAAGAAAGTTATAAAAAAAAATTGGTGGAAAAATACATTCATGTTATTTTTATCTACATATCAATTCAAAGTGACACCTTAAGCGCCGAAGGAGGCTGAGTGTGAGTCTTTTTTGAAAATCTTAGATATAAAAAAACTAAAAATGCATTCAAATCAATATCATTGCTATTTTTTGACATCTATCACACTCTTCTAATCCCCCTTAAAAAAATCTAATTTAGACTAATTATTTAGCTTTTAATTGATTTTTGGTGTTTTTTCATTAAAAAAACGAGTGACTTTTTCTAAAACAACTGGAATTTAAAGGGTTAAAATCCTTAAAATAAAGATGAATATGGTTTGTATGGTGAGGACTCGAGTTGAAAAAGAAAGTTATAAAAAAAAATTGGTGGAAAAATACATTCATGTTATTTTTATCTACATATCAATTCAAAGTGACACCTTAAGCGCCGAAGGAGGCTGAGTGTGATTCTTTTTAAGGATGCACTGAAGGTTAAGCATTGTGAAACCTTGTACAACACTTAAACAAACCTAATTATGTACCACTTGTACATTGAAGCCTAAATCCGACCCTGTTTAACGTTAGCGCCGCTAGCATTAGCGGCTAACTTTAGCGTCTATGCTTTCCTACTTCGCCTTCATCAGGGAACTAATTTGCACATTTTGTTTATTAGTTGAAGTAACGTTAGGTCCTTTACCACTCAGAGAAACGTGCCGTGCCCTTATGCAGTCTTTGGCAGCATCTTAGGAGGCGCATATGTGTTAAAACTTTAAAAGGTATCGTAGCATTGGCTCCTTGTTGGCTCATAGCCTCGGGCTTTAACCAGCGCTGCATTTTATTATTATTTTATTTAAAAAAGTTGCCTTGTCTTAATAGATTTGTTTGCCTAGAAGATCTTGGAATAAAGATGTAATTGAGTAAAAACCTCTTGTATACAGTCTATGGTAAAAACGCTGTATTTTGGATGTTCTGTTGGCATTTTTTAATATGTAAAAAAATATAACGATTAATCGATAATTGCTCGTTAATTTTCCCGATGATCGATCAATTGAATTTCTTAAAATGCCCATCCCTAATCTATATTACTTGGTCCAAAAACAAAATGCGCAAATAATTTCCTTTTGATGGAGAAGTAGAAGGTAGAAACGCAATAGTGGCTAAACTTAACCGTTAACGTTGCAATTGGGACCAACCGCACAGAGGTGGTACTGTAATGGAAAAATAAATCCAGAGAAGTACATAATACCCATGGTGAGTGAAGTCGAGAAGAGTAGAGTATAGGTACCATATAATGGAAAAGTGCCATATGAGAACTGACCACTTCAAGCCATGAGGCAAAGTTAGAGGAAGAATGTTGCGTGTTTGGACAGCCTGCTGTTTCCATCAGCTCTGTGCTCTTAAGTGTTCAAAAATCGGCAAAGCCCTGCTCTTGTCTGGTATTTTATGTCCCGTCTGGATGTTAACAAGAGAACTCACTTTACAGTCTCTGTGCAGTCTAATTGGAGCAGGGACAGTTTTGATACTTGATACTACTCTCATTGGAAATGAGAGTAGTATCAATTTTTTTCACTCCGCAAATGTGCTATTCACATCTCATATTATGATTTATGCTTTTCGTATGTCGACCTATTTTGCAGCTCATTGAAATAAAGTTGTTAGCTTTGTCGAAAACGCATCAGGGCTCCTATTGGCTGTGATCCAGACTCACCATTGACACCTTAAATCACCCATGCTGTCACATTCACATCTTTCTTTTAAAAACACAGTGGCAACAATAGAGGTTGTCATATGCTGTACAGATTGTAAAGCCCCTAGAGGCACATTTGTGAATCACGATGTTGGGCCACTTTAATAAAAACACGTCGACTTGACTTCTCAACCATACGTGTGCATGACCGCATCGTGGAATGAAATGTTACTCGAGCAGTGCAGTGAAGTACAGTTTGGAGATTCTTGTACTTTATGTTCGCAAATCATACATATCCATACTCCTACTCCAGAAATATTGTACCTTTTACTCCACACAAATGCACACCCACATACTGTAGGTGTTTTTCAATTGCCTGGCTGACGCAGGCCCCACGGGGAAGTGGATTTTATATTGGGGGAAAAAAGTTTCTGGAATTAATCAAAGATCATCCTAAAATCATGTCCCCAAATCTGCCGGGACAGATTTTGTTATTTTTTGAAGTCATCAAAAGCCTTTTAGTTACACATGAAGGAGACTGTGCACAGCTTGAACAGTCATAGTAAAACTGTTTTTTTTTAGCAGTTAAGGTTCTGCCTCCAAAAGCGCACTGGTGCAAGGCTCAGCCAAAAAAAGGTCTTACTTTAATACATGCTCTGAGTTACATGCTCTGTGTCTGAGGTCTTTTATTTATCAGTTATTGCATTATGGGTTTTATTGCATTTACGTTATTGGTAGTTGTCGTCATAACAAAATCAACTAATTGGGGTAATGAAAGTGTCAAGCGTAGTTGATACAGACCCACACTTTCCCGAGAAGAGGGCTGCTTGGCATGACCATGGACGTGTAGGAGCTTTAAAACATGTACACTGAAAATATAGATTTTGACTTACAAAATATACGACCACGTAATAAAATGTGATGGAGTGATATCAATCAAACTAGCAAGCGGAATAATAAGTAGTTAGAAGTCAGAGATGTGTTCATATTTTACACCTAAAACAACCTTTAAAAAAAGATGCCTATGCTTGAATGCATCAGTAGTAACACATCAATAATGTATAAACTATAGGCTAACTCTTGACAGGTTGCACTCTGAGTAATGAATAGTTTTACTTTAGATACAAGTTGCAGTTCTATCATCTATACTGTTCCTTAGGTAAAGCATAATGAATGAATACCTTTCGCGCCACTGACCTTTAAAATATTTCAGCTTGGTTGCCCTCATCAGCTTCAATGCTTAAAGGTAGCTATGTGTATAATATGAGAAGGTCTGTTGGCCATCTTTAATACATATGGCTCCTTCATTCACAATTTATTTTTAGGCAGCTACTGGTTTCAAATTAGAGCTTAGGCTGTCAGTGCTCCCTTTGTTTGTTAGTACCAGGAATATATGCAGGGTTTGATAAAAGAGATCTCATGTGTGACTATTCTGTCACCTTAAGGCCCTTTCCCACCGCTGCGCGGCAACGCCGCCGCCTCCATTCATTTCAATGAGGGAATGGTGGCTGAGGGGAGGCGGTTACAGCCGCGGCGGTTGGACCAGAAAGCGGTTGTCGCCCACGTGAACGCGCACAGATTTTGCCCAACCGCTCAGCTTTCCCCGTGTTGAAACTGTCAGCGGCAGCCGCCCGGCGGCAGGACGGTTATGCATGGCATCGTTGCAAACTGAGTATCCAGACCTAAACAACACGGCTCTACCATGTATTAACTCAATGTTTGTCATTTTAAAAAGATTGAATATATATTCTATGTTAAACACACACACATGGAACCAGCGATTGAAGCCGATTTTCTAGGGGAATTATTTTTTCGACGGAACAGTATTTTTTCTCTGTACTTATATTCTTCATAAAAGCTCATATAGAGAGACTATAACATTGTTATACGAGAGAGAAAGAGAGTAGATCAGAGTTCCAGAAGTAACAAATATACAGACAAAATGTATTCATGTTCAGGAAATTACCTCCATGTAATAGAGCAGCACGTGCTAGTCTCTGCATCTCATTTTAAGGTGAGACATTGCAGGTATATAGTTATTAACATATATTTATATATACATTACCATGAAACTTTGTCAATTGATTACTTACTTAAAAAAAATGCATTACATTTTTTTTTCAGATGTGTTTGAATACATATGCTAATTTGGCAATATCTAACTAACAATGCATACCTTTACAAACACAAATCTAGATACAAACAGGCAAGTTCTAGTCAAATAAAATACATCCTGAACAATATGACAAAAGACTAGTCTCTAAGTTGACCTGCACTTTTAAAAAATTCCCTGCAGTGTTTATCCCTGAAAAAGCCTTTAGAATTGAGCATGTTGGAGGGATCTCATATCAGGATTGACTACATGTATTATGAATAAGCTTTTTGTTTAAAACCTCTTAGAGTTAGATGAGATTTGAGGGAGAAAACATGCGCCTTGGGACTTCAAATGTAATTGCACAACAGAGTAATTTTGCTTGACAAGGTTCTGGAAAGTTAGAAAAGTGAAGACATTGAGGGGGGGAAGGCAAGGCAAGGCAAGGCAAGTTTATTTATATAGCACAATTCAGACACAAGGCCACTCAAAGTGGAAGATCTAACCTTTTTCGCAGCTTACCTCTGGTTGTTTTATCTTTCTATTCGGACAACAAAAAAGAAGCACACAAGCTAACAAAGATGGATGACAGGGCCAAAAAACTCAAGTAGTTGGGAAGTGCACTCTGGTCCTCTTTGGGAGATTCACTGAAGAACGAGAGAGTTTACATTCCAGGGGACTACTTCTCACAGAGCTGCTATATTGATTCAATTGTACTTTGATTTATGTAACTGCTATTGCACCATAGGCCTAACATTGTCGTGCCTATATCACTTTATAAAATAAAACCTGTAGATAGCTCCGGCTTTATCCTGTTACTATTGATGGAAACACGACAGCTTTTTTAAACATTAAGCGTCCTGCATCGCAATTACATTGATTGACGGCACCTTTTGACACACACAGTAACATAACAGGACCAAATATGTGACTGTAATATTTCCTGATACTGTTAAAGGTTTGTTTAAAGATTCAGAGGTTATTCAGACCCATAGGTTTCAATAATAAGACAAAAGCACTATGTCCCCTTTTCCATCTGTTTTCATACGTTTCAATTTGGAAATTAATCCCTATAAAATTAAAATATATATTTAACACCTGAAAGTACATGTTCTGACCAGGGGCCTAATTTATAAATGTTGCGTACACCCAGACAGAGACATACACCACTTTCTAAGCAAACTCTGGGATTTACATACAGCTGACCCATGCGTACACACAATCACTAGAGAAATAAGAAACAGTGATCTGGTGGCAGACGGATGACACGTAACTAACCATGTCAAATATATGCAATTGTGTTTAAACAGATGAAATATGAGCTCTCACTTATCATGTATGAATAGTTCCTTTGCCAAAACGGATTAAAAGTAATTTCACAACGAATAAACAAACGCCTTGCTTGATTGATAGTCGCCGGCGTGAACACAAAAACACAATCTATGTTCATAAATACAAGCGAGAGATATATGTTCCATAATGATTCATACTTACATGTTATAAAATCCATTCTCCTAAATAATAAGGTGAACAATGTCACCACACAACATATTTTTATTTTGTCTCCACATCCCCCATGATTTTCTTCTTGCGGTAAATATAAATGTACATTCATTGGGGTTGACTTTTTATAGGCAACTATACATGAAGCTAGCAGGATGCGGTACATTTCGAGTTGATTTTGATTTATAAAGGAAAACCATCATAGGAAGTGAGTACGCACTGTTTTGTAGATCAGTATTTTGGTCCGTTGGCAACTTTCTGTGTTTCCTCCATATGCAACCTTATGATATGAATCCCAAGCGCAGTTATTTTAAATGAGACCCGTGAGCTGTATATAAATCAAATATATATGCTCCATTATCTTGTAAACTGCTTTTCATATACAATATATGCAAGCGTTTTCCCTTTTTCTTTCTTTCCTATTTTTGCATGTAAGACACTTTTCAGGCTTTTTATTTTAACAAAGGGAATCAGCTGTAGTACACGGGGTTAGTTAGCGCTGACCGAGCTGCTTCTCTGTAAAAAATACTTCTGGCAGCGACTGAAGGGAGAGAGACTGTGTGAACTTGGGGGATGTTTGCAAAGTGAAGTTCAGTCAAATGAATCATTCTGTCAGACAATGAGAGCAGTGCACCCGAGGGCTAAAAGGGAGACAAGGCCTTTTCAGCGCAGAAGAGGAATACGCTTGCACTACTGTATATGTTTTGGGGCTTGTTATTCATTTCCACTAGGAGGGGTCTGTGTGTGTGTGTGTGTGTGTGTGTGTGTGTGTGTGTGTGTGTGTGTGTGTGTGTGTGTGTGTGTGTGTGTGTGTGTGTGTGTGTGTGTGTGTGTGTTGCAAGCCCAGGAATATATCTGTCGTTCCGGGGGAGCGCCATTTCCCATAAGAGGGGATAAATGGATGTAGCTGAAGGTGAGGACAATGCGGGGAACATCAAATTTAGAGGCTTATTCATCAAGTTCATAGGTGGTGTCAGGGCTCTGCCAAATATTGCATTTTCGCAGCACAGCACACCCCGTGCAAAAGGAACTGTTACTGGCCTTGCACACAGCACCAACCCAACAGTCATCATACTTCATATCCAATTTGTGTCTCCCAGGTTCATGCCTTAAATAGATAGTGCAGGGTTGCATTCATCACTGAACTTTGTTATTTTTTGCGTATAATTGTCACATCTTGAATTAATTTGGACCAGCCTCAACTCCATCTTACCCTGGCACGACGTGTCCTACCTTATATTAAACACTTTGGAACTTAATGCTTAAGTGTAGGCTAAGGGTGCAACAAGTAAACGACAAATCGACAACTTGATTGACTACTAAATTAGTTGCCAACTAATTGTGTAGTCGATTATTAGTTGGTGACGTTAAATTAGCAATGGAGTGAGACATCTCTTTTCCCTCCTATCTCTGAGAGTTGCACATGTGTAATAGCAACCGGGACACAACAGGAAACAAAGTATAGCAAAATGTCGACGGCCGCATCATTAAAACAAATATATATAGTCTGGAAGCATTTTACCCTAATAAAAAAAGGCATTATTTCAAGATTTGCTTGGCATTGGAGCACATCCTCAATGCAATAAGATAGGTTGCGTTCTGAATCGCATACTCTTTCTTTTTTCTATTCTACATACTACATCCGATGATAAAAATAATCTAGTTAGGATGCAGTAGGCATACTATTGGGACGTACTTTTACTCTCTTATTTCATCATAACATTGCGCCTTGATCTTGCCTCTTGCTTTTATATCCGTCTCATCCCCGTTTGTTTTCATATGGAGGCTTTGTCGATGTGACGTTACTTTACGTGCGCAATGGATTGTGGGTCAGAATTGCCCAAATAGGACGCAGTTTTCAACACAACAATCTTGGCCGCAAGAAGTAGGACATCCGGGTACTTCTAACCATCCTAAATCTGGCCACAAGAATCAGGACATCCTAAATCTTTTTTCTACATACTATATAGTAGAAAGTATGCGATTCGGAACGCAACCTAGTTTGCTTGTTACTTAGCTTGTTGTCTAGCTAACGAGCACACAGTATATACTGTATATACCGTGTCCACAAGTCCAACGTGCCTCCTCTTCAAATACTTGTGCGTTGCTTATGTGCTCCAATGCCAAACAATGTCCGCCTTACAAATCAAAATCTATCCCCCCTGATGTCTTTAAAGGTAAAGGAGATCATAACAGAGGTCATTTAGCTCCCTCAGACTGACAGCTGATGTGTGGCCGATTGGCACATGAAGACTTTCCACCTGTTTATGTACAGTAAATGTTATATCAGCACGTTGCCCGTCCTTGAACAAAAACTTAATATTGGAATTGATTTTCATCCTTTGTATCAGTTGTAGCTAATCAGCAGCATAGTCGATTCAAAAGCATCATTTTGAATAGTTAGTGTGTTAGTGAGTTCATGTCAAACACACAAACTGATAAATAAAGAGCCATTGAGTAATTTTGCGATACACAATCTGATAATTCGATTAGTTTGTTTCAATAATCGATAGATTAAGCAACTATGAAAATAGTCGGGAGTTGCAGCCCTACTAAAGGGTCACAATTGCTTTGCGGACTTTAATAGCATCCTTCCTATTGTGAGCTTTATTTATCCACTGTGCCTTGATACATGTCATTCTCATGTCTTCGCAGTCACTTTTCCATTGATAGTTGGTAGTTCTAGTTCTTCTGACCTAGTAACCTCTCTATAGCACTCCCGATGCGGTCTGAAGTCTTATTTGAAATCTGTTGGGTAATCTGACTCAGGCTAGAGCAGATTCAATGAACAGAAATATTAACTGTGCATGTCGTCCCCACCTTGGGCAATGGATCACCCTCTCTTGCAAACAAAAAAAGATTCAATTTAATTCAATTTAATTCAACCACGGACTAGAATGAATGTCCCAATTTTGTCAGTGGGGTTCCTCATATGTCACATTAGTCTCTCATTTATTTTCTCTTGCTGTGAAAAGCAGTGTTGATTAATCAATAACCAAAAAAACACAATATTCACAACTAATAATCTATAGTTCAGGTTAGCTGTTTACAGTATGAATATCCGGTACAATGCCTCGCATACAACATGTTAGCAAATACAGTCACAGCAACACTACACTTGGCGAACAGTCAGAGGCACAGAGGTATTGAGCTTAATTCTCACTAATGTTCCTCTCAATTAATAAATGAAGCCTTTACAGAACAGTTATTTTATCACATGTTTGATTGCCGGAAAACCATGACTTTAACAGGTTGGTCAAGTTAGCATTACTTTCAGATTCCTTATCGAAGAAAGGTTGTTTATAGAAAAATATTTAAAAAAAAATTTGGCACCTGAGTCAATATGCCGACTTTTTTGTGCATGAAATAGATAAAGGTGACAATGTGTGGTTCTATGTTAAACAGTGAGAGTTTCTGTATAGACCATCTCTATGTTTAAACCATCCACATGTTTATACAGTAACTTGTAATCAGCTAACTTCCTTTACAAAGTTGTTATATTTCTGTTTGCCTACTACATCTGTGTTGATAGTGATAACGTTTCCATGTGTTCCATAAGCTATTGCTACACAAGTTAGCATAGGTTTACAGAACTGCATCTTCTAATATGTGTTGCAGCTTGATAGCTCATTGGGTAACAACTACTGAGTTTAGTATATGGGAAACCAGGATTCCATTCCCGTCAGTGCAGGGCAAGTCCACTGATCGTCCTTAAGCAAGACCTTTAAAGGGATAGTTTAGTATATTTGGAGGGGGTTGTATGTATGCATGGTTAGTGTGTCACCTTATGGAGAAGCTGTTTAGTACAGTCACTATAAGGAGATTGGGGGGGAATGTTGCTGTAGCAGAAGTCAGTGTTGCAAAAGGGGCCATAAAAACGTTTTCTCCCCGCATATATAAATGCTTACCTGAAAAATAAATGTCCCTCTTTAATGTACAGTCTATGAACTATCCCTTTAATGCTAACTGCTACCTCCTGCAAGCGTTTGCTAAATAACATGGTATGTGTTAAAAAGAAATACATTATATTTCATGTAGTTGTATGTATCACACATTCTCCATGGTGGTCACTGACACATCTTCTCATATATAGCGGGCTCACAAACCACCATTCACTTAGCATGATGATAGAAATGCTTTTCCTCAATGTGCTTCTATCATGTACCTTTTACCCCTTTATCATACAGTATATAGTGGCTGCCTGCCCTTCGTTCTTATTTCCATTCTTTTATGTCTCAATTCATCTCTCTCTCACACATTCCCGGGTAAAATCTCTCATACACACACACACGCATAGACACACGGACACACACACACACCCTGGTGAAGTAGTTGGGGGCATTCGTAGTGATGTATGGCTGTAATCCCACCGCCGCACAGTGTCACGCCTGTTGACGATATGATTTATATTCCGGAGCTCTGCTTATGGCCCCGATATAAGCGATGTTAATGTTAAAGGCACTGCTTCTGCATTCTGTACATTGGGGGATTGGGGGGATACTGCTCCTAATTTAAACCAATGCATACAGAGACTTTGACAGTGGAGTCAGTGATTCTGGAGAATGCTTGTTGTCAAAATGACTTTTTTGTCAAAATCAGTGAAGATCTCCTCACGAGCCGCTACCTGGACGTACTGTGTAAATGCTGGTGTTAATACACAGCCTAGGCTCTGTAAACTGGTATGTTAAACAAAGGGGCCCATCGTAGCTAGCAGTATGCCCGTTAACAGAGCTCAGGCTGTGTATTGACACGGTAATTCTTCTCAGACCACACACAGTACGTACAGGTAGCGGATCGTGACGGGGTATTCACTGACATTGACAATAGGAGATTTTGACAACGAGCGTCCTCCAGAATTGCTGATCCTACCTTTAAAACAGTAGGTTTCTAATGAGAAAATATATTTCTATATACTTCATTTTATATATATTGTATAACCAAATGAGAAAGGGAGGAAGGAGGCTAGATTATGTATTCACTCCAAGTCATGTTCACTAGGAATCTGCTTCTCTATCACTACATGCTGTATCTATAATTGATCTGTTAGAAAACACATATGACTGGTCCTTTAACTCTAACCTGCCTTACAGCAACTAGGTCTGTCCCACCGAGGTGCATGATTAATGTTAGCACTTGATCATGGGTCCCATTGCAGCCCCTCCCCCCCTCTCTGTGTTCATATGGCAAGCTTTATCTGCCAGTGACTATCTGTCGGCACGGATAAGCTGACAGGCCATTGGTCGGTGGAGGAGGATGATGTGTTCAGAATGTTTGATGGGCCTTGCCGTGCTTCAAAATGAAAGTGAAAAAAACACATTGGAACGTGTGTGACTTCTCCAGGCGCTATTGATTTCAGCAGGTGAATGGATTGGCAAATGAAAAAAGCGAATAAAGAAAAAAAATCAATATGGATGATACGTCTGGCTTTTTTAAAGGGACACTGACTGTGTAAAAGCAACAAGGGAAGAAATACTAAAATGACAGGATTACTTTAGCCAGTGTTTTGAGTTGTACAAGTTGTGTTAACGCTAGACACTGCAGGTGAATAAGGTCTAATGTAATGAGTGAACTATATCGTAAATCAGACAATTAACATTATACAAACAAATCATTATAACAAATACCTTTTTAATAGTACTAAGAATGATTATGGAAAACGTAGTTGATGTTGGTGCTTTAGAAGTTGTGATTCATGGTTAGAGTATTGAACAAAATGCAATTTTGAGATAATGGCCGTTAAAGATGGTTGTATAGGAGAAATGTACGGACGCCAATCACTTCCATTTAACATTTTGGACCTTTTATTTATAGCGGTAAGTATGAAAGCTGTGTGCTTGAAAAAAAAACAATGTTTTTGCCTACACTGTCTCGCCTTAAAACTCACTGTTGGATTCCAATTAGCCTGGGGATTTAATGGCAATCCTCCTAACATACATTTTGCTTTTAGTATCCGTTAATTAAGAAATAAATAATACTCAAAGATTCATCTTGTTTCCTCACTATGTAGTTGACTGTCAAGCCTTATTATTGTCCACAGTGCGTAGAAACACAAGATAAGCAGCAAGAATTACACATAGTGGCAGGTATACAAAGCGTGACAAGCAATTAATTCGAAACATTTTAACAACTAATTAGTCAAGGAAAAATAAGAAAGATTATTTTAATTCCGTATCATTTGGACATTTGGTCTGTCAAAACAAGCTCTCTCACCGTGGGCTGTGGGAAAAATTGTTCTGGACAATTCTCGCTATTATACAAAAGACTGCACTAGAACACATAATTATCTGTGAAAATAATAATGTGGTGCTGCCTTATTGACAGTGTTTTTCTTTTTCCCCCACACATAAATTGGTGTATCTGAGCCTGGGCTGTGTGACATTAATTTAGTCCTCCCGTCCTTGTCCTGTACTCTTTGTCAAAGGGGGACATTTTACCAATGATACTTAAATTCAAATTAATTACGGGAAATGTTCTCTTATTGTGAAAGGTCGCTGATTCTAAATGAAGTTATTGTGCTGTTGTATAGTTAAAGCCCCTGACCTTGTTTTGATTGCATCATGATCCGTCTCATACAAACAGATAGTGTGTGAATAAACAAGTAGGTAAATGAAAGCAGATTCTAGAAAAAAAACCTTGAGATTTGGACGAGGCTTCTTAATACATGTATTTATTTTGATCAGTTCAATAAAACATGATGAGCAACAACCTTCTCTTATTCAGAATCTGCTGCATTTTCTTTACATAAAAAAAACGATAATGTTACGCTGGGTTTTGTATATCATCTGAACGGGATCATTTGAGGTTGTCACAGCAGCAGAGAAAACTATAGCCCCTTTTACACAGCCAGTGAAAGCCGGGAATATGCCGGCCTTTCGGCCCTCCGCCCTGCTGTTTAAATGCGACAGTTGCGGAACGAGGGAAGAAAGGTGCGAGAGATTGTTCCGGGAATTTTACTACCTCGGGGGTAGTAAGATTCCCGACACAATCAGTTCCGCCTCTCTGTTTAAATGCTCCAGCTTGTTGTTGCGGAACAGGGGGGCGTTTGACGTTCCATAGCCTACGTTCTGACCATGTTAGCAGTTGAAGGACTTGTATTTAACATTAATCACGGCGGCCTGATGTCCCGTAAAAATCACCAAATAAAAGGAACGGAGTATAATCTATCTGATCATGAGGTCAGTTGCTCAATCCAAACCCCCACGCTTCATTTTGCAGAGTGTATGAGTGTATTTCTGCCCAGGAGAAGTTGTACAATGGGAAAGCTAGGCTAGGCTAAGTAAGGGATAAAGTATAGCGAAGGGGTCACTTGCTAGAAATAAAGACCGACAAGCTGAAGCAGCTTGAAGGTCTTTATTTCTAGCAAGTGACCCGTTCGCTATACATTATCCCGCTTATTACATGGCTACTACAAAAAATAAAGCAATTCATTGAAGCAACATGTTGTTTTAACAGCCAAAAACAGTCCGCTACACGGTCGGAACTCACTCAGTAGCAACGGTTACTATGTCAAGCTGCGGCCAGTAGTACGCCAGTAAATAGGAACGACCAAGGATACGACCTAGTAACGGGGGAATAGTCTGCTCGCCCCGCTAGACTGTCTGCTTCAGCTGACTGAAGGCTCCGGCTCAGCTGTTAGCCACAGAGCTACTGTTTTGCTAACACAACTCAAGACGTGAAGAGGTGAAGTGGATTGATTTTGTCAGTTTGGTTAACAGTCCCAGTGATGTTGGACACAGCGCGTAGCGAGATCAACTGGCACATCGTGGGGACAGTAAAATATGGCCCTCTTACTGCAAGCTCCAGCACTTCTGCTCTCAATTCACCTGCCAGTGTTGTTGTTGTAAAGCAGCTGACTGGCGCGGTGCTAAATGTTTACGTCACACCTGACGCTGTTTACAAGCACCTCTTTCATTCCGGAGCGCTGTGTAAAAAGAGCTACTGATGCGCCAGCAGGCCGGCGTTGCTTGCTTCTGTGTAAATAACACAGAAGCAAGCAACGCCGGCATTTTGGAGTGATGTTGTTCCGTCAATATGCCACAATCTCTGTGTAAAAGGGGCTATTGATTGAAATTTATGAAAATTGTTGCTTGGGTTTGACACAAAATAGGGACAAGTTGGAGTTATCTGGAGTGTACCACTGACATGGAAGTACACTCTAATGTTACGTATAAATGTGCTGTATATATGTCTAACTAGCGGGATGTTGGCCTTCGGAATCATCAAACACTGAATACTTTACTGCCTTCTACCATATCCCCATTTCTGAATTGACTTAACGCTGTCATTTCCTGTGTTTTATATAAAAAAAACCCCAGGGAGTGTGAGCTCCACTTTGATCTGACAGCGGAAACTTTTGCTTCTCGCTTCTCCCTCCTGTCATCTATTATACTATTAATATTAATTATTATAATATTAATATTTATATACATTTTCCTCCCAGATTCGGCAGGTATAAAGTAATCAAGAAAGACGTTATAGCCAACCCCTTTGATCCAGCTCTGAGGACTGCAATCTCCTCCGCTATAGGAGTAAATAACACATGGAGGTTACACTTTGTCTGTATGGTTGAAACAGGCGTGGTGCTGAACGTACACTGTAAAAAATTAACACAAACTTGCCTACTAAAGACCTTTCGGTAAAGTCAATTCAAGTTGTAGAGTATGTAAGTACTGTATGTACTAAGTACACTCAACAAAAATATAAACGCAACACTTTTGTTTTTGCTCCCATTTTTCATGAGATGGACTTAAAGATCTAAAATTCATTCCAGATACACAATATTACCATTTCTCTCAAACATTGTTCACAAATCTGTCTAAATGTGTGATAGTGAGCACTTCTGCTTTGCTGAGAGAATCCATCCCACCTCACAGGTGTGCCACATCAAGATGCTGATCTGACATCATGATTAGTGCACAGGTGTACACTTTAAGTAACATTACATATAAACTATACCGTAGATGATATAAGTTATCATCTAAGTGTCACGTGGAGTTGTTAACTCATCTAAACAGAAAATAATAAGTTGGCTTAAATGCAGGCAGTTTTCAATACAACTAAATGGTTGTTGTTACTTTAAACAGTGAAGATAGTTGCCTTAAAAAAATGTTGATTTTTCCTAGTTTTTTATTTAGTTTTTTACAGTGTACCCGTAGCCACGCTTCAATATAGCCCCGAGGACGTCTTCCATATTAATAAACCTGTTTTTTTTCTTTTGTGTGATATTTCAGGTATGGTGAACTACAGTGAAGTGTCTGGCTACCCCCTGGTCCAGCACTGGAGCCTCCGCTCTGTGCTCTACCACGTCAAACTCAACCAGTGGGTCCTCTCTCAAGGTAAATCACTTTGCCCTCCTGGCTATTCATTTGCAGCCGTGGAAAACATTAAGAGACCACTCCAAATGTTCAGTGTCTCTTGTTTTATTATTTATAGGCATATGTTTGAGTAGAATGAACGTTTTGGCTTTAATTGATAAACTACTGACAACATTTCTACCAAATTCACAATAAAATATTGTCATTAAGAGCATTTCCATGAAGTAATGTAGAGATGAAGATTGAAGAAAAATCCAGACTGGTCTCTTAATTTTTTCCGCGGCTGTATATAGCCCACATAAATGGTTATGACTTTTCTTTTATATACATATATATATATATTTTTTCTTTTTTTAAATGATGCACTACAGGAAAAACACATCATTTGTTATTACTGATTGTTTGTTTATGATGGAGGAACACCACGCGTGTGTCTCTGCGGTGAAAACTTTCCTGTTCTCTGCGGAGAGAAACACAACACCGTCAGCCATCAATTATTTATCACGCTGTAATTAATGATATCAAGGGTAGCAGCTCATCGTGACAGCTCGGGTTACTTTACTTTATATTTCATTTAAATGTTTGTGCTATAAACAGGCATACTGCCATCTTTAAGAGAGGCTGACAGGTAGATTCTGTCTGTCTGTCATTAATCTGTGGTAGAAATGTCCTTCTGACTTTAGCTGTTAGTATATACCATGAGAAAGAAAGAAAATTGAAAAAGAATTAAACAGCATAATTTGTAATAATGTATTAACGGCCAATTTGTAGGTAATACGACCTCAAAAAATTAGTAATTGGCCAATAATGTAAAAACAATTCTAAACCAATAATGTTATGACTTTCTTCCCATACGATATAAGCTTGCATTGTTGGCTGGTTGTTACATTATTTGCCACGTTTAAAAATGTAATAACTGAAGCCGATAATGTAGTAATAAAACTTACACCACTTCATTTAAGTCTGATTTATTGGCTATACAGTATCACACTCCTTACCAGGGCCGGCGGTAGCCAGGGGCCAGGGTGGGCCGTGCCCACCCAATCAAAAAAAAAAAATTTTTTTTTTTTTAGGTGGAAGTCCAGACCCACTATCAGACGGACCTGTTCATTCGCTGTCCAAGAAAATGTCAAATAAAATTCAGACAATTAATTAATACTAAAGAATATACCATTACCATGCATTGCTTCTAATTGTATTATTGGGTGGGCAGGACAGCCTGCCTCCAAGTTACCCACCCACTTAAAGTGGTCACTGGTCAGCAGAGCCGGCCCGAGGCATAAGCGAAATGAGCGGTTGCTTAGGGTCCCGACTGCCAGGGGGGCCCCCCCAATTAATTTTTTTATTTCGTTGTTTTTTTAAGTTTGTGTGTTTGATATCAACATCATATTATGTAAATGTAAATTATCATACAATAAAAGGAATACAATGTGTTGGTAGATAGTTAATAGCTTAATAATTGAATCAGTTCATCTGGGAGGTAATCCGAGGTTAACTGATCACGTCACGTTCAAGTCCATGGCATGCACAGTTAGTATTGAGTTTATTTAAAAATATTTGAAAATGGGGCTGCCCTCAGTTGCCCATGCACTGTGTATAGTCTATAGCCTATTTCAGCCTCGTCTGTGGAAAAAAAGATAACTGGACAACAGAGTTCTTCTGCTTCGTACCTCTCACTGCATTTAAATGAATTCATTATATTACAGAAAAATATGTCCCGTAAAAGAAAAAGAGCACCAAGCCCATCCCAGAGGACCCTGCATAATATTTTTATATTATTTCAAATTTCTATTTCTATGGAAAATCCATGTGTCTTTCTTCAATAGCTTCAAATTCATCCGACCCAGTGTCTCCAAATTATTTGTTCACACAAAATTCCTCAGATTTAGCCTCTTAATTTTCCTCTCAAAGTGCACCAGATTCATGCATTTCACTTTAAAAAGGTAAAAAAAAAAAAACTCCAGCTCGTCGCCGTAACAGACTTGAGTGGGCAAATGCTCACATTCGATGGCGTCTGGCGCGTTGGAGAGGTGTTCTCTTCACGGATGAATCTCGCTTTACATTGTTCAGTGCAGATGGCAGACAGCGTGTGTGGCGTCGTGTGGGTGAGCGCTTTGCTGATGTCAATGTTGTGGATCGATTGGCCCATGGTGGTGGTGGGGTTATGGTATGGGCAGGCATCTGTTATGGACGAAGAACACAGGTGCATTTTATTGATGGCAGTTTGAATGCACAGAGATACCGTGATGAGATCCTGAGGCCCATTGTTGTGCCATACATCCATGAACATCACCTCACGTTTCAGCAAGATAATGCACGGCCCCATGTTGCAAGGATCTGTACACAATTCTTGGAAGCTGAAAATGTCCCAGTTCTTGCATGGCCAGCATACTCACCGGACATGTCACCCATTGAGCATGTTTGGGATGTGCTTGACCGGTGTATATGACAGCGTGCACCACTTCCCACTAATATCCAGCAACTTCGCACAGCCATTGAAGAGGAGTGGACCAACATTCCACAGGCCACAATTGACAATCTGATAAACTCTATGCGAAGAAGATGTGTTGCACTGCATGAGGCAAATGGTGGTCACACCAGATACTGTCTGGTTCTGAGTCCCCAGACCCCCAATAGAGCAAAAAAATGCACATTTCAGAGTGGCCTTTTATTGTGGACAGTCTAAGGCACACCTGTGCACTAATCATGGTGTCAGATCAGCATCTTGATGTGGCACACCTGTGAGGTGGGATGGATTATCTTAGCAAAGCAGAAGTGCTCACTATCACACATTTAGACAGATTTGTGAACAATGTTTGAGAGAAATGGTAATATTGTGTATCTGGAATGAATTTTAGATCTTTAAGTCCATCTCATGAAAAATGGGAGAAAAAACAAAAGTGTTGTGTTTATATTTTTGTTGAGTGTATCTATGTGTATAGTATATAGCTCTGGACTACCACCATCCAGGTTGCCCAGTCCCAAAGCTTTCTCTTCAATCAGCTCAGGCTGCCTACAGTTAATACTGCGATTAAAATAAAAAAGATACATTATGTTGTATATAATGTATATTATATGTTATTCATAAACATTTTGGAGAAAAAAAACATGCAAGAATCAAATCTCCCACACAGCAACACTCAAAGTTTATTTGCATATTGTGTTCTACACAATTCACAGTAAATGTGCCAAAAATCATACGCAGAGATCTTACAAGGGCAAAACATTTTTGCTTGCGCGCTCTGCTCACGCTCGCATCTTCGGTCTCTCTGCCCAGTGTGCCCACCTAAAATTTCTGCAGGCCCACCCTAATCTGACTGTCTAGAACCGGGCCTGCTCCTTACTATTGCCTTTTTCAACATTCTTAAATACCTGATCACACAAACACCGCTTCACAACATGATGATTAAAAACATATTACTTTGTAGCTCAGTGGGTATAACGTACCCAGCTAAAGGCCCCCCAGCAGACCTGGGTTTGAATCCCACCCGGGTCAGTTATCTGCATGTCCTCTCCTCTTTGCCCCATTTCAACTCTGTCTCTCCAATCTGTCTAATACAATGAAAATACCTTGCTTGGAATGTTATAATGGCGTTAAAAGGTTCTAGTTGGTTCCATTAAATCAAAATAAACCCTTGTTAAAACAGTCAATTATGAAGTGGTTGTTGCAGTGCTGTTCAGCTGCAGCACTTGGACAGAACTCTGAAAGGCAATACATGCTTGAGGGTCGAGTTCCCTTTAATGGCAAATAAGCCAAATGTCACTTCAAAAGTAAAACGCTGCTATAAAAACACAACCACACAAGGAGAAAAGACACAGAGCACACACAATTCTGTTTGCTCTCTCTTAATTGTTTTAAATACTCAGAAAACATTTGATTTACCAATGGATCCAGAGGCAACGAGTGCACTGGAATGCTTATAAAGGTAGGTTTCCACACAAAATGGAAATTAAGCAGAATTAACATTAAATATACTCTAAACAGAGAGATTGTTTCCCACATACAATAATAAATAGGCAAACACACAGGCCATCTGCTCATTAACGAACTCGTCTTTTATGTATGATACTAAGAGTGCATGGTGTGGGAGGCCCTATGCGAATAAAGTAACTTAACAAACTTATCCTAACTATATGATTATTTTCTTGTGTTTAAAATGGTCACACATTTGTCTCCCACTTTGGGTCATGCAAACAAACACAATTAAAGAAAGTTAAGCCTATATGGTATGACATAAAATAGAAACTAACACCAAAAACCACACCAACTAAATAGCATGGGTCTTGAGCTGTTTTTAAATGTGTTCACAGAAAGTCCCTGCTGGAATGGGCTGTATGAGTGCAGTAG
Organism: Hyperoplus immaculatus; assembly: GCA_949357725.1. Lineage (NCBI taxonomy): Eukaryota > Metazoa > Chordata > Actinopteri > Uranoscopiformes > Ammodytidae > Hyperoplus > Hyperoplus immaculatus. The sequence continues at coordinate 25,513,029 of OX442359.1, forward strand.
CTCCACTATGTAGGCAGGCGCCTCATTGATGGATGGAACGGGGATCCGCATACAGACAATATCATTTAATTTTATTTTTCCTTGTCTTTTTTCCCCTCCGTCGCTCTGAACCGATAGCTTGTCACACATATCACAGAGCCTTGTATCCATGGCGAGTAGCGATGCATATTCTGACAGTGCCTGCCATGCAAGCTTCCACATAATACGATAAGTGTGGACAGGTATTTAGTCAAGCAATACTTATTCTTCTGAAAGCCTGCTCCAAGGATGCTGACACGCCGAGATTACACTGACTATTTCCTCAAGGCGTTTGCACCAAAAACCTAGATATATTATTCTATGAAAATGTAACTGCTTGTTTTTCTCCTCCCTCTTCTATTTGCTTCACTACATAACGGTAGCTGTTTAGTCGGCAGTGTTTCAAAGTGAATTAAAAAAAAAAAAGTCAATCATTCTTCCTCCGGCCTAAAGGAGTGTGTCATTTCATAATTTAGAATTTGTCATTTTTTTAAGTGCATGCATAATTCACGCTTCCCCTTGTAAATAGTTTCCTTTCCGATAAGTGTTGCCACCTTACTGTAACACACAGCCCCATGCCACCTCTAATGCATTTCCAATGGAGTCGTGGCTGTGGTTTGAAAGTGGCTGCCACATCTGCTGAGGCCATGGTTTCAATTTCGACTCGGCAGCCTGCTTCTCCCTTTCTTTTTTTTTTTACTCCAATTTCCCACTTTGGCTCATCATATTTCAACAAGGCACACAGGAGGGTACCCATAAGGCTAGGCTACCCATTTGTACATCTGATATCAGAGCCCCTCATCGCTCATCCTCGCTGTGCTCTCTGTCTCTCACTTCAGTGGCCGCCTAATTTAATTTAGGAGTAGGAGAAGTAAGAGCGAGCGGAGCGTGAGTGGTGAGATATTAATACCGCTTCTCCTGGAAATTATAATGACAAATCGCTGTTACACTTTTTTTGGCTTTTCAATATTTACTCAGATGAAAATTCCTCAGAGAGACTTGGTCATTTTGTGATAGTGTGTGGTCAATGGTGCAATCGCAGTGGCCACCTTAATAGACTCACATATTTTGAGGCGTGTTTGTGCGTGAGGGCTTAGGGCTGTCTCACTGTCAAATGATCAAGCCAACGGGGGATCTATCTGTGCACTTTATGTACAAATTCCGTAAGTCCACAGTTCTGCAGACTTTGCTTGAGGGGACTACCCACAGTTCATAGCGCCGTGAATTTAGATATGGACATTGTGTGGGGGAAGCTCCCGTTTTGTTGCTAAATTACACTCCTATTTAATAATTTCTTTAAACCTTCCTTAATAATTCAGTATTGAAAAAAAAAATGCATTCAATTGATAATTTGGAAATCACCTGTTGTCCCGTCCAGAATCTGCAGCACATTGATATCTGGCAGTCGAAGTGCCTCAGTCGTAAAAAAGAAGTAGTAAATGTAGATTAAAAAGTCTGAAGCCCACAATAGTTTGCAGCATGTTGTGGTGTCGCCAAGGCAACAAAATGTGTTGTAAAGTGCCATCCCATTTGACAATGTTTAGCCCCTTGCAGCCTCTGAAGCACACAAGATAAGGTCAGCTAAAAGAACACTTATTGCAGAAAATGCACTTTTTCCAGTTTTTTCAACCATTATATGTGTCCCCCGTCCGACTAAAAACTCTGAAAGTATGAGAACCTTCCCGAAAAAACCTCAGATTCATCACCCTGTATGACATAGTAAGGGGTGAAGCCACCAACCAACTTAACTTAGCCCTCCCTCCACCTGTGATAAGCCACACCCCCCAGATCCCAATCAGACTGGCATTTTTGGAAGGTGGGGCTTAAAGAGACTAAAACTGAGTGTTTCAGACAGAGAATGAAAAGAAGAGATTCAGAAATGGCACTGTGAGAAATATAACGTTTGTGTGTGGACACTACACCATGAAAACTGTTTGGAGTAGAAATCCAAGTTATAATTTTTAACTTCAAACATCAGCATAAGATGTGCCCTTTAAGTCCGTTTGGGTTTAGCGCTCGATTGCTGTAGGACAGACATTGGATTGGGCCAATGTATCACACCAAACATGCTTTCTGCTTCTGCATCCCCGGTCGTTGGATTTACTAATTAGTGCTAGGGAGATGTCTTTTTGCTTGTTTCACAGTCCCCACTGTCTTCTCGGCAGACCTATACACACTGGTTGGTAGAAATCCTATCTTCCACACCATTATAGAAAATCTTTTAATTTCAGCCAAGGGTCTCTCCTATAGGACACACGGTCCCTCAGGTGGTCTCTGCCGTCGCCATCTAAATGAGCTATAAAAAAGAATCCTTAACCCTAAAGGCTTCCACTGCCACTTATCCTGGTACAAATAAAGAGGAAACTGATCTTTTAACCTTTTTTAGTCATTCTGATGTCTCACACCAATGCACCCACAGGACTGTGTTTTTATATATGGTTAGGACTGAGTGGGCTTTAAGACGAAACCTCAAGACTTTTTCAAATGAATAAATGTACAGCAGTTCAAGGCAAATCTCTTCTCAGAGCCCACGCGGCTCATTCTTTTATATTCATATGGGTTACTCTGGCCTTCATGAGCGTGAAAGACAACTGATACGACAGAGGAAAACAAGATGCAGACAAGAAAAAGGGAATAGAGACGCAGTACGAATAGGCCACCTGTGGAGGATCAAAGCTGTACCGAACAACAGTACGGTGTAAAAGATAGTTTCATTACTTATTTATTCACACCAAATGTTGGTTTCTCTGATTGTGATCCTTCGTCAGGTCTGTGGCTGTGTTTGAAAAGCCCTACTAACTTTGCCTTCAATTTGAGTATGTGGTTGTGTATGCGAGTTTGTGTAGGCAAGAAATGCCAGGAGGATTTCTTACTTCAAGGAAGATTGTGTATGGATCGATAAGTTACTTTTCCTACTCAACCGACCCACAATGCATTGCGTCTTTTCGAACGACAAAGACGTTTTTTTTTTTAAAGGTTGTTATTAATTGCTTCTGTATACTTATTTGTAAACGGTCCGACGTACCTCGCATACACAATCTGTCAGGGTTTCAGGAAAAAGACAGACAAGAACCCAATTGCAAGACACAAAACAGTTCAGGTGCAGCAACAAAGTTTAATTGGAAGTGGATGACAAACCAGGTAGTAAAACAGCGTGGCAACAAGTCCAGTTGGGGCAGGCAAAAGGGTAATCCAAATCAAAAGTCCAAAAGACAGGTAGAAACACAAACAGCCAGGCAGGATCGGAACACAGGATGACATCTGAATGCTGGAAAGCTGGGTGAACACACTAGGACGTCTGACAATCTGGCAACTGACTGAGGGAACTGAACTGAGATATATACTGGGGCTGATTAACTGATGAGGAGCAGGTGAGTGTGGGGCAGACCAGGTGAATGTAATAAACAGGGAGTGCAGAGCAGAGGGGTATACTACAAAGCAAACTCAACAGAGCCCGGCTCTCTTTTTTTGATCTGGTTCAACATAACACATACCCTCGTTCAGAGCTAACCGGTATCACGAAGGCAGTTATCAACCTCTTATGTTGAACGAGGGTTTCAGCTTCAGGCTCTGTGCGCGTCCCCATAAGAGGGGGCGTTTGGCCGTCATTTGACTCTGCTTCCGCACAGACTGGACTGATCTTGTGCCGCTAACTTTACACTAACGGACTGATTGCGAGCAGCTGACTTCGCTGACTTCACAAGAGTTTGTCAGTCTGAATGATCACAGAACAGCAGAAAACAGAGAGCCGAAAAAAATTCATACTGCAAATAAGGAGAGAGTGGAATGTTGTCAGAAAATTGGGCTACTGAATTGATTAATTTATTTTACAGATCGTTCTCGCAGTGCGTAAGGTGACATTATAAAGCAATTAAAGGTTGAACTCGGATTTAAACAGTACACCATTTAGCCTAGTTGATAATCCTACACTTAAGAATCTGATTTAAGTCTGACACTGTCCCCTAATGAATAGCATAGCCTATGTGGAAAATCACGTTAGTTTTGGGCCACATCAAAATTAATACATTTTTGACTTTGATTTAGGCTAATAGCCATTTATTTGCATCTTATAAATACCATTAAAATAAATAGCCTAGAGACAAAACCTGTAGGCTAGTCTGTATTTTCCGGACAAATATGAATCTACTGTGAGAAGCTTAACCTGCGAGTCTGCAGCGATGTCTGAACTGTGACAGCTTTTCACCTGTCACGTCCCAACTGTAATCGCTACTGATGAAAAGAAAGAAGCCTACAGTGAAATAATGTTGCAACCTGTGATTTTATAGAACGCTTCATTAAGAGCCAGTGTGTGTAGATCGCCAGGTAAAATCATTTGAGGTGAGAGCATGGCACTGCATAGGTCTAGGCTATTTTAAATTTTCTGCATCAATAACTGTATGCATGTGGCAAAAAGCTGCAGCGCAATGTTACAGTTCACTCTAATGTAAGCCTTATGTCACGGCTTCGTTTCGTTCATTAACTTACTGATCAATAAGTTTACTGATTTAACTAGTTTACTCAGTGAGAAGTATCGCTCAGACAATATAGTCAGGTCCGCGCCTCCGCGGAATTTCAAAAGGTGTAGTTTCCTTAAAGGGCAGCGCTCTAAGAGCCGAATTTAAGCTCAAACTCTGGAACAAAAACTGGTCTGGGCAGGTTAGCCGTGCAGCCTCTGTTACCACGGTGATCTAGCCAGGTAGAAAGAGAGCCACCTTTCGTGATACTGAAAACTCTGGCTTTAGACCGCTTTAGACTCAACAGACCTCGCTCAGCCCTTAATCTCGCTTCGTAGTACACCCCTCAGGAGGGAGTGGCCGGGTCTGAAATGACATGAAAGTTAGAAAGGAAACCAGGAAAACAGACATATGAAAACAAACTAAGGTTGCGTTCCGAATCGCATACTCTTTCTTTTTTCTATTCTACATACTACATCCGACGATAAAAAGAATCTCGTTAGGATGCAGTAGGCATACTATTGGGACATACTTTACTCTCTTATTTCATCATAACATTGCGCCTTGATCTTGCCTCTTTCTTTTATATCCGTCGCATCCCCGTTTGTTTTCATATGGAGGCTTCGTCGATGTTACGTCACTTCACATGCGCACTGGATTGTGGGTCAGAATCGCCCAAATAGGATGCACTTTTCAACACTAACAATCTTGGCCGCATGAAGTAGGACATCCGGGTACTTCTAACCATCCTTATTCTGGCCACAAGAATCGGGACATCCTAAATCTTTTTTCTACATACTATATAGTAGAAAGTATGCGATTCGGAAGGCATCCTAAATACTGGCTGAAGTTGTGACACAATCGATCGTTAAGTAGACAGTATGTAGTACAGTGACGTGCGGTGAGGTCAGTGAGTGGGTAGGCACTGAGTTCTGAAAGCCAGATTTCTCTAAACCTATATATTGTTAAATCAAAAACAATAAACAACAAACAGGCACGCACGGCCGATTTCAAATAAGTTCCTCCCTTTCTTTCTTTCTTTCTTTCTTTCTTTCTTTCTTTCTTTCTTTCTTTCTTTCTTTCTTTCTTTCTTTCTTTCTTTCTTTCTTTCTTTCTCTCTCTCTCTCTCTCTCTCACTCACTCACTCACTCACTCACTCACTCACTCACTCACTCACTCACTCACACACACACACACACACACACAGACGGGACGTATATGAAATGTCACGACGGTGACTTCAGGTTTGCCCGTAGCCTACTGTAGTTTGGTCTAAATGATTAAACATCGCATCCATCGACTTAACGGACCCGTCCCTCACACCGAGGGCCGAAAAAACGTAAGGCAACAAGTCAAACCTTCGCCGATTCAAACTACCGGTACTACTTCTATTCAACTTAAAAATAAAAGACAGCATTCATCATTATGTAGGACTACAGCATAACTGATGGCAACTCCACTCCATAAACTTTATCTTAATAGATAAAGTACCAGTAGCATATGCCCCATGGACCTGTCCAGCATCAGAATGTAACCATTTATCCACATTGCAGAGCTTAGGTTTGTCCGTCAGTAACAATGAAAACACAACTGCTCAATTGAATATAAAATGCAGAATGGATTGCACTCGGTATCAATTCATCCAACTTTATTATTAAATAAACCCCAAAAAAGTTTCTGACTCACCAATCTGACTCCCTGGCTGTAAAAATAAGCAAGACGATAGTAATCCAGTGACAGTCTGACTGACAGCACAGCTAGCTAGCATCCTTCCGTTCATGTAGGCTACCTGTCCGTTTGAAATGCTCGAACATTGTTGGTCCCTGTTGCTGCTGTACACCGTCCAAGGCTGGCGCAGGCCTTTCTCTTGCTATTCATTCTGTTCCTTTTTAAATTATAATCCAATTTGTTAAAATTCCTCCAGTCTGAAATATCTGCGGGCACGGCACGGCAGCTGCAATGTTGACTTAAAAATCCGCGGGGGTAACGCGACGTGAATGAGCATAGCCAACGTAATGACGTTGGCCTAAGCTGCGTAAATGTCTAGTAATATCTCGATTTTAATTGGTCCGTGAATGATATGTAACGTAAAGGCTTATGTGGCATACCATTTACGTAAAAAAGGCACAAAGAATTATGCTTATTTGCGTACATGTTAAATAATACAGAATCAAGTGCGCATGTGCGAAAACTTTTTTTCTTGCCGTCCACAATGAATAGGCGCAAAGGCACTGATTCTTTGCCGTACACAATGAATGGGAAACAGCAAAGGCACAATATTTTTTTGGCGTAACTTACTAACTGCCACGTTTCGAATCAAAACGTCTACACTTTTTTAAAGTAATCGCGGATTACATGTAAAGATCGAAATAATCAACAGTAATAATACAAATATAAGTTTATTAAATAAAAAAATATATTTTATTTTATTTTATTTTTATTTTATTTTTTTGCACACGGCGCCAGGGTAGGCACTGCCTACCCTGCCTACCCTGACCGCACGTCACTGATGTAGTATATACATTTTGAGTATGTAGGAGGGAGGACCTAAGTAGGCCGCTTCCAACACAGCCCATGTGTGGACGCTGTGCATTAGCAGCCATATTAGGTTTAAATGGTTCAGGAATAGTAAGCAGCTGGCTCAGATGTCCACTAAACTCATTGAAGACTTTCAGTACCAGACGCGTGACAGACACTTCCCAGGCACCCACTATCATTTCATATACCATACCATTCATGTACAGTAGGCTATAAAGACACCTAGACACATTTCCCTTAAAAAACAAGTTTGCAGCTGCCACAAAAAACTAGTTTGACTGTGTGCCGATACCTGACACTCGTTTTGTTTACATTCAAACCGAACGATGCAATGTAGCTAAACAAACTGATTTTTTTTCCCTTTTAGCCCAGTATATTTTTAATCCAATTAAAAAAATAATCCAATACAATTTTTAGCCCATTTAAATATGTATTTCTAATTCTGTTTGAAGTGAAAGCAATCGACTCAATGGTGGTTTGTGGTTCTCTCTCTCTCGGTCTACCCAGCTTTCAGCTCGGCCATCCATTCTCTGGACGGGGCCACACAGCGCGCTGACTTTGTCTCCATCCTGAGGGAGTTCGGGAACCACTACGTGCAGGAGGCGGTTTACGGCTTCCAGGAGTCCTGCACCATCTGGTATCCCAACAAACAGGTCCAGAGACAGCTGTGGCTCGAGTACCAGGACATCAGCAAAGGTAGGACACACACACACACACACACACACACACACACACACACACACACACACACACACACACACACACACACACACACACACTGTGACTGCATAATCTGTCACTCCCGCTAAAGGCATTGAGCTTTGTATCACTGTGAGTGCGTGTGTGTGTGTGTGTGTGTGTGTGTGTGTGTGTGTGTGTGTGTGTGTGTGTGTGTGTGTGTGTGTGTGTGTGTGTGTGTGTGTGTGTGTGTCTATGAGTGCGTGTTCAATAAGGAGTGGTCAAAGGAGTGGTCAAGTACAATAGAGAGTGACCAAAGGCCTCGTGGATGCTATTGGAGACTTGATTATTCTATAATACTACTTACTTAACTAAAGACTGTGTGTGTGTGTGTGTGTGTGTGTGTGTGTGTGTGTGTGTGTGTGTGTGTGTGTGTGTGTGTGTGTGTGTTGGGACCAACAAAGATATACTTAAACCTGGCATGGGACCCTTTTTTAACAAAACTCCTTTCACCTTTCTCTTGTTTCGCTTGTGCCCAGCCTGTTGTATAAATGGAATGGGCGCCCTCTGTGGCAGTCTATTAAAAATGTTCTTTAGGCCTTTCTTTAAACTGGTTATTTCTTTTTTTTCTGGACCCTCAATGAAAGTCTCTCTCGTAGATTATTTCAGTAGATCTTTTATGTTGTTGTGTGGACACCGTAAACCATGGGAACCAACTTTAACCAGCACTTCTACTTTAATAGTTCTTGTTTTTTTAATCTTCATGATTAAAAGGTGAGTTTGCCAATGTTAAACGTTGCTATACGATAAGCTGTTGATGTATCACTAGGTGTTAGTGGTTCACAAACCTTTTCAAACCCTTAGCCCTATCTCATAGTGATTTCCTTTTAATGACAGACCACATGCCCAAATCAACACCATAGTGCTCATGAATTCAAATATGTATTGTGACAGTATTGACTGCAATGTAAGAGCCTACTATCAATATAATATATATAAGTGCAGTTTACTGTAATAATATTTAATATAATAGTGAATCCTCCCACTCTCAAACTTTCCCTTAAATGGTGTTGTCATGCATATGGTAAAAGCTTACAATAGATGCGAGGCCAAGGCCAATACCCAGCACTGTTAGAGTTACTAACTGAATTGAGTGACGGGGAGTCTGATTCAATAACCTGCTTCCAAGTAAAGGTCCTTGTACACCTACACAGCAGCTGTTGTGTTGAATGTAATCTAGTGAAATTCATCCACGTAAATGACAGCTGCATGCTTACTTCACTTACTTCAGGGTGAAATCATATTGGCGCGTTGCATCTGTCTGCTGTTTGTAGGTGTGTGGCACAAAACAAACTATGCATCGCCACACTTGATTTGAATCGAGTCTCACACTGTATTGGTATACGTGCTGCAGCATAGAGCGAGCCTCTGCAATATAACCAGCAGTTTTTTTTTTTTTATCAAGCAATTACTATAAACTGCACAAGCACTCTTCGGAAGCACTCCAAAGCACTTAAATGAACAAAAATAAGTAATGTCCGTTTTTCTTTTTATTACCTAGAAATGTCAGCGTATGTCAGCCATCCGTATTTTTGTCTTGGTGCACATGTGCTGGGTAAGTGGCACAGTGGCGATTAGTAATAGCCCTGTGTCTTTTTCGCCCCTGCCGTTTCACATAAATGGCTCATACAATGTCCGCAGTAGTTTCCCTTTAGTTTTGCCTGGGCCACACTTCATCCCTTTCCCTTTTACAGTGACCAAGGACAAAAGAAAACCTGCCACGCTGTTAAATCCTGCTTAGTGTGGCACTGACAGAAGGCATTAGGTGACTGGGTTTAGGAGTGCATGGAGTGCAAAGTACTTTGTTTGGATTGTACTGCATCTTCCAACAATATAGTTGTGCTTAATAGACATGGCCCATATTTGTTAATAAGATAATAGGATGGAACAGTGTGTAATTAGTGAACTTTTATTTATCGTTAAACACTACAGTAGTTTCATCTTGTGTCTTATAAGTGAGGAAAATAAATTACATATCTCTACATAAGTATAATGGGTATTAGATTATAATACAATCATGTTCAATTTCCCGCGAAAACATGTAGGCCTACTATAGTTTCCTATTATTTCCTGGAAATGACCTGATATGTAACTGTACATTTTTGGAAATGTTTTGTCAGAAATACATTTGTAATATGTTACTGTTAGCATTAGATAAAATAGTGCCAAGTTGGTATACGTCCAATTAATTGATTACAATTCATTACTAGCTTAACCGGTTTCAGTGCACAGCCGGTCAGCTGGACATTAAACGTGAAATGTGTGTACAGACAAGCATATTCATTAAAATTCTAAAAGCCAAAAAGTTTCCAATTTTAGAATAACAATTAAAGTAATAAATACGGAAATTAGTTCTTAAATGCAGATTCCTCTGAAGTTCAACATCTGCTTATAGACTTAACAACTTAATCCCCAGTTCCTCTTTAAGTATCAAATCGAATTGGTTTTATCAGGGGCATTTTGAATAAATTACCGGTAGATAAAAAACTAAAGCATTGCCGAAACCCAGACTTAGAATTACTTGGAATGTTTTATTATAATTTACACTTATTTTACAGCTGCTTCTACCGTACCATTGCTTTTCGATCGATTCAAGCATGGTACCTGTTGTTTATCAGTCTTCATGTTGAAGCTACACAGCAAATACGTCGGTGTTAAATGGTGGGTGTTGGTGTTAAATATAGAGTGTTGGTGTTGTATTAACACCGCTGGGGGACAAAATGACACTGCTTGTAATTTTTTTGAGAAGATTAAGTTGTCAAATCTGGGTGTTGTTTACATCGTCGTTAAATTTGGTCATGACGTAGATACTAGCCACGCCTGCAAATCATTCTCCTGCTCTTTGGGGCGGCAGTGGCGAAGTGGGTAGGGCGTTCGCCTCTGGTGTGCAGGGTCGGAGGTTCGATCCCCCGTCTCCCCGCCACATGTCGAAGTGTCCCTGGGCAAGACACTGAACCCCAAATTGCTCCCGATAGTTAGCTTAGTTAGCTTAGCACCCTAGTGCTAAACCTACCCTGCGTGGTAGCTGCTGCTATCGGTGTATGAATGTGTGTGTGACTGGGTGAATGTGTACAAAAAACAATGTAAAGCGCTTTGAGTCTGTGATAAACGGAGATATAGCGCTATACAAGTCCATTTACCATTTTTACCATTTACCATACCAACCGCCATTTTCTTTCATATCTGGAGCTGACATTGGAAGATAACTTTGAGAAAGTAAGTAGATTTTTCAATTTTAACAATGTTAATTCAACAAACAATGAGTGTTACCTTTAACACTGAAATCTAACACCAACACCACAATAATGTTAAATTAACCCTGAAAAGTGTGGAACAGTGTTGAATTTTAACAATGAGAAGTGTTAGATTAACAAAAAATGAGTGTTACCTGTTTAACATTTTTAAAAGTGTTACTTTAACACTGTTGAGTGTGGACACATATAGACACTTTGCTGGTGTTAAATTTGACACCCTGGGTGTTAAATTAACACTCACAAATTTGCTGTGTACAATAACAAACAAACAAACACATTGGATTTGGTGTGCTTGGGGTGGAACCGCTGTGAAATACATCCAGAATCTATTCCCCCCCCCCTTCCCCTCCTGTCAGACCCGCGAGGAACAATGCCGATTGCTTGGAATGATTCAATCTAAGTGGGTAACTTGTTTCAGCCCTATAGTCCAGTACTGTCTGTTCTTCAGAAGAAAAAAAAAGTAATAGAGTCCATTGGCGAAAAAAGAGCTGAAATCAGACTCATTTTTCTTAATCTCTTCTTTGGGGCTTCTTGGAGAAAAATGTACTGGGCTTTTTTTTTTCTTGGAGGGAAGTAATGAGCTCACAGGAGAGTTTGATGATCCATGTCTTCAGCCCCTTTGCTCCAAATAACAAGGTGTGCCTCACTGTGTGCGTGCTCACTTCATATTCAGTGAAAAGCCAGGGCTGATCCTTTTCTAAATCTTAGCTGCATGGGGTCAAAGCGGCCACCATGCAGTTTGAAAGCTTATAGATGTATATGGTCAATGATGGAAACAGATTTAAGGTGAGACACTGCAAGGCGAAAATGTTTTGTTTTCAATCACTGGTCAGTTTAGATTTTTTATTTAATTTTTTTGCTATTTTACTTCCATAAAATATCTTATTTCTAAAAAATAAATGGTCCAAAATGTACATTAAGGTGTTTATTTGACCAAACGTTGTGTCTTTGCGTCTGTATGTTTCTCCAATACAACCATATTTAAAGGCAATTATCTTTACATTATTTATTTTTATTCAATACTCTGAACCAATAACGTCAACTTCTAAAGCACCTACATAAACTAAACCTTCCACAATCTAAAAGTTAATAAATAACCCATATACACCTGCAGTGTTTTACCTTAAAGAAAAAAGATGTATGCTGTCTAGTAGATAAACAATGGTCTCCATTTGACAACGTTTGTTGCGTTCACCTCGTGTGTGTCCCTGTAGCAGCTCAAAGCTTTTAATCTGGATCAATTCCATATGTGTCTGGTGTAAACAAGTTTATACTTCTGTATAAAACCTCATTCACATAATCAAGTACTGTGTGGGCTGCTTGAATAAACAGGAAGCCGGTCTCTTTGAAGTTTGTGTACACAATTAAACTCCTGACACGAGAACAAAATCAATAAAAAGCATCCTAGTTTCTGTCATTGTTTATTTATCGACTGTACATTACAACTCAACAGTACGTGAAAGAAGTTAATATTAAACTTACAGCAGTTGTTTTCTAAATGACCCAGGGCATGCACACACACACACACACACACACACACACACACACTCACACTACACATTACACAATGCCTGACCAGCATTGTCATGCTTGTAGAGACACAGCGATTACTCATCAGCGTGGTCAGTTGAAGTGTGTGTGTGTGTGTCCATGATGCCTTGTCTTGGTGATTAATAGCACCCTCTCCCCTGCACTAGGTTGCGATATGAGTTTCCTATTGTCAGACACATGACCTCAATCACCACGCCGGAGATCAGACACGGAACAGTCCAGGAGTCAATACTGCTCCGTTCATGTTGCAAACGCTTTATTACATCAAGGAAAAGTGTTGGGAAAAGTTAAAGAGCTTTTCAAAAGGCTGTTATAAGTTAAGCCAACATGTGGAAATACGGATGTACTCTCCACATTAGCTGGCTTTGGATAAAGACATGGATGCTGTTAAGTTATACGTCTACCTCTGTATCCACTGGCTAAAAGCTGCACTAAAAATGTATATAAAACACATTTATAAATAAATATTTGTATACTGACAGTGACTCAGATGTGTGGAATCGTGGATGTAATATGTAATATGCGTTGGTTTCTCTCAAAGCTCTCGTCGTCTCTGAGCTAGAGATACTCGATCAGCTCACTGACTCGTTGACCAATTTGAGAAAAACAAACTCACTGGCACAAATTAAGATGTTAGTGCAAATGATGCACAAGTAGTCATTGAATAGTTGAATTGGTTAGAATACGCTTTGAGGTCTGAAAAATAGTGTTGCATGGACTCGCTTAGAAGCACAACATTTCAACCACATTTCCAGCCTACTTTTCATCAGCTTTAACTCACATGGCAATTCAAACATTTTACAAGATGTGTGTTAAAAAAAAGACTGCCCCTGAACATATTCATAAAACTTTGAAAATCATCAGTTTCAATACTTTTGGGAAGAATCTTGCCCTTGTGATCAAAAAACTGTGTGGGCAGTGCAGAAATGTTTCAAGAACAGCCTCAGAACCTCTTTAAAAAAACTTTGTTATATGGAGTTGGTACCAACGGCATCTCAGAATGCCTCCAGGAAATACCCAGGATTTGTTGACGTGAATACGATTAGCCTTATTTAGCTCCCCGCTGTGTCACACATTTTACTTTGTGAACTGTCACACGCGGGACGTTTGTGAGAAGACCAGTGTGCTTGAAAACAGCTTGGGAAATAATTAGACACTTTGGAGTTCTTTTTGAAACACTCCACAACAGCAATTAAAATGCTGATCTGCTTCCAAAACACCAAAAGGTGACATTGTGGAGCTTGTTAAACTGTCAGTTCAAATTGAGAATTGAGTGTTTATAGACTGAACATTCAGACACAAGCAAAAGTGTGTCTACAGTAAATACTCAGACTTAAATCTTGTCTTAGTGTTTCCTGTGTCTGTCCATCTACCTCTCTACTTATCATTTTTCCTCTGATGATCATAAATTACATGTAACAGCAAAACAGACCGTTTTTTTTTTTTTGTTACGACACCAGCTGTTGTTCCGTGGTGAGTGTACCTGGACACAGGCATTAAGAAAAACTATATGAAAATAGAGCTCTTTGCACTGATGGTCTCGTTTGCTATGCCATGTCATTTATGATCATCAGAGGAAAAAAATCAGACTGTTTCAGAAATATTAAAAAGTTCCTCTTAGCTACTTTAAATTCAACCCCACACTTAACTTCCTCTGGTATTTCTCTCTCTCTCCCCCCCCTCTCTCTTTCTCTCTCTCGCTCTCTCTCTCTCTCCCCCCTCTCTCTCTCTCTCTCTCCCCCCTCTCTTTCTCTCTCTCTCTCTCTCTCTCTCTCTCTCTCTCTCGCTCTCTCTCTCTCTATCTCTCTTGCTTGCACTCTCAAACTCTCCTCCTTACATTCTCTGTATATTAAATCACTGTGACCTGGTTGCCCTCCCCCACTGAGTCAGGTGTCAGCTCTCTGCCAGCCTCCAGAGAAGAGCTGTGCACAAGTGTGATAACCCCCCCCCCCACACACACACACACACACACATACCCCCCCCCCCACCCGCCAGCAGCCAGGTAAAAATAGGCACTTTATTTATTCTATTACGGTATTAGGGGCCTGTCATTTAAAACAAAGAAAACGGGTGGCCGGCCGCGGGGTAAAGAGAGCATGAGGGAGAGGAGGAGAGCCACTGACTATGACCTCTGTGATCTTCCTGTACACGACACACAGGCACGCACACACACACACACACACACACACACACACACACACACACACACACACACACACACACACACACTTCAGATTAGCTCAACAATCTTCTTTCATATGCCATTTCAGATAAGGGAAATGTATGTGCACAAGATGTTGTGTGTAGTGAAATAAGTCAACATATAGACTTAAAAATAAAAATGGGGGTGTGGCTCGAGCGAATGTAAGAGATTTAATGTGAACTCATACACAATATAATAGAAACAACCTTCTAACAGTGAGATGTATACCATGCATTATCATGTTATGGGTAAGATAAATGCAATGACTCTTTCTTTTACGGTTGTTTTTTTGGGTGGTGATGCTGTAGTAGACTAATCAAGCAATGTTGGTGGAGATATCTTCCAAAAACTGACACTTAACGCACTGTACGTTGTGTACTATACTTTAAATATCCAGTAATGAGACACAGGGCCGCCCTTGAGGAAGAATACACATTCCACCACATTCACTCTATTAACGCTTCAGCACCGAGGACTGTGTGTCCCAGAGAAATGAGTCATGTGCGTAGGCTTCTGATTAATTTTTAATTTTCAAATATATTTTTTTTTTTCATCACCGCATATTCTGACAAGCTGCCACAACACTAAGCCATAGCAGATATAAACAGGGGAATTTGCATTACTGTGAGACTGTTATTCTCACTAAATACAGTCCAACGTTGAAACTGATATACATCGAGTTCAATAAGCATGGCAGGTATTAAAACCCGGGATGGCCAGCCTACACTTTTTGGTATGAGCTGCCGTGAAGGTGTGCAGCAGATGAATGGCTTGTTATAATGCAGGGATATGGTGAGTTTTTTTTTTAGCTGGGGGCAAGCCTTTTCTAAATCACAAATATTCAAGCTGTTTCATCTGGATGTTTTTCTACCTACCTCTGTCAGCTTTTTATAGTGAGACTTGATGGTCTGGCTACATGAGATTAGAAATTAAAAGGAAAAAGTGGTAAATAAATAAATGCAATCCATCCAGAAGGACATAATATATAGCCACGCACCTTGATGACTACGCAGCCAGATAACCCGACCCCCCCACCCGTCACACACAGTTAATATGCAGTGGGGAAGTAATGCAAGTAGCAGCACAGACAGAGAGTTTCATAAATAAGTAATAAGTAAAGTAAGGTCAGATCACAATGACGGAATATGGAATATAGAGTATAGAGTATATAAATGACTAATATCAGGATCCAAATGTTAAAGCTACAGTGCATAACTTGTGCCGCCCCCATGAGGAAATTTTGAGTAATTACAACAACCCTGTCGGTAACAACATATCATCAAAGTGTGGCCTATGTGACACCAATGTGTTTTTCGAAAGGGTTGGCGCGACATCTTTTATATAGGCTACAGTATAAATATAAATATTTTTTTATCTGACCACTTTTTTCCCTTGTAGCAAGCGACAGGTGAGGTCAGGGAGTGAGAGTACGGTGGGGTGTGTCCAGCCTGCAGGGAAATAAACAAAAATAGTGTTGGACAAAAGAGCTGGGTAGAGCAAATGCTGGAAAATGTCTCAAACATAAGAAGTGAGATAATAAGAAAAGGAGTGGGACAGAAAAACAGAAGTGCCGGCAAGCAGAGGAGGTGAGAGGACTAGATTACACAGAGACACATAGACAATGTCTTTGACAAGGCAGAGTAGGTGGAGGAGAAAAGGTGGCTATAGATGTTGTTTGGAGGAGGTGATAGGTGGTACAGCTGTGTAGAGCATGCAGCACTGGAGATGTGACGGAGAGGGGGTGGGCGCTAGAGGTGTTGGAGCCTGGCAGGGTGATAAATGTCCTCTGCTCGTTTAGTTAGCAGACAATAACGGACACGCGCGCGCGGAACAGATGTCTTCTAACTCCCCCCAAAAAAATATTTTTCTGCAAGTGTGCGTTTGCAAGCCTTTTTTTCAAAAGTCTTTGTGCTTCTGTTTGTGCTTCTGTTTTTCATAGGGACGTTTATCTAAGAGTGTGCACAAGGGCGCCTTTGTGCTTATGTGAGCAGTTGGAATTGGTTGTGTGTGTGTGCGTGTGGGTGTGTGTGTGTGTGTGTGTGTGTGTGTGTGTCTGTGTCTGTGTCCTTGTACAACTGTTTCTGTGAGAACCAATTTATGTTTTGCATCTGGAGAGTGAGGACATTTTTGGAAAGTGCGGACATTTTGTCTGTTTCTCACTTTGGGACAGGCCTTCAACGGGCTGACAATAGGTTTTAAGGTGCTGGTATAAAACTCAGGTTAAGGTAAGTCTAAGGATTATGGTTAGACATTTAGTTTTGATGGTCAGTGTTAGGGAGAGGGGCTAGGGAATGCATCATGTCAATGATTATCCTCACAAGTATAGCCGTACAAACACGTGGGTGTGTGTGTGTGTGTGTGTGTGTGTGTGATATTCTGCAGCAGAAGGTTTGAGAGAAAAAAAATTGTCTCATCCAACTTGTCAAGTCTTAACGAAGTGGAACGGCTCCAGGAGCTAAAAAGTTGAAGTTGGAAGATTAGAAACAGATTGTCCGGCCGATCTGCCACAAAAAACTGCTTGATAGGATATGGAGCCAGGTCAGCACATTTCACACACAACTCTCTTCTCACCAGAGACAGAGAGGAGAGGGCCAAGGGTGTGTCAGTTTACATGCAAAATTATTACGGAAATGACATTACCACAGGATTATCTGAAAAATACCGGCAGAGAAAGATGCACACTACTGGTACGACAGGGTCCCTAATCAAATTGCAGATACCTCAAGTAGGGCGATGTATTGACAATGACTGTACACTATGATATACATCACGATGCATGGGTTATGATAAATTGAGATAGATCGCAATACGATGCATAGTGCATTATATTTTGTTATACCACATGTAAAAAATGTAAAAACAGAGCTGAAAAACAATTTGCTGTGTACAATCTGGGTGGTCTTCATACATCACGATGCATAAATATATATATTGATAATTCAGTGGATAATTGAATCGATTTTATTTTATTTTAAAACATGAAAAAAATGTGTTCTAAATATTGATTTTAAGGGCTGACGATACTAATACATAAGTCACAAAAATAAATATTGCGATATATTGTTCTCTACATACTGGTACTAATGTGCTCAATGTCTCGAAAAATAAAAACAGCAATTTACACCATCCTTCTCTAGAAAGCTTATCTCTAATCAGTATGGCATGCTTTACATTATTAAACAATAAGCTCAGCACATGTTGTGTTGGCAGGGAACAGACGCTCATTGCATTCACCAAGGGAAAAAAAAACACCTGGTAAACTTATCTCATAATTACTAGGGCTGTCAAACGATTAACATTTTTAATCAGATTAATCACAGGATTCTGTGGATTAATCACGATTCATTTTACCATTCGAAATATGCCCGAAAAATTCGAATTTTCTCCATATATTGTTGTATGAACGGATAAGATAAATGACAGATGGTGGATATGTACATTTAAAATTAGTATGTTTATTAATTGAAAATCCAAGTGATGGTTTTAATACTGAAAGTAAATTTAAATCAAACTAAAATATATAGGCCTACCTACCAAACCATAATTCAATTGGTCTGTCTCTTTACTATGTCTTTGGGCAAATATAGGATAGGCTATAGAATGGCATTTATTTGGTGAATCTATAGGTTGTGCATTCTTGAATACAACTTGATTACAGACCGCGGTGTGTGTGTGTGTGTGTGTGTGTGCGTGCGTGCGTGCGTGGGTGGGTGCGTTTGTACGCGCGACCGCTTCCTAGGGGACTGTTCATGTGTGCCAGGAAGCCGACGTTATGTTGATGTCTGATCACACACACCTCTGAAAACTGCAGACGTTTGTGTCCTCGCGGGCTCTGAACAGAGCGAACAATGTGTCTCCTCCTGTTGCTCCCGACATCAACTATCACCCGCGGCAGTTGATTTTATATCTATGCCCCCGACACAGACGTGACCGTTAGCAGTTTAAGACCTTAAAACACGGCATGGGGTAACGTGCTGCTATGTTTCGCTGCGCGCAGCTACTGATCCTGGGTCAGCCACAACTATAGAGTGACTGTAGGACAGAGCCGGTGGGATGTACGGGGCGGATCATTCTGCACATGCGTTAAATGCGTTAAAAAAAATTAACGCCGATAATTCCAGAAATTAATCACCCTGCGTTAACGCGATAATTTTGACAGCCCTAATAATTACTTAACCTAATTTTTACGCAATAATTACATACATCCTAATCCTAATTGTAAAATCTGTATCTTTTAATTTATAAAATATCAAATCCATCGAGGTATACAGGGAATGCGGTTATCAATCCCACAATGCAATGCGTCTCTGGTAATTAATTTGAAAAGTTACAGTTGTGCAACACCACTCGGCCTGTCAGTGAGGATGATCTATAAGTGAGTTATGAGCCTCAAATGAGTGAAGGCAATAATGGTGGTCATTGCTAACCATATTTCACTTCCCCCATAATTGTGAGATTTGTATCTCATAATTAGATGATGTGAGTATCATAATTACATCTCCACCCCCCCCCCCCCCTTTGGTGAATGCAATGATTTTACTTAGTAAAGTACTTAGTTAATCAACACACTTAGCATATTGATTAAGAAGGACATATTGTTTGTGCAGTTTCATTTAATGGAAATATCATTCTAAAAGAAGCAGGGTTTGAACAATTAGAGTGTGTTTGTTTATTGTGGCTGCTGAAATCTAGTTCCCTGCATTGATTCATTCACTGTTCTATGCATCTAGTAAGACTTTCACAAGCATGAGTGTAAAATGTATGCAATGTGTTTTGGTGAGTGAAGGCAGCGCCATGAGTTTGCATATACATTCATGTGTCCTTGCTTGACTGTAGTATATAATTCAAAACTCACAACGACACTTAGAATGCTAATGTTGTTCTCCAGTGATTACATTCACACATGCTTTACAGTGTTACGATCGCGCCAACCTGACGAGCTGGAATGAGGGAGATTTTCTGAAGTTTACATAAAATATGCCTATAAGTTAACTCGTAAACATGGTGAATCAGAGGATAAGCGACACACAATATACATAATGCAGGTGCTGTACAGTGCAAACCAATTGAGAAAACTAAATCATCAATTCCGTTTGATTGTATGTCATTCATTTTCTAGTCGCAATTGCACACTTCAGATGTGACAATAAGGGTACATTACTTAACTGTTACTTAATGTTTAGTTCAATCTATTACCGGTGAGTTAATGCATAGTTACATTCTGTTAAGCATTACGTAACTGTCAATGCTTAATTATTAACATTTAGTCAAGCATAAACTAAGCAGAACAGTTAGATAATGATTAGGTAATGCTTATAATGCATTAACTAAGGAGTTATTAACGGTTAGTAATGCTTAGTTAATCCACATTCAGCATTAACTAAGCATTAACTAAGCATTAATTAGTGTACCCTTATTGTAAAGTGTTACCCAAAAACCTTGTATGCGTTGAATATAAATGCAGGAGGTTATACATTGACAGCAAATGTGACTTTACGGATATATCACAGACTACCTTTTTCTGTGTTCTTTTGTTCTTTTAGACCAAAACAACAACGTGTTTTATACTCCAGTCTTTTGCCTTACCCGAGGAGGAAGTAAATTCAACTGTTTGAGAGAGTACACCGACCGTCATATCAATGTATTGAGTCAAACTTGCACCAGAACAATTTCATCCCACCGCTCACGACACGTTTTGTCGCCATGTGAAATCCACACTAAGTAGAATACTCACAGGCACGTACCGGTCCGTAAACAAGTGTGGATAGTTGAACCACATGCCAGAGACTCGCACGCACATTCACACAGCGCCGGAGATAAAAAAAAAAAAGATAGAAAAAAGGGAGGACAGACGGCCTTAAATCTGCTATCTACCAGGCAGCTTTGAGCCCATTTTCCCTTGCTCAGCAAAGCAGCAAATTTTCGACAGGTTTACTTCATCAAAAGCGGAAGCCTAAACGATATCATAGGGGGATGAATAGTCTGTCTGAGTCAGCTTAGTGTCTGAGAACTTGGGGCATTTTTGTACTTTTTTGAATTTTGAAAGGATGGGATGCTTGAGTTACATTATAAAATGTCTTTCTTTTTTTTCAAACAGCTCTCTATAAACTCTCAACTCAAAAGTCTGTCACAATGTCTTTATTAGGCATTTCAAAGCTGTAGTGCATTACTTTGTCATTTATACTTAGTAACGTAGTAGAGGCAATGTTATGTATCATTAGCTTGTTCACTGCGTATTAGATGGATACAGTGAAGGAGTTTTACTGGTACACAAAATTCACACTTTTGTTTCCCATACATCTTACACATTAGGACATATGTACTGATATCTGTAGACATTATGTACATTGGTGACAGTTTATTTATTTTGAGAGAGAGAGAGAGAATGAGAGAGAGACGGACATTTTGTCAGCAACATACTGCCATCCAGATAGTGTTTTTCCATCTTCACTAGACCTTCACTAACAACTCTTTTAGCTTGTTTCCCTACGAGGTAGGCATGTGTCATGCAATATAAAAACCAACCAACTTAACTGAAACCCTTTTGTTGCCTGACTGTCGCCACACACAGTATACTCACAATGTGAACAGTAATCACTGCCCAGAACTTGTTTGGCCTGCCATCCACCCTATCACTCCCCCATGTCTCCTGTGGGGTCTAAGAGTGTAGCACTTTGCTCCCATGGGGATAAACACCCCAGTGGACTTTATCCTAGCAGTTACATCTATACGTGTAATTTCTAGCAGACAGGGTTGTCTCACAGCTTTGCGAATTAGGACTTTTGGCTTGAATTAAAGGCAGAAGTAGTGTTGTGATAGCGCCACAAGCCTCTTAGCGAGTAGTTATTAGACCTATGTAAACCCTCGGTGTTGGCAGATCAGAGAACAGTCTTTAACTCACACACTGTGGTTCAGCAGGTAAGGAACATCAGGACAACCTTTTAGCAATCAAAGTAGAGTATGTTGTGCGGTGATATTGGACCGGAAGCTGTGGAGGACATATCTTTTGAATTGGTGTCATGCAATAACGTGTGCGATGGACCACGTAGCGGCATGACACATCAATCAGAAGTCATTAATGAATTTGTTAATTCATTCATTTGTTCAGTACACACAAGCACACATGCCACTGCTGCAATGATGCAAGCAGATGGTAGCCTACTTCTTCTTGGTCTTCCAACAGGTGCATTTCCTTCAGACACCCACTATACATAAAAGCATATAAGGCCGTCAAGCTTATCCGTTCTGTGCTTCTGTAGAACATGGTGGCGCAACATGCACTTCATTGTTCATCTAAAAGGCTCATTCTAAGGTAACCAAAGAAACAACAACTTTTCATTTCCAAGTGATTATACACTAATTAAAACATACTTTATACAACATCCCAGGTGTGTTCTGAAAACTGACAATACAGTCTACACACTGTACCTTTAACCCAAGGAAAAAAACGGCAAATTACTCAGCATGACAGAGCCCAGCACCCTCTTCACATCCACCTATTATCTGAAACACACCTCTTCTCCTCAGTGGGGTGCGGGTAGGCAGCAGCAGGCATTGTTGTGATGCATTGTTGGTTGTGGCCTCCTCCTTCCTTCCTTCCTTCCTTCCTTCCTTGTGTTGTTCACCATTTTCTAATCATGTCCTGCACCATCCCTTTTCAGTCTAGCCACTCCAGCATCCACTACTCTTCTCCAAAAGAAAATGTAATTCCACTCTCACGCCATGCTAGTCAAGGTCGTCCCACAGATGAAATTTAAACATCTGATTCTCCTTGGGCAGGATCACGTGGAGACGGCAACCGGCCAGGCATCATCATCCCTCTCCCTCCCTTTCAGCACTTTCTCTCTCTTTCTTCTCATTATTTTTGTTCAGTTTTTTTGTGTTGTTGCTCTTGCCAGAAAAATGAGCATTTTGACCCGTTTGCTTTCTATTCTTTTCCCAAGGACTGAGCTCTTTGTCATTTCTTTTTTCATATCCGACTCTTTCTTCCCTCCCTCTTAAAGTCCTGCCTGCAGGGAAATCTTCCTTTTATATCCTCTGACTCTTTGCATTCTTCACACCCCTGCATTTGGCTATCATCTCTTTTCTGGTGCTTTTTCCAATCTCTTTTTTTTCTGTTGGTCATGACAGATTAGACTAAAATAAAAGTAAAGTAAATATGCAGAGAAAGCTTTTAGTGTTTAGACCTGAGCTTTGTCTGAACCTTTCTTTGGGGTGGATTGGAGCATTGGACTTTATATGGCACACTAATGCAATATAGATAGATAGATAGATAGATAGATAGATAGATAGATAGATAGATAGATAGATAGATAGATAGATAGATAGATAGATAGATAGATAGATAGATAGATAGATAGATAGATGAATAGATAGATGGATACTTTATTGATCCTGGGGGAATTCTGATACGGCTCCAAGATACGATATAATATTTTAGAATAATAACTTACTTATATAAGAGATTAATTAACACAACCAGAGTATTGCAATGTAATGGAGTTTTGTTTACAGGGTTTGTCTACATCCATCGTGAATTGAGGTGCGGGCACATACGAGACATGTATGACAGCAATTTATATGTCGGAGTACTTAAGTTTGTCTAGTACAGTTTGCTGCTCTATCCCTTCGACCATGAACCATAGTTTTAACTGCTTCTTATATGAATGTCAAACTAACATCTCAAAACTGCCAGTCAATAAGCTGCACATGTACTTGAAATACCAAACAGCAATCCCACAAGTAGTTAAATAACTCCTCATCAAGCTTCTTGATATTGTAGAACTTTAAACTGTGCTGCCAGTACCGGTAATTCAAAATATTTAGTCTTGAATACATGAAGAACATAGCATTTTGTTTTCATGAGACGCTCTACGATATCCACTCTGATGAAGTCCTTGCACTGAGGTCTAAGTCAGCTGGTTCATATTCCTCACCGTAAAATATTTAAATGTGAAGACCTTGTCGAAAGCTTGAGTGGTATAAAACATACATGTTTGTTTCTCTAGGATTGGCTTATTACTACTACAACTATGTTTACGACAGCACATTTTATTTTCTAGTAGTTGAGTTTGAAGACAAGGCCACTAAAACATATAGAAAGAAAAAGTTGTCTGACATCTGAAGACTTGGAACACAGGCCATTAAAGTTTCCGAAGAATATAAGCTTTAAGGAAACTGAAACCGTGGCCGTAACTTTCACCAAATTGATGCAGTGCTTTAGAGCTCTGCTCGCACAAACTAAATATAGATGGAATGTGTGAATACTGACTGAGACAATGAAATGTCATTAATGCTGCAGATACAGATATCGTATGTGGTTTATTCACATATACTCGATAGCTTGGTGAGACCAGCTCCAATCTACACTCAACAAAAATATAAACGCAACACTTTTTTGCTCCCATTTTTCATGAGATGGACTTAAAGATCTAAAATTCATTCCAGATACACATTATTACCATTTCTCTCAAACATTGTTCACAAATCTGTCTAAATGTGTGATAGTGAGCACTTCTGCTTTGCTGAGATAATCCGTCCCACCTCACAGATGTGCCACATCAAGATACTGACCTGACATCATGATTAGTGCACAGGTGTGCCTTTGACTGTCCACAATAAAAGGCCACCCTGAAATGTGCAGTTTTGTCTCACCGCAAAATGCCACAGATGCCACAAGCATTGAGGGAGCGTGCAATTGGCATGCTGACAGCAGGAATGTCAACCAGATCTGTTGCTCGTGCATTGAATGTTCATTTCTCCACCATAAGCCGTCTCCAAAGGCGTTTCAGAGAATATGAATATGGCAGTACATCCAACCGGCCTCACAACCGCAGACCACGTGTAACCACACCAACCCAGGACCTCCACATCCAGCAGGTTCACCTCCAAGATCGTCTGAGACCAGCCACTGAGACAGCTGCTGAAACAATTGGTTTGCATAACCAAACAATTTCTGCACAAACTGTCAGAAACCGTCTCACGGAAGCTCAACTGCATGCTCGTCGTCCTCATCGGGGTCTTGACTTGACTCCAGCTCGTCGCCGTAACAGACTTGAGTGGGCAAATGCTCACATTCGATGGCGTCTGGCACGTTGGAGAGGTGTTCTCTTCACGGATGAATCTCGGTTTACATTGTTCAGGGCAGATGGCAGACAGCGTGTGTGGTGTCGTGTGGGTGAGCGCTTTGCTGATGTCAATGTTGTGGATCGAGTGGCCCATGGTGGTGGTGGGGTTATGGTATGGGCAGGCATCTGTTATGGACGAAGAACACAGGTGCATTTTATTGATGGCATTTTGAATGCACAGAGATACCGTGATGAGATCCTGAGGCCCATTGTTGTGCCATACATCCATGAACATCAGCAAGATAATGCACGGCCCCATGTTGCAAGGATCTGTACACAATTCTTGGAAGCTGAAAATGTCCCAGTTCTTGCATGACCAGCATACTCACCGGACATGTCACCCATTGAACATGTTTGGTAGGGATGAGCACGAATCCGAATATGTATTCGGATAAGCACGGATAATGAGTTAGATACGGATACAGATAATTTCCGAATAGTCCCGTTATTATTCGGGGATTTTTTTATTTTTCTATTATGCGCTTAATTGACGCAGCGCGTTCCGCCTCAATGACACAACAGGTAGAATGACACTAACAGCTGTTCTGCGGTGGACATGAGAGGACCGGGCGCGTCCCGTGACCCGCGGTCTCTCTTTTTATCCACTGATAAACGCAGCGCGTTCGCCCTTTCCCTCGAATAGAAGGTTCTACCGGTCGCATTCGCTGCCGTTTTTATTTGAGTTTCCTCGTAACCCGCTGCTATGGCAGAGAAGAGACGAACCGATGGAATATGCTGCACCCCGAGTCACCGTCAGCCCTTCCCCGATGTATTTACATTCTCTAGGCCTACTGCTTAAACTCTTTTAAACATCACAACGTTTCCATCAAACTGATGCTTAGGACCTGTACTTTTTCAGCTGTCAATCAGTGCGTAGACGCCTAGGCCTACTTCAGGACCTATACAATAAAAATCGGAAAATGCAAACTTGACACATTGAAATCACATATGGCTTTGTGGAATAGCTAAAATATTATTTAGGGTTTATGAGATTGGCACGTTGATACAGATTGTTCCTAAACCTTAGTTTAGTAAAACAGATGTAAAAAAAGAGCGATAGGGAGAGATAGAGATAAAAAAAAATCATGAAATACAGCTGTATTTTCCCCAGTTAAAGGGAGATTAATTAAGTTAAAAGTAAAACACTGGCCCTCATTTACTAACATTGAGAAGCCTATGCACAGATTTGGGCTGTTATTTATCAATATTTTCGTTCCCTGAATTTCTTCGTATTATGAGAACAAAGAAGAGAGAGATGAAAAGGTAGAAATATATCTGACTTTTTGACTTATATTTCAACATTACATCAATTTGATGCTTTGAAGGGACAACAATTGCATTGACAATGAATATTAGTTTAGAAAATCAATGTAGGTGTGACTTTTAATGTAGGCTAATATAAAAGAAACTTCCGGTATACGCCACGCCCACTTCTTCTTGTGTATCCAGATACAGATACAGATAATTTTGTTGGTTGAACAGATACAGATACAGATAATGACGTCTCCGCACACCCCTAATGTTTGGGATGTGCTTGACCGGCGTATACGACAGCGTGCACCACTTCCCACTAATATCCAGCAACTTCGCACAGCCATTGAAGAGGAGTGGACCAACATTCCACAGGCCACAATTGACAATCTGATAAACTCTATGCGAAGAAGATGTGTTGCACTGCATGAGGCAAATGGTGGTCACACCAGATACTGACTGGTTCTGAGTCCCCAGACCCCCAATAAAGCAAAAAAATGCACATTTCAGAGTGGCCTTTTATTGTGGACAGTCTAAGGCACACCTGCGCACTAATCATGATGTCAGATCAGCATCTTGATGTGGCACACCTGTGAGGTGGGATGGATTATCTCAGCAAAGCAGAAGTGCTCACTATCACACATTTAGACAGATTTGTGAACAATGTTTGAGAGAAATGGTAATATTTTGTATCTGGAATGAATTTTAGATCTTTAAGTCCATCTCATGAAAAATGGGAGCAAAAACAAAAGTGTTGCGTTTATATTTTTGTTGAGTGTATGTGGTGAGGAGTCTCGTCAAAGAATTACCGAGCCATTCAGGGCCCGTGTTCTAACCCAACGTTCCTACCTAACAGTGAAAGGAAGCTACTGATTGGTTAATGAAGCCGTCAATATATCCTCGTGAGACAAGCCAGTTCATTCATCGATCCATGTTGACGTCAACTTAAACCCATCAGGAGCTGCCTTCCACTAACAGATAGAAAAGTGGGGAGGGTCCTGGTGTGACTGGAGGCTAGATCGATGACTACATGAACCAATCAGGGGCTGCCTTCCACTAACGGACAAAGCCGGGCTCCTCCCCCAAATGGGATTGGAGAGAGTCGATGCTGGTCTGTGGAAGAGAAATATTACTAAAGCTCACCAGATCTGGCTGTTCTCACCAGTCTACAAAGCTTCACATAATCACATTTCAGCTTCATATGGGCCCAATACATACATAAATCAACATTGTCTTAGCACTCCTTTGTATTAAAGATTAAACCCCTGTTGTGTAGACCTCAGTTCAGTGCTGAATTAAACTCTATGTTGCTCTGTTCCCACGTCCAACCTGTGGTCCTATCAGTCAACATCATTTTCTGGACCACCAGCTTCCTCCAGGACAATCCAGTGTGTGTCGACAGTCGACTGATGAGTGCACCAGGCCATTTGTCCTGTGCAACACGGCCCCTCTGCTGCTCTGAGCTCCACACAACAGTATTTAGGACTTCTCTTTCTTCTCTTCTCTCCTCTCTCTCTTTCTCTCTCTCTCACTCTCTCTCTTTCTCTCTCTCACTCTCTCTCTCTTTCTCTCTCTCTCACTCTCTCTCTCTCTTTCTCTCTCTCTCACTCTCTCTTTCTTTCTCTCTCTCTCTCTCTCATAGTGAGGGCATATTGTAAAAATGGACAAAAATCTGATAATTTTCTCTGACTATCGCAGTATATTTATAGTGAAAATATGTTTTTTTAATAAATATATATAATCAGAGGAAATATGGAGCCGTGATGTTGCTGGAAAACGGGCCATTTTAATGATTTAATGAGGACGTGTGACGAAAATATCTTTTCCATGGAGAGACAGAAAGCGAGAAGGAGTGTGTGTGTGTGTGTGTGTGTGTGTGTGTGTGTGGTTAGGAGTGAGAGAGAGAGCGAGAGAGAGAGAGAGAGAGAGAGAGAGATCAAGGACAGTTGGAGAAGTAACTGTAGAGTCAGCTGGGACGTCTTAGTGGTAAATCCATCTCCGTCCCTGGTGTCCTAATGAATGTGTAAAAGCAGCAGCTTTGATGGCTTTGTAATCTGCTGTCTGAATTTGGTCCATTTTAATTTGCAATCAAGGCACGTTACAGAGCTGTGTGTGTGTTTTTTTTTAATTAGCAAATTATGTCCCATCACAAGTGAACCTTGGTATTATATCATTGCTGCCTGTAGTAGTTGCATTGTAAGGGTGATCGGGTATTAAAAAACAAACGCCCACAACTAACACCCAGTCACATATCCTTAGTATAGTACACAAAGAGTATCAGAGCAAGGCTATGCACATTGAAATAGAATGAGACATTCTTCTGGTTTCAAATGTAAATTTAAATCCATGAGCAGTAAACACAGCCTGGCTCAGTTCAGTTTACTTACGGATTTAGCTATTAAAGCCTTATTCTTTCTGGTGCGACAAATGGCTAAAATAGATACATTTCCATAACAGAGGTTAACATATTATATTTCTACCAAGTCCGTTTAAAAGAATGGCAATAAATGATACGTATGAAATGAATGGGTTAAGGAGAAATCAATAATATATATATATATATATATTCAATAACATACATTGAGGCACATTACACTTTGTGGCTCATCCCTTTGAAAATGGAAAAGTCATAGGCAAAGCTATAGGCCATAGTCTCATTGAATATACTAAACAATCAATTTAATAAATTACATTACTACAGCCAAAGTTCTAACAATAGATCGTAAAGGTTTTAAGTGTTTTGGAGTTCTGAGTTGTAAAGGTTTGCAGCACATACGCAACATTAAAACGACCATTATTCAAACACTTGTATTAAAAATGTAGGCAAGGTTCAAACACACTACTAGCTAAAGAAAGGGAAGGAGTGTGTGTGTGTGTGTGTGTGTGTGTGTGTGTGTGTGTGTGTGTGTGTGTGTGTGTGTGTGTGTGTGTGTGTGTGTGTGTGTGTGTGTGTGTGTGTGTGTGTGTGTGTGTGTGTGTGTGTGTAGCAAGAGCTTTGAGTTCTTGCTATGTGCGTGTCTTGGGTTAATTCAAAATAGATGTGAGTGTCAGGCATGTAGTATAATGGTGCCGGGTTAGAAATAACAGGATATTTAGTTTGCATGCAAGGCATAAGCTTATAGTAACTAGCATCAATTAAGCAATGTGGCTTCCCAATAACGTAACTACAGAATGGACCAAGATCAGAACACTCAAGCCCAGTAATTACGTTAAAACTAAATACATACATGAAGACTGACAAACGTTAAGGCATCCTGTGCTTAGCCATATGCCATGCCCAGTTACTATACCAGTCCATAAAGAGAAAGGGTTGTTTTGATGTGCTCCATGGTTGATTGGAGGAGAGGATTGAATG
Source organism: Hyperoplus immaculatus (assembly GCA_949357725.1). Lineage (NCBI taxonomy): Eukaryota > Metazoa > Chordata > Actinopteri > Uranoscopiformes > Ammodytidae > Hyperoplus > Hyperoplus immaculatus. The sequence continues at coordinate 25,542,518 of OX442359.1, forward strand.
TTTACGTAATGGCCTACGTGTCACGGAAAAAGTCAGTTTGAGTCACAATGAACAAATTTCTCCTGTGAAGTTCCAGTGGTACAGACACAAACAAACAATAAAGTGTCCCCGCTGTGTGCATTTTCAAAAGCATGTAGATTGAATGTGAAGTGAGGCAGCAATGAGGCTTATAGTACGCTTTCAAAAAAAAAACATTGAGCTTCTCTCCCCCCTTGTCAAAGGTGTGATGAAATGCTTTGAATATAACGAAAACAAACAAAAAGGGGAACGCACACGATTGTGGAACTTTTGAAGTCTTTATTATTTCCTTACGGGTGACTCACTGCGTCTTTTCAAATGACAGAAAACCTTTTCAAAGAAAGACCTTACCTTGATCAATGTAACAGGCTGAGCAAATAGCCCACTACTACGGATATAAAAACAGCACTTAATGAGATTTGTATGCAATATATTGAACAGATGTCAACAGATTAAAGCTCAAGAAAGCTTTCCATACACCTTGATATTCAAATTGATCCTGGATGTATAAACATACTGTATGAGCTGGAAGAGAAATTGATCATTTATTATTAAACATGATTTGGCAAGATTGAAATGTGTCATCACAGCAATAGGCTACACAGTACGATACACTGATTTTCAAATGGCTATGTAATGGATAGGGGCCAGGGATTTTGAGCACTGTGACAAGCTATTGAGCCCCACCACCAGGCACACAACTTATATTATTGATAAGGAATGTGCTAAAAGGTCATACGTTATGGTGTATATGCCGTTGGATTAGTAAAATGCTTGAATGGAATATATATATATATATATATATATATATATGTATATAAGTTATTTTTATTTGGAGTTATACATTCATGTTGATAATTTTTCCCTTTGTTTGAAAAAACAATGTGTTTGCCTGCCGGGTGTCACCTCATAAAAAAAATCATTCCTCGTGATTTGTTCCACAGACAAGCTTTGGGCTGATTAAATCAACTGTCACAATTTAAATGCTTTACAACAACATTTCCCAGGCTTCTCAATCAATTTTTGCATAATATAATTAGATTTGTGCAGCCCGTTTCATCATCAGCAGACGTGGTGTGTGTCATACTCGAAAATAATGCCAAGTATCATATTGTATGAAATGTAAAGCCCACTGAGACAAAGGTGTTTGTGATTTTGGGCTATACAAATAAAACTGATTTGATTTGATTTGATTTAAGTCAGGGCGCGGCCACCCAACACATCTAGTCTGTCGGCCCTGTGCTTAAGCTCCAATCTGTCATTTCAATTTATTTGTGTTTTTTAACCACAGTGTAATAATGAAGTTATGAAGTTCCAAAAGTTAGCCTCCAATGTTGCATCTTAAGTTAGATCAAAGCACAGGCCAAAGTGTTTGTCGGTTTTTAAAAGTGAAAAAATGACGTAAGGATATTGATCAAAAAGATTCCAAGCTTTTTAAGTATAGTTCAAACAATCTACCTGATATGTTAATGTGAACCCTGCAATTGCAGAGGTTAATGGGAATTCTGAAGGTAATTTTTGTCATACAAAGAAAAATAATAAAGTCCACAATAGGTGGACGGTTGACATTTACCCAGATCCTAATGAGCAATCTTTTCATTTGCATTTTTTCGCAAATGACTTTTTATCCCTTTCCACATATTATATTCACCCACATATAATCTAAACACCGCTTTCATTAGTAATTATTTTCAAACATATTCTACTTAATACATTTTTTTAAACAGTTGCTGAGAACTCACTTTTGTTGTATTAGCCTTTAACACAAGTTGAGACTTTGACACTCCTAACTTTTTTTTCATGTATCTTATATGTTGTTTTGTATTGTATCTTGGTCAACTGATGTTGTTTTTAAATCTGCTATAGAAAGAAGGCATTGATATACTGTATATGCCGGTCCAACCCTTTGATCCAGACTGAATTGTTAGTGTAGCACCTGGAATTACCTCTGGCAAAAGTATTTTATTTGTTTTTTGTAATATATAATTTAATCTTTATTTTGTTTAGTAGGGGAGAGTGGCCTTAGTTGTGCATTTTGGAAGTTGTGCCACCCCTTGTTTCTAGAAAACCGTGGAAGAAATTGGAAATGTGACCACATATTTAAGAAGAGCCATCCATTTGACTCATCCTGTAAAGAAGGGAGACACAAGGAATAAGATATAAGCACAATTAAGCTCAAAAAACTGTGTTTTGCCTTTCATAGTAAAATTTCCATGATCAAGGTTTTTTGATTATTGTGTCTGAACAATTATAGACAAGTTTGAAAACATTTGACACATGTTTTAGTGCTTTGGTATGCTACATTTTGAGTCTATACAGTTAGCACGATGTCAGCCCTAAATTGCTGCATCATGCTTATTATCCAAATTTCTGGGATTGGGGTGATTTGTGCCAAAGGGCCTGGGTGAGTTATAAGTAAGTAAGTAAAATGTATTTATAAAAGCACATTTATGACAGTTTGCACTGTCCAAAGTGCTGTACATAGTGCATTCAGTAGGTAAACAATGAAGGTAAAATAACAATAACCAAAATAAAAGACGTAAAGCCCATACATCCACATAAACACAGATAGTAGTGCAGAGGTAAGATAGTTAATGGGGAGGAAACACCAGGGTGTACAGATGGGTTTTGAGCCTTGATTTAAAGGCAGAAATGTAGGGGAATCACATTTGTCAGGGGGCAGTTGGTTCCACAAGCACGGAGCAACTAGTGCAAAGTACATTTCTGAGAGTTGTGCCAGTGGCATGGCTGTATACGCTGGTCACCAAAAGAAAGTGATTGTCTACAGTAGCTCAGAAGAGAGTGACATCTCAATTCCATTTAATGACACCACTGACAAGAGTTCAGATGGCCAGAAAGATGATGATGGTGACTTTGTCATTGTGAGCTTTGCAGGTAAAACCATTAGATCTGCTAGGCCTTGTTTAAGAAAATTGTCCTTCAATCTTTGTCAACTATTTACTTTATTTACTTTAAATACACCTTAAATAAGTGATTGTCTAATGGATTTGTCTTGTATTACAGTTTATGAGATATATAGCAATGGCACAATTTACCCCATGGTATTCTCTCCAACCGCACAACTTACACCACACCGGGGGCAAGTTGTGCATCAAGACAACTTTTTTTCCGAAAGCTATATTTCTTCAACAGTTTATTCCAGATCCAAAGTTTTTATTGCCAGGGATGCACAACACCCTGAAATATATGTACATATTTGAGTTGGAGACTTTACTGTCAAGGCCTTACTTTAAAGTCACTTTGAGTGAAAAGTTGCACAACTTAGGCCACTCTCCCCTAATGCATTAAGATATACAGTTTTATTATAAGTTATGCATTTACATATCTTGCCAGTAGGTGGCTACATAATTAGTTAATTGTTGTTTCATGATACTGCAAGATACCATAGAAGAAGACTTGTTTCAGGATGTAGTCGGAGCCTTATATGACACGGAATGTGTTTGTGCGCGCGTGGTTGTACTCCTGAACGAGGTGTTGGGCCACTCATATCATATATTTCTGCCACATCGTTCTGCAGTGTATGGCTGACCCGAAATCCTGATACCTCTGGTCAACTTCTTTTATTTCGACAAATATTCACTGATTCTTGGGCTGCTTGGATGAATATGGCATTGGACCTTTCCGAACGTTAAGCTTTGTTCCAGGGAGGTCTGCTTATTAAAACGGAGAGCAGGGGGAAAAACCTGTTCAGCCCGAGCGTTAAGTAAGTTTGGGAGTGCAGATTGGCTCTCTGAGTATTGTAATTACTGCTCGCATGGCAAAGGCTTCACGCTCCGACGGCTTTTTTGTTGCTGAAGATTGAGATGGTCACGGATGAAAAATCTGCTGAGGTGTATAGAATGCAGTATAATGGATGAGACACATGGAAATTCGATGAGATAGTAGATTATGTGTGCGTGTGTGTGTGTCTGTGGGCGGGTTTGTGTCTGTATGTGTGTGTGTGTGTTCAGTGGAACATTAAGTGTGTTCTGGTGGTCCACAGAGTAAATGAAGAGTGATGACTGTACTGCTAAGGAGGTTTGTGTGTCTGTGTGCATGTGTCACTGACTGTGTGTGGTGTGTGTGTGTGTGTGTGTGCTGCCGCCCTAGGCCATTGCCACCTTCTTCATTGCTCTGTTGTCATAGGTCTATATTTTCAAATGTATAAGAGTGAAAGAACTTTAATTAAACTCTTAAGTTATATTCCCTCCACTGCTGCAAGTTGATAGTTTTCAGCTTGGAAACAAAAAGCATTGTCAAAATCTCTCAACTCCTCCTGCATCAGTTAATATTATACACAGACTGTGTGGGTGTCTGTGGGTATCTGTGTGTGTGTGTCTGTGCCTGTGTATGTGTGTGTGTGTGTGTGTGTGTGTGTGTGTGTGTGTGTGTGTGTGTGTGTGTGTGTGTGTGTGTGTGTGTGTGTGTGTGTGTGTGTGTGTGTGTGTGTGTGTGTGTAAGAAAATATGTCTAGAAGCATCATAGTGACAAGCTCACCAAGGCTGGAGCGTGCCTAAACGTGTGTGTGTCTGCACCAGTGTGACAGTTGTGAGACTTGACATATTTCACAACACACACACACACCTACACACACAGACACACACACACACACACACGCACGCTGACATACGCCCAGTTTTATCCCTTCCCATCCCATGCTGCGTGATAAAATAAGCTGTAGACGAGAGTGTCAGGTGTGTGCTTATGTAGCAGTTGGAACCTACCGTTTTCTGTTGAACCCACATATTCTACAAATGTATTTAAATATATTCATAATGTAAAGCCAAGATTCACAGCATTTTTTGTGTAGGAAAAATGAATGGGATTACTTTTGAACGTGTCTCACCATAAACAGATGTCGCTTTTCCATTACATTGGAACCTGCATTTTTTTGGTTTTCTACAATGTTAAAGTATCCGGTAACTACTGTTTCTGTACCTACACTGTCCAGGTTCCAAAGGAGTAGGTGCCAAGTACTAAACAGGGATTAGTCTCGTCATCAGTGCGAGACCCTATTCAGCACAACAAACAGCCAAGCTAGTGTAGTGGCCACAGTATTTGAGCAAGTTGTCTCTCCTTTTTTTGTTCTGCTTTCTTTCAAAAAAAAATGTGTATTACAATGAACCCACATGTGTACTTTGTGGCATGCCGTGCTGGCAAACAGAGTGGAGGTAACCTACCAATAACCATGCAGTTTTGAGAGTGAGGCACCCTTCCTATCCTTCAGCTTGCTCTATGATCCTGCCCATTCGTATTGTATGACATTGTTTGTAAGACTCTCATTGCTTATGCTTTTCCATTACCAAGAGCCAACTTATATTGACTGACACGCAGGGAAAGCACAGGGGAAAATGTTGGTGTTAATGATGGCTGCATTCAGTTAAGGTGAGCAATAGTCCTGCTTTCTGGCCCTGGTATCGTATTTGTTCACTCACTTGATGAGACTTACTGGGATGCTTGACAGAATAGAGCATCATTAATGTATACTCACTTGCTCAATTCCAAATGTCTGCCGTGACAATGTTATATAGGCCATGTTTTATATATATATATTTTTTTTTTTACAGTAGCCATCTTGACACATTGCAGTAGATACGGTCAGGTGTTACTAATAAAACAGTGTAACACGGCTTCCATTATATAGCCCCAGTTAGCCATGACAGCGTGACAGTGAGCCAACATGCACAGTCCCATGACCCTGAAACTAAAAGCTGCTGAATGGAAATCAGTTATTATATACACACCATTATTTATAACCCTGCTTTTCCTTCTGCCACATGTGTCACAATAAGTGACAGAGTGAGAATGAGTTGATTTATTTTTTACGGTGGTATGAGAACACTTTGCTACTTGCTTTGCTACTGAACCTAAAGACAGGTTGCTATCAGCTATCATGCATAGGACCATGTAAACACTGCTAGACCTTTTTCAGTTCGAACAAATGCCTTCATATAGATAGATAGATAGATTGCTGTTGATTTGTCGCGACAAATCACTCATCGCCGCCACACTGTGGCACATTCCGCCACACTCTTCATAACTCGTCAAGTGATGTAAAGCTGAGATCTAGTGTGTGAACGAATGGATGTGGGACATAACTGGAGTTTGTGAATGCGCTTTTCATAATTGTAAGATAAAAGAAAGAACGAAAACAAACATTCCGCGGGCAAAACGACTAGAAAAAGGAGAAAAAAACGGTGTACAACCGGTACAAAATCATTTCACTGTATCAGCTCTCAGTGGAGGGGTGTAGCTATTTCAGACGGCAATGTGGAAGCAAAACATCTTGATTAACAGTCTCAGGGTCTTGTTTTCTAGGTAAAGTGTATACACAATTCTAGTTAGTTTGTCTTTTCTGCCACACACACACACAAATGCAAAGCCCAGAGCTCCCCAGTGACATAGAGCAAAGTGTGATAATAACATTGTTTTCTTTGACTCCAGTTAGATTTCATCATGGTGTGCTTTGTTCCCCTCAGATGTGCTAGCGTTGCTATTGAAACACTGCTCTGCTGTTACAGTAACTCCCATCTAATGTATATTTCTATTTCATCAAAGCAAACTGAGCAACAGAGCCCTCAGTTCTTTTTCATAGGGATAAGTATGCGTGATGAGGATGTAGGGCACTTAGTTTTACACAGGGCCTTTCAATTACAATACAAAAAGAAAAAACACCACCGTTAATCCACAATTGAAAATAAGAACATATACACACACAGACACAGATACACAGACACACACACACACACACACACACACGCACAAAGGTAATTTAAATAACAGTGTGCAATGTGATGGTGAAAACCCATTCATCTTTAATTATTTCTTGTTAAGAGACACTGCAGGGAAAAAAAAACGCTTGACAATTTGAGATTTGTGTCTATTTATCTTCCATAACATGTCTTCTTTTATACCAGCATAAATAAAAGCCCCAAAATGTTCATTTAGGTGTTCATTTGACTAAACCTTGTCTGTTTGTGTCTGTGTATTTCTCCTATACTACCGTCATTAATGGCCATTATCTCAACGTGCCTTTGTTTTTCCAAAACCAGAAATGTCAACGTCTAAAGCATTTACATCAACTAAACTTTGCATCATCATGCTTAGCACTATTTTGAACGTTATGACAGAAGTAATTCAACACAGAAGCACCCCCACACACACACACACACACACACATACACACACAAACACACACAGACACACCGACATTACTAACAGGGGACTATCGCAGGTACCAGCCAAGTGTGGCAACCTATTTCTGGTCATTTAAAAAATAAAAAAACACAACAGAATATTTACTTTTAATCTCTTCTGTCATAATATTACTTTAAATGTGTTTTTTAAATTTTTTTGAAGAATTTGCTAACAGTGGACTTGAATCATTGGGTGACATCTAAGAGTGGACTCCATTCACTGCATCAATGGAGCTGTCTGTGCCTATTGTTTCACTCAATGAGTGTTTGCTTGCTGCAGTTACCTCCCTTTGTTTCTTTTTAAGATAGATTATATACCTTTAATTTTAACACTAACTAAACATATGATACAAATACTATGAATATAATCATGGCCACATGTTGCAAATAAATATCAAATAAGAAGTAACTTGTTGGATGCACTAATATCAGGGACATAGCAACAACATTTTCCTTATCCAAGCCTTATCTTTATTTAAAGGAATGTGTTCACAATGTTACATTCTAAAGATGTATTAAACCACTACAGTTTATTTTGCGGTTCTAATTATAAAAAGGTCCTCTCTTCTACTGTTTCAAATGACATGAGTCCTCTTTTAGCTGGTACTAATTGACACAAGTTCCCTGTTGGTTAGGATGGAATGATATTCACACTCCATCATGTATGAAAAAGACCTAGCCAGATCAATAATGCATATGAAAATAATCTGAACTGCATTTGAGAATAGTTATAACATAACATATCATTTGAAAATGATTGTAGAGTTTAACAATGTTTTAATACATATATTTTTTTAAATATTTTTTTACGATAGCTGAACGACAGTGGGCACAAGCGGAGCGACATGTGCAACACTCTAACTACAGTCTGCTTTACCAATAGTCACCTGAGCTGAACAGTTCACAACACCTGCAAAACCCATTCCAAGCAACACACTGTCACACACATCTCAAAACACAAACACACACTGTCAATCAGAACACACAGAGTAAAAACACCAGCATCAAACACCAATAAACAAATTACAAACATTTACTCATTACAGTTTGAATAATGTGAGTGACTTGAATGAAAACCAACAGTTTGCTTCAGTAGATACACTGCCCGTCCAAAGAAAGTCATGGCCACTAGTTGCAAATAAATATCAAATAAGAAGTAACTTATTGGATGCACTAATATCAGTGACTTAGCAACACCATTTTCCTTATCCAAGCAAATGTGTTCTCAATGTTACATTTTAAAGATGTATTAAACCACAACAGTTTAATTTGCTGTTATAATTTTCTTCTTTCAGTTTTAACAGTACGAGAGGGGACTTTCTAGTGAAATCTTAATTGTCTATTATAAAAAGTATTTAGCGGTGCTGACTAGATGAACAGAGGGCTGACACATGGATGACTGGTCTGCTGAGAGCAAGTATCTGTTGCTGTTTGCTGTGATTTTTAACAATATGTAATGCACATTATGGAATAAATCAAACACTGCTATTACTTTTAAAATGGTAAAAAATATGCATTTTAATTAGGCAAACTGAATCATTCTTAAGAGAAATAAAAAATTATAAATGTAGTCTTAAATGTCTGTATGTTATACATATTGACTATACCTGCAGTCCTAAATTGTATGGAATGACAGGAGTCCCCGTTTAGTTGGCACTAATTGACACAAGTTCCCTGTTGGTTAGGATGGAATGATATTCACACTCCATCATGGATGTAAAAAACGTTGGCAGATCATTAATACCTATGAAAATAATCTCAACTGAATTTGAGAATAGTTATAACACAACATATAATTTGAACATGATTCGTAGAGATTAACATGTTATATTTAGTCTGCTGACAGCAAGTATCTGTTGCTGGTTGCTGTGATTTTTAACAATATGTAATACACACTATGGAATACATTAGAGGTGTAGTCTAGTTTTGTGTAGTGGGTATACTGTGATGATTCCCACCTCGCCTCTTCCTGAATATGCAACATAGCATTTTGTATACATTTCTAAACATATGGCTTACACTGTGGTGGGTTTACAATGCTGTTGTTATTGCAGTTGGCGCAGCAAAGGTAAAACATTTTACACCCTACTAACATGGGTTTAGAAACATCAAAATTAGGAAGAACTTCCATCACAAATTATTTGTGATGGAAGTTCTTTCAAGGTTGGAGGTCAACCCAGGTGGAAGAATATTTCAGGAGACTTGGATGAATTATGAAGCAATATTTATTACAGGCTTGGCCAAGGAGAACCGGACTGCAACTCTCGTGACTTGCACTTCAATTCTGACAGACACTTCCTGAGAGCTGTGTATTAACCTTGTGCTATCTCTAACACCTCCCCGGCTCGGGCACCAAGCGTACCAATGTTTTGGTTCAGAGCTGAACACGGTGAACCATAACATTCTGGAGTCTAAAGAGATGAGACTTTCTCTATACAACTGACTTAAGTGTCTCCTAACAGTCTACCAGGCTGACCTAGTGTCTGAGATATAGACAAACACACAAGACAGGCATAAATTAACTATACATCTCTACCATAAATATTAACCATACTAAAGACTGAAAATTCCCTCCCAACGTACTTTAAGTTCACTGTATGGAGCTAGTTTAGGGCAGAAAACCAGTCTGTGATTGTAGCAGCATGGTGCTATGTTATACACATTTACCCTACCTGCAGTCCTAAATTGTATGGAATGACAGGAGTCCCCGTTTAGTTGGCACTAATTGACAGAAGTTCCCTGTTGGTTAGGATGGAATGATATTCACACTCCATCATGGATGATAAATACCTAGCTAAATCAATAATGCCTATGAAAATAATATTAACTGCATTTGAGAATAGTTATAACACAACATATAATTTGTAAATGATTTGTAGAGTTTAAAAATGTTTTAATACATATATTTTTTTAAAGATTTTTTTACGATAGCTGAACGACAGTGGGCACAAGCGAAGCGACATGTGCAACACTGTCTGCTTTACCAATAGTCACCTGAGCTGAACAGTTCACAACACCTGCAAAACTCATTCCAAGCAACACAATGTCACACACATCTCAAAACACAAACTTACACTGTCTATCAGAGCAAACAGAGTAAAAACACCAGCATCAAACACCAATAAACACATTACAAACTTTTACTCATTACAGTTTGAATAATGTGAGTGACTTGAATGAAAACCAACAGTTTGCTTCAATAGGATCACTGCCCGGCCTAATAAAAGTCACACACTCAAATATCTTGTTGGACCATCTTTAGCTTTGATTACAGCACATATTCGCTGTAACACATTTTGATACGCTTTATTTGGCACATAAAGTTGCTTAGAACCTAGGCCTGACCAACTGAAACAACCCCAGAAGGGTGTTTCAGGTAGCTGGTTTTACATACTTTGAGTTTAATCGAAAACCCAGAGTTGCTTATCAACCCTGGGTTTTCGGTTTCAGAACAGTGGATCAGCGTTGGATTAATCAACTCTGAGCGTGTTCACTCTGGGTGGAGCGTGTGCGTAAAAGCCATCGTCAATGGATCGCTGATAACATGATTCACCATGGAAACAGAAGAAACAAATGATTGATCCTCCCACTTCTCCACTTCTCAAAAAAGAAAAGAAAAAAAATCTCCGCTCCTCCCACTAGAGTTAGAAATATTAACGAATGAGTTTATGGTATGGAGAAGAATTAACGGGGATATTGTCTAATAACTCTGATCTAATCTCCTCGGCAATTCAGAAAAAAACAGAGAAAACATTTTTTGTCAAGAGAATAATTTCGCTTCCGTTTGATAAGCCATAGTCTATTTTAAAAAGTTACGCATATCAGCAGTAAAGTATTAAGCTGGCGCGGCACAGCATTGCTGACAGTGTTTTATATTCGCTGTATAATATGTTGGCAAGCTATAGCCTAATACTGTGCAGTAACAGACTGTCGCTTCTTTTAAATGGGGAGTGAAATACATTGCGTCAGACACATTAGGTGACAGTTTCCATTGAAGAGCCTGATTGATTTATTACCAGATCCATTTTCCTCAAGTGATCACAGTTTAAATGATTGTATAATTTTTATATTCATATTAGGCTATTTAACGAGGCTCGTCTGCGACTTTAGGATCGCACAAGTGAACAGTAACGATCGCGTGCAGCCGCAGCGTTACATGAATCCACCTGACATAAATCTGTTCAGTGGCACAGACGTTAAAAAGCATACAATACTAATAGGTTTATTAATCTGAATGTAGACCATGTCACGATGTGTAAGGGGGCCGCCTATATGAACGGACCAAGGGCTGAGAACAAGGCTACTGATCAGATAAATGATCGGTCAAACGTAAAATCATCAGGAAATTATCAAAACATCCCGATGGAGATTTCTATGGAGTGATTTTGCTTCAAACTGTACAGTCACGCGTGTGACAGTGACACTCTTTCTTCAGTCGGAGCTGCAGCGTAAAGTGAAAACAAACTCAGGGTAGGTCTATCCACCTATCCAGCAGGTTAGACCCACGGCGTATGTTGCAGCAGTAACTGACCCTCGGTTGCGCTGAAACTGACCCAGAGTTTCCACTAACTCAGAGCGAACAAACTCTGCGTTGCCTCAAAACCAGCCACCTGAAACACCCCTCTGATGATAGGCTCTCAAGTTCAATATTGAACATAGCCAAGAGTTCTATTGTTGATTTTTAAAATGTTGATACAACCAAATAATTGTATTTATTTTAAGTGATCTCCCATCATGAACATTATTTTTTTTTTCCCGACCACATTTCTTCAAAGATGAAAGTTCACTACTATCTCTCCAGGCTTTTCATAATGCGTTGGACAGTTCTTAACAAGATTTTAGTAGTTTCATCTTTTCCTGAGTAGTTGTCTTTGTTTAATGCAGGCCAATAATTTCACTCCACTGAAACAAAGTTACATCTTTTCCCAAACCACAGCATATGTCATCCTTATAGCAGATGACAAAATTACAGGAATTGATTTCTGTATTATAATTATAGAATATTTACACAAATAAATACTACAAAAAAATCAAAATGTTACGTGTCAATAAAATAGAAAATAGAAAAATATGATAATTAATAAATAAAAATATTATCTATTAAGGCAAACTTCTGATTTAATTTACTTTTGTTTACCTAATAAAACTGGTATGTTATAAAATAATTTCATGTGAAAGAATTGAAGTTCCCTCTAAAAAAATGTGCTGGTGTTTTGTTTCATTTTGGTAGTAGGAGGATTTCTTCCTTTTGAGCCACAGAGCCTGAGAGACAATAAAAAAATATTTGTTTCCCTTTTCTCAGGCTAGGGTGAACAGATTTCTAAAATCTTTGCATATTTATACTACACTGTGTGCACAATTATTAGGCAAGTGAGTATTTTGGCCATATCATAATTTGTATGCATATTTTCCAACTTTAAGCTGTATACAATTGAGTGCTTATTCAATTTAAGCATACCAGGTGATGTGTATTTGCGTAATGAGTTAAGGTGTGGCCTAAGGAGTTCAACACTCTATATCAAGGTGTGCATAGTTATTAGGCAGTTTCTCTTTCTCAGGCAAAATGGGACAAAAAAGAGATTTAACGGACTCTGAAAAATCAAAAATTGCATAAAGTCTTTTAGAGGGATGGAACACTATTGAAATTGCTAAGATATTGGGGCGTGACCACAGAACCATGAAACATTTTGTTGCAAATAGCCAACAGGGTCGCAAGAAACATATTGAGAAAAAAATACGCAAATTAACTGCCAAAGATTTGGAGGCCCGTGGCTGGATCAGTAACGTACACAGAGCTCCACTTCGACTCAGACGGCAGCAAGGTTGAGGTGGGGTACTGGTATGGGCTGGTATTATTAAAGATGAGCTAGTTGGACCTTTTTGGGTTGAAAATGGCATTAAAATCACCTCCCAAACCTACAGACAGTTTTTAGAAGACACTTTCTTCAAGCAGTGGTACAGGAAAAAGTCTGCATATTTCAAGAAGACCATGATTTGTATGCAGGACAATGCTCCATCGCATACATCGAAGTACTCAACTGCATGGCTAGCCCGTAAAGGCCTTAAGGATGAAAAATTATGACATGGCCCCCTTCCTCACCTGACCTAAACCCTATTGAGAACCTGTGGGCCCTGCTTAAAAAAGAGATTTACAGTGAAGGAAATCAGTACACCTCTCGGAACAGTGTCTGGGAGGCTGTGGTGGCTGCTGCACAAAAAGTTGATCGTCAACAGATCAAGAAACTGACAAACTCCATGAATGACAGTGTGACAGTTATCGAAAAGAAGGGTGGCTATATTGGTCACTGATTTTTTTTTACATGTCAGAAATGTTAATTTGTAAATGTTGAGTGGTTTTATCATTCTCACTTTAACAGATGCAAATAAATAAGTGAAATGGGAAAATGTTTATTTTTTCATTTAGTTGCATAATAATTCTGCACACTAATAGTTGCCTAATAATTCTGCAAATATATGTATTCACTTAAAAAAGACAAAACCTCACTTTTAATTTCTTAAACATTCAGGTTTAGGTTAATTTACATTTTGGATTGACCGAGAACACTGTAGTTGTTCAATAATAAATACATCCTCAAAAATACAACTTGCCTAATAATTGTGCAGACAGTGTACATAGGTTCCCAGAGTTCACTGAAACTTAATGTTTCCTCCAGTGAAATAATTATTTAAATAATGTTCCATCTTTTGAGTCTTTGATTAATATTTTTCTGGATTTCTTTTATTGGGATCATTCATTTAATAAAGACATATTACTTATACAGACTAACTTTCCATTGATGTGAAAGGTCACTCTCTTGTCCCCCACATACATACCTGCCAAACCATGCCCTTGCTGGCAGCCCTTCAACCCCCACCCCTGGCCTGCATTGTCTCTATTCAAAGTAGGCACTTCACACATTTTCTACAGCAACACTTGACAGTGAGTTGGACTTATGTTATAAGACTGTGATGCTGTGTCTCTCCCAGAGGCTGCATACATCTCCTTGCAAACATAAATATAGTGGATTTATTAAAAGAGGTATGGTAACAGTTGTATGCACCAACATTTTTAAGCTAAACTTAGTTGGATATCTGGTTCCTTTAGTAACTTTATTTTAAGCCTAGAGTAGCTCCCTAAAAATATCCAGCCATGTAGGAAATCATTTATTTACCAACATAATCAATTGATGGATCCTTACAAGAGAAACATGTACAAATATGGAATTTACCTTTCAAATTCACTTTGAAGCCCATTAACCCTTCTAGTTTCACAAGGAATCCTATTGTGCTATCCACTCTGAAGATTTGGTTCCAGTTTAGGCGCCATTTTATGTTTTCCTCTGCATCCACTCTGATGCTCATAGTGAACAATCATCTATTCCCCCCATCTGTTGGGAATATATCCTACATGTTATGGCAAAATAAGGGCATTTAGGTATTCAGACCTTCATAAGGATGGGCACTTTGCTACTTTTTCAGACTTCCCAAAAGGTTTTAATTTACCTACATCCCATTTATTTATGTACGTTCAAATTAGACATTGTGCCTCTTCTCTTTTTTCGTGTTATCCTTCTCTCTCTATAAACCAACCATGGGAAGACCTTCTGACCTTTAAACGTCATCAGAAATTGCTAATTTCTAAGATGTATGACAAACTCAGGGCTCTGGAAAACAATTTGGCTGTCGAAACTAAAAATGCTTGGGAGCGTGAGCCTGTGGTAAATTTGACAGATCAATAAGGTGGTACATAGTATAAGCTCATCTTCTCCTTGTGTCAGGCTGCATCTTATACAGTGTTAAAGTGTTACATAGAGTCCATTTCAGCAAATCTGAAATGTATCCAAATGGTGTGGACCAGTGTGACGGATGCCACGCCTCCTCATGTAAATTTAGTCATAATTTTACTCCTCTGAAACAGAGTTACATCTTTTCCCAAACCACAGCATATGTCTTCTGACGTGGTTGTTTAGGAAATAAGAAGCTATTCACTCCATCAGTGAGAGTTGCACTCTTACAGTAAATGCAAAATTGCAGGAATTGTTTTTGTATTATAATTATAGTATGTTTACAAAGATAAATACTACATTTGAAAATGTTACATATCAATAAAATATGAAATAAAATATAATAAAATGTTTGAATTATTGAGGCAAACTTCTGATTTAATTTATTTTTGTTTACCTAAAAAACTAACAAGTTATAAAATAAACAATTTCATGTGAAATAATTTCACTCTCCTCAAAGGAAATAGTAAGATTTTTGTTGTTCAAACTGTATAAAATCTAAAAAAAAAATAGTTTGCTGATTTTCTATCTTTTGAGTCTGTGATTAATATTGTTCTGGATTTGTTTTATTGGGATCATTCATTTAATAAAGACATATTACTTATACAGACTAACTTTCCATTGATGTTAAAGGTCACCCTTGTCCTCAACATGCATACCTGCCAAACCATGCTCTTGCTGACTGCCCCTCTACCCAACCCCCGGCCTGCATTGTCTCTATTCAAAGTAGACACTTCACACCTTTTTTACAGCAACACCTATAAACCTCACCAGAAATTGCTCATTTCTAAGATTTATGACAAACGCATGGCTCTGGAAAACATTTTGGCTGTCAAAACTAAAAATGCTTGGTAGCGTGAGCCTGGGGTAAATTTGACAGATCAATGATGGGATAAGGTGGTGCATAGTATGCGCTCATCTTCTCCTTGTGCCAGGCTGCAGCTTATATAGTTAAAGTGTTACATAGAGTCCATTTCAGCAAATCTAAAATCTATCCAAATGTTGTGGACCAGTGTGACAGATGCCACGCCTCCTCATGTACATTTAGTCATACGTTTTTTTATTGTCTCAGACTACATACATTCTGGACTGCCTTTTTATGATTTTGGCGGGCAACAACTCCACATTTACTAGTTGCAATCAGAAATACTAGCCTTCACTTCCCTTCTGGCAAGACGTCATAGTTTACTTATGTGAAAATCTCCTTAACCCCCATTTACTTCTATCAGGCTTAAGGACGATATGTTTTTCCTTAAATTAGAAAAAAATAAACAACAGTGAAAGGCTCTTCTAAAAAAGTCTCACAAAAATGGGAATAGATCTTTAAATTCTGTCTGTGGTCAGAAATAAGCTGCAGTGTATACATGTGTGTGTGTCAGAGAAGTGAACATTTTCTAAGGTATAATCTCCTAACTGAATAAACAAACTTTCCTCACAGGAAAATGTGATCCCTGGAACACTGTTTGAAGTTAGAAAGCTTCCTGAAAAGTTACTGTTTCACTGTTGTTTACAGCAGCAGGGCCCACAGTTTGGTTTACAAACATATTCTAGTTGGTTCCAGGTTCCTCAAAATAATATTGTTTTGATATGTGATGATATAATTGAATAACATTTTATTATAAACATTGAACTTCACAAACATGTTTTAACTTCACCTAACAATATAAGATAGCTTGCCTTGTAACCTATAGAACATAATGTTGATTACAAAAAAAGCTTTGACTTCTAAACTTAAAGATGTAAAATACAAATTACTGGTTTTACTAGAAATTTCTCGCTAGACTCTCTTCACTCTTGCCGAGGTGACTACACATGGCTCTCCTCTTTCCTTGCCGCTGGAAGCTCAAACATGCACGTCACACCAGGAAATGGGCGTGTACTTAGACAGGAACAGCAAAAAGTGCAATCTGACTGGCTGTTGAGTTTATTTCTGCTTTGGCTGTTTGGTAAATCCATATCAGGACTGTTTTTTTGTTTTGTTTTTCATATCAAGCATTTATGTCAAAAGCTTATCGTCATAATCAACGCAAGTTTTATCGCAATTAATAATTGTAATCAAATGATTGCCCAGCCCTACTCTACAGTATGACTTTAAAAGGTGTCCCTTTAATAAAGATCCTGTTTGCAGTATGTGAAATTATCATCATTATCATCATCTTAAAAGGAATCAAGATGTGGTCTTGCAAATATGAGATCTCCTGTCTCTGTAAAAACTTCTAGTCTGAGAGTAAAATATAAGAGACTTGTGACAGGTTGTCTTGAGATATGAGACGTGTCAGACTTTTGCTTTGTGATGCAGTTTTGAAAATAAATAAATGTATTTCTTGATATTTACCTGCCCTCCACTCACTAAGGCAAGAGCCTGCAACAAGTTCACATCAGGCAGTCAATCTCTAAGAGCCTCGGTAGGGAAGAATAGCCTACAGTTAATGTAAAAAATAAAGTCTCAAGCCAACTATAACGTTTGTGCATATTTTTTAATATATTCTCTGGTAAGTACTTTTATTTATTCATTTGTTAACTAGAATTCATTTAGGCTTTTTATCTTATTTCCTTACTATTGCTTTGGTAAAGTTAACACTTATTTTCCATGCCAAACAAGCCCCTTTAAATGTAATAGAAATTGCATTGCAAAGGTAAAGAAAAAAGTGCCATTTTAACATTTGGGGCTTGAGGCTTTAGGGATTGTGCCTCAGTGACTCAGAGCAGGCGAGTGCTGTTTCTATCTGTGGCAGCCTGTGTCACTCTCTGATCGTATGCAGTGTGGTGGATGGGTACCTGTGTCTGACGACGGTCGTTAGGCCTTCAACAACAACAGCTAACTTCAATAGCCAAGATGTTATGTTGAATTCAGAGTGACTGTGACATGGGTCATTCTCCTTCCGCTGTATTGGAGAAGATACTTTGATACAAATTACATTTGAAATAGGTTGAGTACAATCAACATTCAACTTTTGTTGGAAATCAAATCCTTTAATACAATATACTCAAAAAAGGATCTTAACAAGGTAGTAAACTTGAAAAAATTTAAAATATGCAACTCTTCCTTGAAAGCTCTTTTAAGCAATAAAAGTCCACTGAAAAAGTTAAACTTTCATATATTCTAGATTCATGACACAAAGTAAAAAATGTGAGGCATTTCTTTTGTTTTAATTTGGATGGAACAAACATGGATTAAAAAAATCCAGTATCTCAACGCAAATCAAATACAATGCGCTGTAATGTAGGGATCTCAAAGTTATCTGCACAAAACAATTTTGTTTTTCGGTAAATCTTTTAGTGCCAATGCTTACAGATCAGTCATTTAGAGATGGCTACATAATACAAATGTAGCCTACTGAAATGCAACATGATTGGACTGTTGGAAATAAACAAATAGGCCTTCAGCTGGAAAAGTACAGGTTCTAAGCACCAGTTCTAAGCACCAGTTTGATGGAAATGTTGTGATGTTTGAAAGAGTTTTTGCGGAATAGTGAATGTAAAGACTTCAGGGAAGGGCTGACAGTGAATCGTGGGGGCAGCATATTCCATCGGTTCGTCTCTTCTCCACCATAAAAATATAATGTATTTAATTTAATTAGAAATGGTTCAGGTTAAATAAAGATAATACAAGCAGGAATATTTAACTGAATGAAATTGTAGTCTTGATGTGGTACATGATCATAGAATAACTGTTGAAACAGCATGAATTCAGAGTGACAGCTGACTGAACCAAGGATGCAACTGAATAAGATAAACTTTTGTGCAACTGAATCATGGCTTAAGCAAGCCAGGATAACAGAAATATCCTAGGTAAATCTTATCTTGGTTTTGTGCAATAGGCCGCAGGAAGCACACAGTGAACTGCCAAACCGTAAACAATCATGGAAATATTCCATACTGCGATCTGTTTAGTGATTTGGTGCCATCAACAAAAAACTGTGTGTCATTTACATCTTTAGGCTATAAACTGTGAGTCATTTAAATTTTTGAGAGAGAGAGAGAGAGAGAGAGAGAGAGAGAGACACAGAGAGAGAGAGAGATAGCGAGAGAGAGAGTAAAACTACTGCCTGATTATATAGGGTTCAAAATAATAAATAAATACATCTAGACCTATACATTAAAAAGAAAAACATCACATTATTGTTGTTTTATATTGTCTAAATATGTATGTCAATGTCACGTTTTGTGGCTTGTAGCCTACAATGTGAAACATTATTTTCACTGTATTTTTGCTGCTAGACGCACAGCTCACGAGAAGAATAGGCTGGGGCTGACACACTGTCGGATGTGTGTCGCGCCAAACCGACAAGGGACAGTTGGCCCATTATCGGTCGAACCTGTTACCATCAGAAGCAAAACACTCCGTTTAGACACTCCCCTCTCTTTCATCTGATCATTGAACACAGCGTTTTTACTCATCCTCACTATCAAATGTAATAGGCCTGAAGCCTATTGGCTCAGGGCTCCCAGTCAAACCAAAACTAATTTTCTTAATGATGGCAACAACAACGCTTTCCCGTGATGTTAAGCTGATGGCGATTTATTAAAAAAGAAAAGAAGGAAAATGCACAGTGCTTCCTGCATTAGGGTCGGGTCCAGTGGCAGAGCAAGGACATTTTCATTGGGGTGGCCAGGATGGGGCCAGTGATAATTTTTGGGTGGCAAGCACAAGGGCTTCGGTTTCACTTCAACATAAGTGAGGGTCTGGGGGTAGTCCCCCATAAAAAAATGTGCTTCAAACATACCATTTTGTGCATTCTGGTGAATTTGGCCGGACCCAACTCGGGTCCGGCCAAATTCACACCACAAACAAACTGCAGCAGCCTGAGAGATGCACACTGAGTTTGTTCAGGTGTACTAACACGGCAGGTGTGAATACGCCCTAGCATCTCTGCCCCATTTCAACTATGTCTCTACACTATCAGTAAAGCATAACAATGCCAAAAAAATATCTTAAAAAAAATAAATAATCCAGTTTGGTTTATTCCTCTTAAATTCATCCACGATGGAGTGTGAAAGTCGCACCATCCCAACCAACAGTGGACTTCAGTCATTAGATACAGTGGAAGTGTGGACCTTTCTCTGTGATTGTGAAATAAACAAAATAAATATAGATTGAAGACACAAGAACACTGTCAAATTGATTGAAAACCTCTTCTTATAAAGATTATTAAAGGGAATCTTGAGGGACTGAATTACTCTAAAGGTCTAGGCCTCTAAAATGTTCTGATTGTAAAATTATAGTCTGATGATCAATCTGTTTTTGCAATTAATTAGAATACAAAGAACATATCTTTCTCTTTTAACTTGTCACACATAGTCTGACAGGAGAGAGTAGACAGAGAACCAAATTGGCAGCTGAACTGTCTTCACATACTGCAGGCTTTGGGTAGCTGTTCAGCCAGGTCTGAGATGGTCCAGAGACAATCTCCTTAACTCTCCGTTACATTTGGAGAATGTAGTACTGCAGGTAGGGTCAATTAGTATTACACCCATAAGACATTTTAGACCACATTGATATTATTATTTTCCCCTTGAGAATGATCCAGTTTGGCTTATTCCTTTTAAATTCATCCATGATGGAGTGTGAAAGTCGCACGATCCCAACCAAGAGTGGACTCCAGTCATTAGATACAGTGGAAGTGTGGACCTTTCTATGTGATTGTGAAATAAACAAAATAAATATAGATTGAAGACACAAGTACACTGTCAAATTGATTGAAAACCTCTTCTTATAAAGATTAATAAAGGGAATTTTGAAAATAAAGAAATAATCTAGTTTGGTTTATTCCTTTTAAATTTATCCACGATGGAGTGTGAAAGTCGCACCATCCCAACCAAGAGTGGACTCCAGTCATTAGATACAGTGGAAGTGTGGACCTTTCTCTGTGATTGTGAAATAAACAAAATAAATGTAGATTGAAGACACAAGAACACTGTCAAATTGATTGAAAACCTCTTCTTATAAAGATTAGTAGTAAAGGGAATTTTGAGGGACTGGACTATTCTAAAGGTCTTGACCTATAAAATGTTCTGATAATAAATAATAGTCTGATGATCAATTTTTTTTTTGCAATGAATTCAAATACAAAGAACATACCTTTCTCTTTTAATCTGCCACACATGAGTAGTCTGACAGTGGAGAGTAGACAGAGAATCACATTGGCAAGAAAATAAAGGATCTTACTGCTGATCTTTTTTCCCTTGTTTGTTTATATCTATCTTTCGTCCTTTTTAAAACTTTTATTAACACTTCAACTCAACATATATATTTAGTTTCAAAAACAAAATACAAATCTATTTTCAAGAGACTGGTGTCTTCAGTAAGCTTGTCAACAGCTCTTCACAGCCTGAAAGACTCCCTGGGGCTGAGACCATTCAGACAATAGAGGAGTGTTTAAACGACGTGTGTGAATGGGCCAGGCCAGGGCAGGCAGAGGCTGTCCCAGATATGAAATTAACACTCACACACTTCCAAGTCCACTGTTGGCAAAAGTTATGAAAATTTACCAGAAGGTATTATACATGTTTTTAAGATGATTTAAAGCATGTCCAAGAGGGGACTTGAAAAATGTCCCCTGTTAGTTTTGGAGTCCACTGTTAGTGGATGTGTTACGATCTCAGGTTCCCTGTTGGATAGGTCGGCTCACTCACACACACACACACACACACACACACACACACACACACACACACACACACACACACACACACACACAACACAGTACAGTAATTTAGTGCCATTGTTATCGCGCTACTAAATTGCCCCCTACAGGCCAAAGCAGAGCAGCACCTCTAGTATCAGAAAATTGTGTTATTCCTAACAGTTTGACTGAACGTACTGTAACAGAGCCTGGGGGGGCAGGTCTCAGCCGACTTCATTGGAATAATGAATATTAAATGCAGTAGCAGCCCCCGCCCAGCCTCCCCTTTGTTTGCTAACTGAGCTGTACCAGCCCTGCTAGTTTATTCTGCCTTCTAATTAACCCTGCAGAGTGAGATGAGAGCACAAGGCTCATTCTAGTTCTTTTGTGTTTAATTACTTCTGAAGATGGGGAAGGAGAGAGGGAGGGCTCACTCATCTAGAGACCAGGGCATTTGACTTCCCAGGCTTTTCCATTTTGCATGCAGCACATACACACTCTCAGCCTAAATCAAGCCATAAAATGGTTATTTATTAATTAATTTTTTTAAAGCTACAGTGCGTATTTTCTTCATATAAATGAATGTCGGTTATATTCAAGCCATTGCCAAACGAGTTGACACAAAGTCAATTTAAGCCTATCAGCTCCACAAAACTCTCTCTGTATTTCTCAGTATGGCAGGGTTTGCAAACTGGTGTCAACCCCACCGACACCGGTGCAGGAATAATCCCAAGACGTGCCCACAAAATGTTTCAGTTGTGGATTCTACTGCTAAGAAAAAACCTGGACGTACAGCAGAAGAAATCAAATCCATGCGTGATCACCGAAGGCTTACCTCATAGATGTGCCGACAGTGTTGTTGTAATTACTCAGAAATACTCATGGGGCGACAGAAGTTACGCGCTATAGCTTCAGTCTTTTGAATTCAGTGTTATGAACATTGTCACTGCACAATCCAGAACGAAATGGTTATGGTCTGACTTCACAGGAATATATATTGGAAAGTAAACCCACTCAGAGTCAATTTACACACCTTGCTATTTGTGAAATAGACTAATTTCATCGATATGGACTTCTGGCAGTGATTCACAGTATATGCTGCAGTAGGTACATAAACCTGAAATAATCCTATTACAAGAAGATCGCTCTCTTCATTTTGGAGTTTATTTCGAAATAAATATATAGGTGTATGACAAGAAATAGGGAGACACAGAGAGAAGGGATGGCATGGAACTGGACTTGGGCCAGCTTGATTGAGAATGAATGAGTAAAATGGTTGATGAAATGCTTCCAACTTTGTAAACTGTTGTTGTCAGCCCATGCCGGCTTTACAACTCTTCCCATGTGGTTTACTTCAATGAATAAAGGCAACTACATCCAACAGAAGTACAACAAATAGTACTTTTTTGGATGATTTTACTTTGTGTGTTTTTCTCATTTTTTTTTTAATTTTATAGTCTCTTCACGTTTAGAAACCAAGTCAGGACCTTGTGGTTATGTGTGCAGCAAAAGTGCACAGAGGGAATGGTGGTGTATACCTCCAGAGGGCATTAGGGGCTGGCAGGGTGGAATTAGTTGAGATCAATTATCATACATTATCTTTGTGTGCGTTAGAGACGAGCGCAATATTGTGTAGTGTAATACGTTTGCACCTTTAAAAAAAAGTACAAGGTATAATGTAATATTTAAGAAAGTGCTTTTTTATTTGAGATTGCATTCATGAGATACCCGTCCTTCATGTGTTAGTTTTTCTGCCTGCTCTTTTTCTTTGACTCTTGAGTTGCAGTGCTGACACAACACATCAACGTGCATGTCTATTTTGTTCTTTCTTGCACATATGCTATTTTATTTTCTAATTATTGAGTATGTAAAAGGTTGCATTGGATCACATATAAGGATTGTATTGACTAGTAGTTGCTGTGTAGTGCAAGCTACATATAGCTGTTATAGCAACAATGAACTTGTGAGTTGAAGGGTATACAGTGGCCATCCCTCTAAGATTTGTGTTTACAATTCCCTCAACAGCCAGTGTAAATCCATCTCCCCATAAGAGACGCTCCTCTGTTTATACATAACTCACTGACATTCCACTTTGCCCCTGTTGGTTTGTGTTTGAATGCTGACTAAAGGAATAACTTTACCGGTACATTTTTCGTGATCAGAACACAAAAGAATCTCTGGGCATTGTTGCAATTCACCTGGCTGAGTTTTGAGCAGACAGCTTGAGGATATATCTTCTCAACCACATGCTGTGTAGCTTTAAAAAAGGCCACTTGAAAAACAGGATATGATGCAATGGTGTCTTCACTGGGCAAATACACAGACAGGAAACAAACATAAAAGTCAAGACAAAGTTAGTTTAAGTGAAATCCTCTGGGTCAAGGAGACTGAATGCTCATGCCAAAGTCCACCATTGTCATGTTTTTTTTTCTTTTCAAAGCTGAAAGGGATTTTTACATTTCGGACATGTTGTTTTTGCTTATTTTAAATATATCTTGCATACAAATAAGTCTAATTTCCATTCATAATGTGTGCCTTGAGAAGAATTAGATACATGCCTTTGTATTGCATTTGAGAAAAGCCATAGATTATACTTATATGCCTGAATTTAACATAAATACAGCAACATCTTCAGGCTGTTTGGGTCACATAATCCGGTGAAGCAAAATGTTTAAGAATGAACAACCTCATAACAACTGATAATATTTGTTTTTATCTCACTTGAAGAAATTGGTCACAGACATGTTTGCCAAAAGTCCCTGAATAAAACGATTGCATTTACTTTATTATGGTAGGTAAACATTAAAAAAGATTTAGTTTCTGTGTTATTCTGCGCCTGGGTGTGTATCTGGCTGGCCCCCATGACTTATGACAATCTCAAGTGTTTTCTGCCTCAGCCAAGGTGTCTATCAGCATGCCTTCAATCTCTTTTAGATAAGAGTCTCCCCTTACTGAATCCCAACAAGCTGTCTGGCCTTGGACAGAATACTCAAACTTATAGCACAGAGGATGGCAGCTGAGATGTGTGTGTGTGTGTGTGTGTGTGTGTGTGTGTGTGTGTGTGTGTGTGTGTGTGTGTGTGTGTGTGTGTGTGTGTGTGTGTGTGTGTGTGTGTGTGTGTGTGTGTGTGTGCGTCATTGACTGTAAATGTGTGAGGTAGGTACTTCTGCTTCCCCTCACTGTGTTAGTGATAATGATTCGTCATAATCAAAAGAAAATATTGAGGCAGGCTTTTGCTTGCAGCTATTTGAACATAGAGCTGGATTTGGCAAGGACCAAACTATCAGACAAAATAATCTAGTTTCCATCAAGGAGTGGGAGACGCTAATTAGAGGGAACAAGTCAAAGTAAGTAACACGGAGACAGTACATGTTTTTTTTACATGCACGCCACCCGTCCGTTTCAAAAACTGCTGCCATCTATGACTGATAGGTCTGCGACTTTACTAAATCAAAATTCCTCTCGTTAACTCGATCATGTCTGTCGTTGTAAGAAAATGCACATTAATCAAAGATTTATATACCCATTGATTTTTGTACTGTTTTGAAACTTGTGCTCCATACACTCCAAAGCTTTTTTTTGTAACAGGGAAGCAAGAAATATGTAGTTATTCCCTTTATTAAAAGTTAGATCAGGCAGTTAGACTGCAGAGTTATCTCTAGTGGGATTTGATGAGGTTTTCTTACATTTTATTTGATGTATCTTCAAATTGAAAATGTGTTTACTACCAAGTTGACAAAACCAGCCTTTTTTCCATAACGATGATACAATCCTAACAAGATAAAATAGCACAAGCAAGTATCTGCAATGTTTGGTATTTATTATAGCTGACTGTGAGACCACCAATATAATCAAAGCATACTGTTACATATCATGATTTTCAGCTACAAGGTCACCTATTATGCAAAATGCACTTTCATGTTTTTTTAACATTAATATGGGTACCAAGTGTGACTATAGACTCCAGGGCTGTACAGTGCGACAGTTTTGATCACATTTGCTACTGAAATTGATCACGTGCGATGATGAATACAAGTCCATTCGCACTAGTGCTAGTTGATAATGAGGAGAGGTTGTCTTTGAAACACAGAGGAGAGATGCACAACACTGCTTAGAGGGCTCTACATTAACACTCCAAATGTGGGTAAATGTAGTCTTAGGCAAGTAAGTTATTGAATCCACCCTTCACTTTGGCTGGTGAAAGATGTGTGTCCTCGGGATCTGTGCTCGTGCAGCGAGCGGTAATAACCGGAAGAATATTACCGCAGTTAAGTTAGTGCGTGTGCAAACAGAACATTTCCTGTGCGCCTTCACGTTAAAAGCCTGTTACTAGCCAAACGTGAGTTGACTTTTATTTTGAAGCCGGTAAGAACAGGAAGTTAGCGCTTCACAGCCCTGCAGTGCTCTAGCTAGAAAGGCAACTCATTCAGCTGCAGAGAAAAGTCAACAGTAGTCTAAAAACAAAGTTTGAAATAAGCCACTGAAGAACAACTTCCAACACATTCACAACAACCTATTTAATTTATCCTAAATTGTACCAATATGTATACTTATTTATTTAATAGGCTATGTGTAATGTTTTAAAGTTTGGTTTTAATTAACAGAAGGACATTTTCTAAAAATGTTTATTATTATTAATATAATAATTATATGTATATACAAAACATATATAGATATTATTTCTATATTTTTATGGGGAAAAATAATTCTGAATCAGCAAAAAATTGCAATTGGCAGGTTAGATTCTTTTGTCTAAATTGCAATCAGTGCACCCCTATTCATTCTTCTACAATTATTACTGCACACACTAGGATATAATATTAATTGAGAATCTCAAAGGAGACCAAGATGACAGGCTCAAAAGGTAATTACAGTGAAATGCAAGGGTTAAGGTTATGCAAATTTTCTATCATACTCCGTGTGCTACCAAATAAATTTTTGTGCTACTGAATCTTTTTGCTTGCTAGCACCAGTGCTACCACCTAAAAAAATAAGCATACAGCCCTGGGGCCTATTGCATAAAACTAGGATAAGGGATTAACCTAGGATATTTCGGTTATCCTGGCTTGCTTTAGCCATGATCCGGTTGCATAAAAGCAGAGGGACATAAGTTACCATGAAGATTTATCCTTTACGTTTAGCCTGGTCGGGACCAGGCTAAACGTAAAGGATAAACTTATTCTGTTGCCTGATTGGCTCAGTCAGCTGTCACTCTGATCTGAAATCAAGGTGCTTAACAGTTATTCCATGATCTTCTGAATACTGCTTTATTTTCATTAGCCTGTTTTAAGGTACCACATAAAGGACTACATTGTGATTTAGTTAAATAGTTCTTCTTTTTTATTTATTTAACCTGAACCATTTATAATTAACTAAATTATAATTACATTAAGATGAAATTATATAAATTATAATAATTTATGTGATAGTCTGTTCATATTGCAGGCTATATTTATACAATTGATTATCGATGGCAGATGACGTCGCAAATGTGGGTCAAATAAATTCACTTTGTACTTATAACTATATTGAGGTGCATCTAAAACAAAATTAAATATGAATGAAAATTTCCTTTTTGCTGTAATTTAATTCTAAAAGTGAAACTTAAATATATTCTAAATTCATTACACATTAAGTGAAATTAATCTAGAATAAACATACTTTTCAGAAGGTCGACATTTCTGTATTATAAATCCTTTTTCTGATTTGCAATATTCTAATATTTTGAGATACTAGATTTTTTATTCCATTATCAATCAATCATCCAAAAAAAAGGCCTGACATATTTTACTTTGTTTAATGAATCTATGAAAGTTTAACTTTTTGAATGGACTTCCCATGATATTAATTTTTTTAAATGCACCTGCAGACTGCTCACTGTCAACTATTTTATCATAAAACAATGCAGGGACATCAAGATCAGTTAGCAGAGAATACATCTCCTGTATGAAATGAACTGCCCCCTGACTTACGGTTTGAACTAGCAAGGCATTGTGGGAAAATGGGCCGTCTTTTCCATTTTTCCATCAGTAAATCTGCGTTCGATCTCTGGGTCTACTTCTGAAAGCTGTGGGCTGGCACTTAACAGAATTACTTACACCTGGCTTGACAAAGCGTCCCCTTTACATCCTGGATTGGCGTTTATGCAACTGACTGATCCGAAGTGCCCAGGCTAGACTTTGTCAAGGCTGGCTTTATCAATCATCCTGGATGTCTTTATTCCACTTTTATGCAATAGGCCCCTGGACTCCCAAGTATCAGAAAAAAACAGCCCTCTCTTTTTCTCTACCTCCACTTATCTGAAAACCTATGTTCAAAAACCCATTCAGATTTGTATCCCCTTGTGACATCATACGGGGAGAAGCCTAGCCCCCAATTGCCAACCTAACTTAGCTCTACCTTCACCTGTGATAAGCACACCCCGATTCATCTGAATCTAACTGGCAGTTAGGTTCAAACCAGCAGTTAGATTGAGGGCCAATAAGAGCAGACTGGGATTTTTGGAAGGCGGGGCTTTAAGAGATCGTAAACTGATCGTTTCAGACTGAGGTTGAAAAGCGGAAATTCAGCAATAGCACTGTGAAAAAATGTTTTTTTTCAAATGTAACACTGAAAAAAAATTCAAATAGAAACCAACATCACCATTTTGAACCTGAAAATGTGCATGATATGTGACCTTTAAGTAGGAATGCTTTTACAGGTTTTGTATTTAATTTTCAGCATTGAAATAAATGAAAATATACCAGCAGGTAGAAGAAAAAAATAAGCCAATTACATTCTGAATAACGATTAGAACATATACAGTACATTATATACAATAGTAATGTTATTTAAGGAGTGAAAAATATAGGCACTAGAAATGACAGCAGTAAAAGGTATTGCAGTATAACAAAGATTCATAATGTCCAGAAATGTGTCAGTGTTTAGACCACTTTCAGAAAGCAATCTTGCACATGTTATAGACTCCACTTAACATTCTCAAGATGAACATATTCAGTAGTGGCAACTGCTCTCGCGTCCAGAGACATGGATCCATATCCATATGCTGTTTTGTTTGACAGTATAGGACTCTGGCTCTAAGATAGGTCTAAGGGGTTTTCCGTGCAACATCAACAACAGGGCCATACATATTTCATGCTCTGCCTTGCCGCCACCTGAATTGTGATGAGCGCTAGCGGTCCACAGGGTTTAGTTCCACTACAAAGATGAAAACCTGCCCATGTCTACGCTGTCAGAGAAACTCTTAGACCTGTGTATCACACTGGAGGGGGAGGCACCATGAAAAGTGACCCCAAGCTGGCCTCACCTGTTCAGTCAAAGTAGTCATATCCAGCTTTCTGCCAGACCCAGTGTGTGTGTGTGTGTGTGTGTGTGTGTTGGCGAAAACTTAATATTTGTTGATTGTAGGTGGGATGGTAATATAAGACTTTTGAGGAGATTGGAATGGAGATGTATTCAAGTTTTTATTTTATTTTCAATGCATGATTAGTTTATCTTCCTTCCTATAGTCTTACATTTCCATTTTTTGGTTGATTGAATTTGGAGCCTAACGAAGTGATTCTGTAGAAGGCTTGTTATCAAGATACCTTTTGTCAAAATCAGTGAATATTTCCTCTTGGTCAGTACTGTGTGCGTGTGCTAAAAATTGCTTTTTATACTGGGGCCTATTGCATAAAACTAGGATAAGGGATTAACCTAGGATTTTTCGGTTATCCTGGCTTGCGTTAGCCATGATCCGGTTGCATAAAAGCGGAGGGACATAAATTACCATGGAGATTTATCCTTTTTGTTTAGCCTGGTCCCGACCAGGCTAAACGTTAAGGATAAACTTATTCTGTTGCCTGATTGGCTCAGTCAGCTGTCACTCCGATCTGAAATCAAGGTGTTTAACAGTTATTCCATGATCTTCTGTGTACTGCTTTATTTTCATTAGCCTGTTTTAAGGTACCACATAAAAGACTGCATTGTCATTTAGTTAAATAGTTCTTATTTTTTATTTTATTTAACTGAACCATTCATAATTAACTTAATTATAATTACATTAAGATGCAATGATTATTTATTTTTTTTATTTATTTATTTCTTTCGGACAATTTCACACAATACACAATTATCTCTTTCACATCATAAATCGTAATTAGTGTTGTCCGAAGGGTGACGGAAGAAGCCTAAGGCTTATCGAGTCCCGCCCCCACTTTCATCAGATTCAAAAATCAGATTCACATTTACTGATCATAGAAAAGAAAAGAAAACAGAAAAAAAGAAAAAGTAAAAATAATGAAAAAAAATAAAAAATAAAAATAAAAAGGAAGAAAATACACAATGATTAAGTAGGGGAAGGTGGGGTGATTTGTGCATTTTGGAAGTTGCAAAACCCATTGTTTCTAGAAAACCGTGGAAGAAATTGGAAATGTGACCACATATTTAAGAAGAGCCATCCATTTGACTCATCCTGTAAAGAAGGGAGACACAAGGAATAAGATATAAGCACATTTAAGCTCAAAAAACTGTGTTTTGCCTTTCAAAGTAAAATTTCCATGATCAAGGTTTTTTGATTATTGTGTCTGAACAATTATAGACACGTTTGAAAACATTTGACACATGTTTTAGTGCTTTGGTATGCTACACTTTGAGTCTATATAATTAGCACAATGTCAACCCTAAATTGCTGCATCATGCCTATTATCCAAAATTCTGGGGATGGGGTGATTTGTGCGCAAGGGCCTGGGTGAGTTATAAGTAAGTAAGTAAGTAAAATGTATTTATAAAAGCACATTTATGACAGTTTGCACTGTCCAAAGTGCTGTACATAGTGCATTCAGTAGGTAAACAATGAAGGTAAAATAACAATAACCAAAATAAAAGACGTAAAGCCCATACATCCACATAAACACAGATAGTAGTGCAGAGGTAAGTAAGTAGTGCAGAGGTTAATGGGGAGGAAACACCAGGGTGTACATATGGGTTTTGAGCCTTGATTTAAAGGCAGAAATGTAGGGGGAATCACATTTGTCAGGTGGCAGTTGGTTCCACAAGCACGGAGCAACTAGTGCAAAGTACATTTCTGAGAGTTGTGCCAGTGGCATGGCTGTATACGCTGGTCACCAAAAGAAAGTGATTGTCTACAGTAGCTCAGAAGAGAGTGACATCTCAATTCCACTTAACGACACCACTGATGAGAGTTCAGATGGCCAGAAAGATGATGATGGTGACTTTGTCATTGTGACACAATGACGCACAAATCACCCCACTACGTGGGGTGATTTGTGCGACAAGACAACTTTTTTTCCGAAAGCTATATTTCTTAAACAGTTTATTCCAGATCCAAAGTTTTTATTGCCAGGGATGCACAACATCCTGAAATATATGTACATATTTGAGTTGGAGACATAACTGTCAAGGCCTCACTTTAAAATCACTTTGAGTAAAAAGTTGCACAAATCACCCCACCTTCCCCTATATATTTTTTTTTTTTGTTTGTTTTTTTTGTCTGTTAAGCTGCAGTCCAATACCCATTATAATAATGTATGTGATACTCTGTTCATATTGCAGGCTATATTTATACAATTGATCATTGATGGCAGATGACGTTGCGTATGTGGGTCAAATAAATTCATCTAAAACAAAATTCAATATCAATGAAAAATTATTTTTTTCTGTAATTGAATTCAAAAAGTGAAAATTAAATATATTCTAGAAATTCATTACACATGAAGTGAAATTAATCTAGAATAAGCATACTTTTCAGGAGGTTGACATTTCTGTATTATAAATCCTATTTCTGATTGGTTGTATGTAATATTCTAATATTTTGAGATACTGGATTTTTTTATTCCATGATCAATCAATCATCCAAAAAAAAAGGCCTGACATATTTCACTTTGTGTAATGAATCTATGAAAGTTTCACTTTTTGAATGGACTTTCCATGATATTACATTTTTTATATGCACCTGCAGACTGCTCACTGTCAACTATTTTATCATAAAACAATGCAGGGACATCAAGATGAGTTAGCAGAGAATACATCTGCTTTATGAAATGAACTGCCCCCTCACTTACGGTTTAAACTAGCAAGGCATTGTGGGAAAATGGGCCGTCTTTTCCATTTTTCCATCAGTAAATCTGCGTTCGATCTCTGGGTCTACTTCTGAAAGCTGTGGGCTGGCACTTAACAGAATGACTTACACCTGGCTTGACAAAGCGGGCCCTTTTGATCCTGGATTGGCATTTATGCAACTGACTGATCCAAAGTGCCCAGGCTAGACTTTGTCAAGGCTGGCTTTATCAATCATCCTGGATATCTTTATTCCACTTTTATGCAATAGGCCCCTGGGCTCTGTAAACGGATATGTAAACAAAATGGCTTTGACGGACCTACCGTAGCTAGCAAAAATGCTATCGATATAGTCTAACCTACTGACACTTTACACTTTAGCTTTGATATGTATTTGGCTTAAACACCTATTTAAATGTTGACAGGCGTATTGTCACACTTTCTACAGTACCACTAAAAACACATGCTACCTGTATTTCCATAGCAATACATCTTAGCCTATGTCGATAGCACTGTTGGTAGCTTACATAGCTTGCATTACAGCACAGCACCCAGATGACGTAGCTTAATTTTGGCACCTTAATGCTTTTAAAAACAGCAGAAAGGACTAGATCTGCCCTTCACAGCCTTGCATGACGGTGGACCGTGGCAGCCAGCACAACTGAGTCACACCAGTTGGTCACACAGCAAAAAGAACATGACTACTGCCACTAACAGTTCTCCACACATTGATCTGAATTCCAGTTTACCCAATCTGGTTGACAGAGCATGCTGCAAAAGAGCTACATTTAAATATGGCAGCCTTTCACCCACCGATACAATGAACAAAAAACATCAAAAGGAATTGTGAAACAGTGTGGAAAGATATTTCTTTTTTTCCAGAACCCAAGATGGCTGCCCATATCTGAATTTAAAAAAAAGGTGTCTGAAAATAAATTTGACCGAATTTGGCGCCCCTTCCTAAATTATTTTAAAAAAACAATAATAACTATAGAAGAGTAGCTAACCCCCCCCCCCTTTTTTATTTTTTTATTTGATTTAATTTTATTTCTTTATGTGTTTTTTTTTTTTTTTTTTTATTTATTTTATTTTTTTTTTCATATTGATTGTTTATTTCTGTTTCTTGTAGGGTATATTTTGTGTTGTTGGGTGTGAGGGTGGGATGTGGGTGGGGTATGTTCGGGGGGAAAAAAAGGGGAAAAAAAATCTGTACTAATCGTGCTACAATTTGTTTGTTACGAACATTTAATAAAAAAACCTTTGAAGAAAAAAAAAAAAAAGGTGTCTGATGACGTGCTCAGTGCCAAGTCGAAAACTAAACCTAGTCAGCTTGGTGAGCTTTTGTAGGTGGATTTAAGAATGTCAATGTCACCTTATCATGCCAGAGCCATAAGAAGGTAGACAGAAAAATAACAAGAATCCGACAACAAGCCAAGGTGAGATTTGGACGCTTTACAGAAATACCAACCCTTGAATTTGCATATTTCTTCATTGGAATGACTGCTTTGAGCTGTTGCCTTCAAACTACATTGGAAGGACTTGACAGTATAGATACATTAGTCCCCACTGATTGGATAGGTAATAACAAGCCCCCTTCCAAAAGAGTAACCTGTCCTATACTTCTTGGATGATCCATTCATAATCCGGTTGTGTGCTTCTTTGCAACCTTTAGCCTGTTGCTTCTCCCTATACCCCTCAGTAGAAAGTATTGATGGTTTGTAACCATGTTGTACCACGTCCGGAGGTTGGAGACAATATATTGCTGCTCTTTATTTTTTATTCATGAAGTTATTTATTTACACAGTCAACTTTCATAGTGCATCCCAGACTCGGTGCCCTTTGCTCTGTTTTTTACCCAAGACCTCATTGTAAAAGCTGTAGAATAGGCTGTTTGTGTGGTATATGGGGGTGAGTGGGCTGTTCACTGTGTGCCTGCTGGAAGTATGTAATATATAATTTCAGTAATGTCAGTATGCTCAAATGTCAGGAGACCGTATATGGTGTTTGACCCAAGGTAACCTGTACAACTACAGATGTTGGCTTTCTGAAACCTTGTTGAGTATATAGCTCTCCAATCTAAAGGTCACCTCTTTAACTTATATTGTGTTTATTTCACATATAAATACATGAAACCATTATAGAAGGTAGAGGTCAAGACTAACAAGAAGGCACAAGCTGAAAGGTTGCTACAATATGTTAAATTCTCGTGGCTCAGTGTTTTGAGAGAGTGCAGCTGAATAGAGTAACATTTAGATATATCATTATGCAACTTTTCCAGTTGATTACTTACATTGAAACAATACTTTTTTGTATTACACTTTCTTCCTAAATGTTTTAATAGATATGCACATTTGACAACGTTATATTCGTATATTTGCATCTCTTTAAAAACAAAAACATTGAGATGTTGAAAAGAAGACATGTTGTGGAAGCCAAAAAAAAAATAATAAATAAATTGACCAGTGCTTGAAAAAACAATGTTCTTGTCTGCTGTGGCTTGCCTTAAATATATGATCAAACCTAAGGTCAGACCAAATGAGCCTGTTTTGACATGTTTTGATATAAAATCATTCAGGCAATCCATTAGTAATATACCTTGTAGGATACCGGTTGCATTTAAAAAAGGTTGTGTTTGACAATCCCCTCGTGAATCTAGAGTAAGCATGTGGTGGGCTTTGAAGCTGTGCTGGCTGTCAGCCCCTCCACCCAGTCAGCCCCCTAGAAGCAACCTGTTCCTTGTTTATAGGCAAACTGTCTGAAACACTCGGCAGCTTGTTGGTTGCTCGGCCTACATTGTCACTGTTTATTACTGCAAGTTAAACCTTCCAGAGAACACATGTTCTTAGGAAAACACAGCACAACTGATTTTTCAGTCTTCGTTTTGATGATACCCTTGGTGAGGATTTTCTCTTCCGTTTTATTGCAACAAGTTAAGAGGTAACTAATCATCTCCAAGAACGGTGTGGGTACAAGTTAATAAAAATGTCTCGATTGGGAACTGAATGTTCTTTCGAGGAATAAAGTCAGCAGCATTTCTTCATAGATGCAAATCTCTTTTCAGGCGCGAGCAAGCAGCACACCAAACTCTTGACTTATCTAGTCTTTAGGTGTAACATGGGAACCTACACACCTTGTGTTCATCCACTACATCTCGCCTGTTAACTAGTGTGATTAATTGCATTCTCACACCACCGTCACAGCTACAGGGCCTCAGATTGGGGCGAACACTGGAAGAGGATAGATGGGAATGTTAATGAGTAGAATGCCAGCCAGCCCTACCAACTCTCCTGATGAGGGGAATTAAAATGAGATGGAGCAAAATAAAAAATAAAGATAACATCAACCGAGCAGCGATAAACATATTTAGCTATGGTTTTGTAATTATGTGCTTGAGTGTGTTGAATGCCTGGTTTTACGGTTGCATACCTTGGCGTGTGATCAGATGATTTGTCAAACCTCCTCCTACTTTACTATCACTTTACCATACCTCATGTTACATTCATTTAATTTCGAGAGATCAATTGTGGGGTGACCCTCATTGCAATGATACAAACACAATATACAATGCAAATACATCAAAAACACAACCAGCTGATAAAAAGACAAAAACAATTGACACATGTAGACAGCAATGTAGAATGGCTGTAATTAAAATAAAATGATCGAAAGTACAACACAACCTCATTGAAACAATTGCAGGTAGAGTTCGGCACGTTTAATCTACTGTATGACTATTTGTCTCTTTTGTCTAAACACACACAGCTGGGATCATATTTTACGATGCTAACCCATACTCCCATATTAACCGCAATTTCTGCCTTTGGTCATACCTGGCATCACATGATATTAAACTGTGTGAATTGTGGTACAATTAGCATGAATAAATGCAGAGATGGTGTGAAAAAGGCTGTAGGCAACAACGTCTGCGGTGGGATATGAAGGAAGTCAAAGTACATTCAATGTAGAATAAGCTTTGGATGAAGCTTCTGTGAAGCAAAGCCAAACTCATTGAATTAAATGAACAACAAAAATTTAGAGGGAAGAGGAAAACAATAAAGCATACTGCAGGTACAAAATGTACAGAGCTGCAAAGTTATCCATATTTGACATAGTATCAGTTTGCTGCTTGCTAACCGTACGGAACTTGTTTGTCGATTGGTTAGTCTGTGATTTACTAGGTCAACCGGAAAATGGTTCAATACTAACAAGCTGAAAAATGCTGAATGGTGGCATATTGCCAACATTTGTAGCAGAGTCGGACATACGTATTTTGGTTTTGTTTACTGGGACAAGGATGGTAGACCAATTAATTGGCATAGTCAAGCTACAACCATAGCTTTTGGAAACATAGAAAAATTGTATGCAGCATTAGTCTCTCTGAGTCTACAGAAACAACAATACCACAATGATTTTCTGTAAGACCACAACTATATAATAATAGCCAGTAGTCGTCCATTTCAAAGCCAACATCTGCTTTGTTGTGCATTTGTAAATATATCGTCCTTGAGTTAATACAATCTCTAGGTCACAGTAGGTTATTTGGTGTCTTTTGTAAGCCATACGTGTGAACAGTTGTCTTTCTATACTTTTAGGCCCTAGACAGCATATCTGAATAGTGTGACCCACTATTCTTGGCTTTATTGAGCTTGAATAGGCTGCAGCACCCCACAACTCCGAACAGGACAAGTTTTCTAGGTATTCAGTGGATGGGTTTCCATAACAAGACACTGGATGTTATGCCGTTTTCATATTGGGGCTAATGCAGTACAAATCCATCACTTCCAGCGAAGATCTCTCTTCAAAATATATCTTTGTCCTTCACCAGAAAACTTTGAAGAAATGCTTTGACATTGGGAAAGTTGTCCTCCAAGAAATCCCCTTCTGTACCTAGTGGGAAAATGCAGCGAGTAATGCTAATGATTCAATGATGCTAATAAGCCTAAAGCCTTAATATCTTTCCACTACGATCCATTTTCAGTTCCATCATTCGCTTCACTCTGCCCTCATTCTAGATGCATTTCACATCACTATTAGCCATTTAAGTTTAAACCTCTCACAGAGCCACTTAGAATAAGTGAGCGAGTAAGAAGTGTGTCTTGCCCATGGGTCCACCCTCCCAAGTCGATACTATCTCAGTGCATCCAAGATCTCAAAGACATAAATTGACATTCTGAAATTGTCAATAGGACTTTACAGTAAACTTTTTTGACATTCTTGTTAGAATAAATTCCTACTCTACTCAAACAAATATGAAAGATAACCCCCTTCTCCCCATAAAGTGTTATAATTAAATGCTCAGGGGATCAAAACATGTATGTAACACTGCCTTTGCTGCAAGCTTCCACAAGTTACACTGTTGAATTCCCTGCATGGGTTTATCCCTTGTCGCTCATTTCCGTAGAATTCCCTTCCTTCCATCCATTCTTTCTTATCCCATCAATCCTTCCCTCCAACCTACTTTACCCATTTCGAGACATTTGCATATCCTTTACTCTCATTGACCCAATATACCACCGTAAGAACCTGTCTCCACTGTGGAGCTCATACAGAGCTTCTTTTCTTTCTACACACGGCCTTGTGCCGTTGATTCCCTTCAAGGCTTAAATATATTTTCTCGCCTCCTTTCTCCAAACTGCATCCATCCTTTTTCAATTCATTCCCATCTCCCTCCCTCGCCGTCTGTCCACATTTGCATATCCCAGGTGTGTTGGCTCATCCGACCGCTTTGCTCTCCTTCCTTGATACCGTATTTCTGATACTGTATTGTATGACCACTTTTTTCTTGCCGCCATGTTTAACCCTGAGGCAATAAAAGAGTCCTCCTCCCCTTACAGAATGTGCTCACTGCTTCTATTCCTTCCTTCCTCTCTCTCCTCTTGAACCCATCCTCCATATGCTGCCCATTTCCCAGGCGTCCATATCTCTGGGCATCTGAGGGGGTAATGAGACACTCAGCAGTTCCCATTCACAATGGGGCAGGAAAACTATCCCACATCATCGATTCTCTCCAAAGGCATT
The DNA here is from genome assembly GCA_949357725.1 of Hyperoplus immaculatus. Classification (NCBI taxonomy): domain Eukaryota; kingdom Metazoa; phylum Chordata; class Actinopteri; order Uranoscopiformes; family Ammodytidae; genus Hyperoplus; species Hyperoplus immaculatus. Next base: position 25,580,216 of record OX442359.1, read on the forward strand.
ACTCTATCCTTTCACCCCTTTCCCCCCCTCCTTTTTTCATTCTACCCATGCTACCATGGAAGCCTCTGGAGTTGCTCTAACCTATACACAGTTAGCCAGTTGGCTATACTCCCAACTCCCTGCTCCAAGTCCACTGAGCGAGGATTATATCTGTATGCAACATGAATGAAATAGAGAGAGAGTGTGAATGAAATAGAGAGAGAGTGCGAGAAAGGTAGGGGAGTGTGTCTTTACTCACCTGTGAGTGCACTCACCTGTGTGTGCAGGAATGGAACAGAAAGGGTGATGGGGGTTAAATAAAAGGACAGGATGGAAACAAGGAGATTAAATTGGCAAAGCATGATGTACATGAGAAGAATTGGACTGCCATGACACCACACGTTTCTCTGAGTGGTAAAGGACCTGAAAGTTCCTTCATCTAAAAAGACGATACGATAATAAACGCCCTGCAACAAATAGGCGCTAACGTTAGCCGCTAACATCACTATGACATGCTACACAGAGGCGGAGCTATCATGGGTACTCTTGTAATGGAAAACAACCTCCAGAAACAACCTGATACCAAAGGCGAGTAGAGTAGAGTAGAGTAGAGTAGAGTAGAGTAGAGTAGAGTAGAGTAGAGTAGAGTAGAGTAGGGAAATAAGAGAAGAAGAAGGAATAGAAGAGGAGATGAAAACTGAGAAAGGAAAGGAAAGTTTGGAGGAGGGAGCAGTAGCTCTGCAACCATAAGTAGGACAGTGGATTTCAGAGAAATTGATTAGCATTCAAACAGACACCGTAGGCTGCGGGTGTTGGGGGGGGTTCGGGGACTGTGTGGTGGGGTTGAATGAATATTTATCAGAAAATGTCTTCCAATGGCTGGCTCCCAGACACACCCAAAGGCTGTGGATAGAGAGAGAGAGAGAGAGAGAGAGAGAAAGAGAGAGAGGAAGACAAACAGCGGGCACCACAGAGATACAGAGACTGAGAGAGGAAAAGACAAGTGATAGAGACAGACAGAGGGGACGGGCGAGAGAGTGACTGACACAGAGTGAAGGGCAGAGCTGAGGGCTGGGCTCTGTGAACACGTCCACAGGCTGCTAGCACGCTAGCACATTAGCACGCTGCTAGGGGAATACATAGGGCCCCGACTGACTGTACTGCACGGAATATCTCATAGAACTGTTCAAGCATGTTTCTGTGCGATTAGGACTTTCACCTTGCCCACGGATGTGTTGTTGTATAGTTTCTCCTGAGCGGTATCCCATGGGTGTGTCCTTGCATTAATTAGCAGGATTCAGCTGCACATGGCTGGATGGTACAACCAGCTTGCAAAACAATTTTCCCATCAGTACTGTAGCTGAGACATTCTCAGACATTTATATGAACTACACATTTGAACAATAATACATCTTTATATTGTAGTTGCAACATATATTTTTTTTTCCTAGATCAAATAAACAGTATAAATGCTGAAGCTAGACTTCAATATGAGTCGTTTATAACTCTGGCAGCTGTCTCTGCTTGTGGAGTTTCCGTTTGTTGTTAAGCAACAGTAAAATGCAGCTTTTTCTTCGTATTTCACATTCTTTTACATTAAATGGGGGTTCATCTTTTGATCCGCTACATTCTTGCCAAAAGTTTGCAGCACCACTGCCCTATATGGTCGAGCATAAGTTGGAGTTCATATTCTCCAAACCCTTTGGAAAGTTTTTCTTGAGGGTCACCAAAGTGCAATCGACGGCTTTTGCAAATCTACTCTAAATTATTTATTAAGAAGTAGATAAAAACGTTATAGCTTATTTCTCGAGTGAATGCATGTGAATTTCATGGCTCATTCAAAAAGCTCTATAGTACTACTGGGACACATATCTTGGTTACTGTAAAATATGTGTTATAATGTCTAAAGTCTCAAATCCATTCAATTTCTATGTTGTGCTTTTGATATGGACGTCAGTGAGTGTCAAAGATCACAGCTTCAAATTATTATTTTATTCCATAATGACAAAAAAGGGAAAAAGTACACAGACCAATTATGATACAGATAAAGTACACAGACTAATTATGATACAGATAGAGCTATAAAGCATTACTGCAAATCTAAGAATATACTGTAATTTACAGTTAGTAAACTAGAGTTAAACTAGCCCATTTGTGGTCCATTTTCAATAGGTTTATTTGTGTAGACACTAGGGCTGTCAAGCGATTAAAAAATGTATCAAATTAATTACAGGCTCTGTGATTAATTAATCTAAATTAATCGCATACTTATATGACACTTTTATGCCTGTTTATAAACCACTGTAGGCCTATAGGCTAACGTTCGACTCTCTCACTCTCTCTCTTTCGCTCTCTCTCTCTCTCTCTCGCCATCTCGTAACTTCTGTCTCTTCCCCTCAGCCAGGCTTCTACATTAAAAACATTTAGGAACTAGGCTACTAGCGCCGAAAAAAAACACAAAAAAACAACCTGCAGTAGAAACCTTGTGGAAACTGACCATGGCCATCATCATACACTAATCAGATGAACACTATTTTACAATCACAACTGATTTAATAAGGATCGATGTAACATTGAACTTCTGAGTCTATTCATGATATAGATGTCGGTATAAATCATTCCCTATCTCTAAGAAGCTCTCCGCAGAGTTTTCTTGGATGCTTTATTATTAGAAAAGGGGGTAACACTTTATAATAACTATCCGTTGTAACTCGTTAATAGATCATTAGTAAACTCTTAATTAATGATTATTAATGATTTGTTAAGTGTTTGTTAGCAGTTTGTTAAGGATTTATAACAATGGTAGATAGTTAATAGCTTAATAATTGAATCAGTTCATCCGGGAGGTAATCCGAGATACCGACGAGGCTGAAATAGGCTATAGACTATACACAGTGCATGGGCAACTGAGGGCAGCCCCATTTTCAAATATTTTTAAATAAACTCAATACACACTGTGCATGCCATGGATTTGAACGTGACGTGATCAGTTAATCTCGGATTACCTCCCAGATGAACTGATTCAATTATTAAGCTATTAACTATCTACCATTGTTATAAATCCTTAACAAACTGCTAACAAACACTTAACAAATCATTAATAATCATTAATTAAGAGTTTACTAATGATCTATTAACAAGTTACAACGGATAGTTATTATAAAGTGTTACCGAAAAGGGTTTCTTGCCTTTTAGGACTGGAATGAAATGCACATTAAAGTGCTTACAGCCAATACCTTTAATAACATTCACTTGTTTTGCCAAAGCGATTTGCTGCTGCCCTGTTTTTACTCCCCAAGGGCAAGTGTTAGCAAAATAGTTTTTTGTTTTTCACATCAGAAGAAATGACCTGGGGACCTGTTGATTGAGATGTTTTTTTTCTTTTTGCCGAACACTAGACCAATTATTTTCCACTTGACCCAAAGTATGCACTCATGCACTAAGTTCTGTAGTGCTAATGGAGGATAATTGCAGCAGAAATGCAATATAGCCATCCAGCGTTATAGCTTAATGCTGTGTCCTTTACTGTGAAGTGAACACTTAAGTGGGACCTGTAAGGACAGAGACTTGTGAAAATAGACACCACTAATGCTTATAACACAGTTGATCAAAATGTCATGTCATTATGTCTTTAGTTTTGGTAAGTATTCAGGGCAGTGCATCACCAACATTATTGCAATTTATCTAGAAAGTGACTTGAATATCTGAACCAAATGTATTGATTATCCACGCAGAAGCGATCAAGACATTGCACCCTGTAACAAAAATGTCTGCCTGTTGGTGGCCCCTAAAGTAACAGTCAGGGCATCAGCAGAGTCATTTGTCGATCTTGAATATATTGACACAATATTCTAACAACCCATGACATTTATTGTGCTAACTTTTAGTCAGGGCTGAAGCAACTCAAGTGACTCAAGTCTAACCATTATTGGCATCTATTGCATTGCTAGAATATCCATCATCGGCATCATCCAATATTCTGTCTGGCAAGGTTGGTTCCACACGCAGTGGCAGCTTACCAAAAGCTTGTGCCATGATTACCTTCATTAGATGTATACTTAAAGATTGATTGAGCACACAAGCTCTTTCCTACATGCATTCATTACTCCAATCAAAATCCCAGTTATTTACTCCCTGTAGCATGTCAATCCTTAAAGCTATATACACCCAATTGCTGAAATACATGATCAAGTCTAAGCTTTTACTACTTGGGTGCTCTCTCTACTATAGCAGACATACCAGTCGTCCATTCTTACTTTAAAGTGACAATGTTATTTTACATCCAGCGTGATCAGACCACATGGTTTTGTCCTTTCAAATCATTATCAATGAGAGGAGGAAACATTAGTTTGCTCATCATCATATGGAATTGGCTCTCTGATTAAATGAGCTTTCATCATCTCTGCCACACACTCTCTCTCTCACACACAAACACACACACACACACACACACACACACACACACACACACACACACACACACACACACACACACACACACACACACATTCACACATACACACACATACCGACCACCTCTTCTTTGTCAGTGTGTGTGCGTGTCTGCATATAGATCATCTTCCTTGTGAAGTCATCCGGTAATGAGGCGCATCACATTGGATGAATGGTAGGCTGACTTAATCGCATAAAGTCCGTTAATTGGATGCATATTGTCATGGCAAACTGTTATGGCATCGTTAAGCTACCAAGGGTGGCGCTGCTCCGAGGTCGCAAAAAAAAAAGCAGCAATAACATGGGCGCAAATGGGCATGACAAATAAGTGAGGGAGGGACCTGGCAGGCCTAATGCTGCACTCTGTGTTTCTGTCTGTGTCTCTACCTCTGTCTGTCTCTCTGTTTCTCTCTCTCTCTGTGTCACCTCTCTCTGTCTTCTCACTCATTAGCCTCAATAATCATTCTTAATTCAGGACTAGAGAGTGCTTCCTGCCCGCCACTTTTCCCTCCCTCCCTCCCTGCCTGCCTGCCTGCCCACCTGGGGGCAATTTCATCATCCCTCTTCAGCTTAATAAGCTTAAAGAGGCTGTCAATCACTCCTAATTATAAGTCAATTCTCAATACCCTGTCGCAGGGGGCGGGCTCTGCATTGAACCTTTAAAAAATCCAGTTTACTTCCGTGACCTTTGGAACTCCCCCCTCTGCATAATAAGAACAGATGTTACGGTTGTCTTTAAGCCTTTACCAAAATGTGCTCTCATTGTGACCATGAAAGCCTCATTGAGTGTCTATTAACATGAATAAATAGGGAAAGCTTAAGGAACTCTAATGATTCTAAAACTGGTATTTCATGCTCAGTAGTACACTTTAGTACATGGTCACACATTAAAAAGCGATTGTCATTTCCTTAGCATACTCATTTGTTCTATTAATAAACCGTCTGTAATAAAAGCTATTTTAGGAGCAGTTGTTTGCGTCAGTAAATAATAAAGAAAATATTATGAAGTAAATGATACATACTCTTGCAGTTGTTAAGAATAAAATCAAGAGACCTTTGGAACCTCTTTCATCGCTTTCGTCTGAAAACTGCCCAAGACAACTAAAAAGCATAATAGACTAATGACTGAGCCTGATCTCATAATCATAGTTTTCTTTTTTACAACGAAAAGTAATAATCCCAAACCAATATATGGAGGTCAATTGTAGTGGAGGGACAGATAGACTTGCCTTCAGCTAATTAATGTTGAACACTTTGGTCACTATATGTTATGCCTCGTTTCCACCGAGTAGAGCGGGTCGGGTCGGAGCGGCTCAGAGCGGGTCAGCTCGCTTTTAAGAATATCGTTGTGTTTCCATCGCCGACCCTACCCTTACTGGTAGGGCGGGGTTTAGGCTGGACTGCGATAGCCGCCGCCAGAATGTGGGTCAAACTATCGGGCTGTGGAACAACTGTGGTCAAGCCAGCGGTTTCTCGTTTTTTTGCGTGGTCAAACCAGCCGCTTTTTTATTTATTTCCCCTGTGTTGTTGTGACCGTAAACGCACAGAGACGGCTCGGTGCATCTGATAGAGACAGTGAGCGAACAGCGCTGGCTGCGGCAGCTACGTGACATCGTAGCAGTGGGACACAGTGTAGCCAACTGATTCATTTAATGAGGAAAAACACCACACAATAAACAGTGCCAAGCTCACATTTTCGCCAAAACACAAGACTCTCTTTACTCTTGCCGAGTTGACTACACACGGCGTAAATTATTCTTTCTACCAATAAACGGACGGCATGTGTAGCTCCGCCTTTTCGGCACCCTTTCAGGTGGCTGGTACCCCAACGGGGCAGTACCGAAATTTTAGGAGCGGTTTAGAGCGGTTAGGTGCGCTTATATCCGTACCCTACCCAACTTTGTTGCAAATGAAAAGCCAAAATACCCGGACCAAACTGCTCCTACAAAGTATCTGAAGGAAGTCTTCCTTTTAGCTTTGTGCCTTGTAGCTGGCATGATGTATCCGTCAATACGGAATGACTTCAAATGTCTCTGTATAATGAAATATCACAGATTGTATTTGCCGGAAATGACAAAAGAACTGATTTGACATGTTGTGGTACAAAACCCAGTCTCTCTCTCTCTCTCTCTCTCTCTCTCTCTCTCTCTCTCTCTCTCTCTCTCTCTCTCTCTCTCTCTCTCTCTCTCTCTCTCTCTCTCTGATAACGGCTGCGGTTGCCAGCCGAGATGGAAGCACCCTCAACATCCGAAACTAAATGAGATCAGATTATTTTGAGTAGGCCTAAAATGTATTAGGAAATGTACAGATTATTGTCTTATTACAGTCATATTAAATGAAATTAAACAAAATTGTGTTAGATCTGAGAATCATTGCCGGCATGTTTTGCAGTAGTGCATAGAGGCTTGGAGTGGACTTCTTCTACACAATATAAAATAAAAAAAATTTAAGAGAATAATTTAAAATGCACCCATATTTTCTTTTCAGCCTTTGTCTGAAACAATCTGTTTTAGAGCCTCTCTTTTTAAGCCCTGCCATCCGAAAAGCCCATTCTGCTCTGACTGGCCCTGACGTTAAGCTGGTGATAAGTGACAATATTAGGAAAACCAAGACCACCGTGTTTTATGTCACGTTTCCTGATACAGTCACTGGCTAAGTTGTCCCCTTCCCCTTTCTATTTGTTAAATGCTGGAGTTCTCCCATTATACATCCTATGTATTGTTAGATAAACACCCACTGTTTTAATTACGCTATATGATGGCACCTGTGAATGCCAGTGAATGAAGATGACTAACTATGTACATTCAATGTCCAATCAAACGGGCAAAACAGATTACACGGATCAAGGATTAGTATTTGTTGTCGTGTTAGGAAGGGATAACAGATGCCTCTCAGCCAAGCGAGAAACATTTTCAATGAGCATCAGTTGCCAGAGAGACACAGAGAACAATGTGTGAGTGCGATGGAGTTTGAAAGGTAAATCAAAAGGCAGCAATGAAGAGGAGCACAGCAGTGTGTATTCCTTTACATTAGTAATCGTTAGCACAATACAGGCATATTTTCCCTCGCTTCAAAAGAGCGTGCAGAAATCCCACAGAGCGCAACACCTTGCAAAACGTCGACCAATTGGGTTTATTTACAAACACACACACACACACACAACCTTCATTTGTTAGAAGCAGCATGATTCTCAGAGGGAGATGCAAACAAACACAAACAGACCTGATTAGCACATCATGATTAATGGTTATGACAGCTACTTTTGAGACTCGCGTAGACTCTGTCGGGCTGTGAGTGTGCCTGTGTACTGATGTATGGGCTCATACATACATTGATCAAAAGTTTGTTTGCAGATAACACTTACGTTTACATTGTTGTGAGTGATCAGCTTAATCAAAGTGTGTCAGGGGAGACGCAGAGGACTTGGGAGTCTTGATGAATTATGTGTGTGCATGTGTGTACATACTGTTTATAATATTAAGATGGATGGATACATTTATTCCAACGAATGCACCGTCACTACAGATATAGGAATGATGGACCAGTTAATTTGCTTCGATTTACATCGATTCTTCAAATTGATCTAACAATATACAATAAGTAGCATTAAGGGTAATTATAGTAGTAAGGATAATGATAAGCAGTAATAGTAATAAACATAGAACTGAACTTTTACTTTGACTTTTGCATTGTGTGTATTTAACAGTACAGCACCATAGGCTTTAAAGAGCAGATAGTGTCCAAATGTTGTTCTCTTAAATTTCCCAAAAATTTCTATGTCTATGCATTATGATTTTAGATGGCAAAGATTATTTTGCAGATAGGGTGCAACTGTAGTATATTTTACTAATGTAACATAGTGATTGACTGTGGACCATAATATCATTAAAATATGTACAGGTGTATTACGTACATTGAATGCTTCTACATTATTTGTGTTTTTTTTTCAAAATTATTAGTTCCTTTACTATACTTTATATTTCTGTAGCAAAACTTTGACTTTTTGACACCCCTCTCCAAAGACATAGCGGTTGGGCAATATAAGCTATGGATGGGATAACATTTTTACTCTTATTTTAGCCAAAATGAGTTCAACTAATAATTAAACTACAGTGTTTTCTATTGTGAGGACACATTTCTTCATTGCGATGAACAAGATGAACAAAACACAAAAATGAGACCGCTAATGAAACTGCTGAATCTTTTAGTATCAAGAAACAGTATCCCATCTACCAGCTACACTGTTAGCCTGTGAGTGAAGATTGCTATCGTATCTTGAATATGATATGTTGGAGCTTCTGGCTGTACACAGGAGAATAGGCGGATATGAACATGGCTTACAGTGAATATTGCATTGCATCTTTCTTTTTTTTGTGCTTGCTGTGTACAAACTAAAGCAAGTGCATACAAAAAAAAGGGAATAGTCCGTATTGAAATATATATGAATAGGTAACTGCCCTGAACAGATAAACTACACAGTGATTCAAACCGTGCTGGACCACATTGCAGTTTTTTCTCACCAGCTGTGCAGTGGCTCTCTTTCGGGTATTAAATATTGATAATATGTTGGTGTGGGCATGAATACAGAATGCATATCACCATGAGGGATGCCTAGGGAGTTAGGAAGTGGGAGATGTGAATCTGGGCTAATAAACAGTGGGATTTCATTTTGTAATTTTATTTACCTTCAAAACAAAGCCATCTACATATAATTATCCCAGCAGCTCCAGTCCTGTGGTTTATGAAAATGGGGCCTCATATAATAATAATTGGTCACTTTACTATGTCAGTGCAACTACTGTAGGAGGAAATATCAGCATACATAAGAGACTCTGTTTCATTCAGTGTAGATGAAATATTGCTGTATTGATATGTTTAAGTCACATTATGATATACACTTAGTTTTCAGTTTGCGGAGAAGAAAAATCCTTTATCAGTTCGGCAATGTGAAAATGTACAATGTATTACATAACCTACCATTACAAGTCTCTTTCCTAAGGTTATAATGTTACGTTTTTGGTTGAAACTGGTTTGGAGAGAGCTTATTTGACTTTGTTGTAATACCATTATTTTGTCCAGCCCATGTATATCAATAAGGGTAGGCTGTACAACAAACAACTTGTCACATTGTAGTCCCCGCCCTGGGCATTCCCGGTCCCAGTGCTGCGTTCGTGTGCACTTCCTCAGTGTGTGTTGACATTTACTGTATTGAAGGAAAGTCTACCTTTTTGTTCCTGGGTTTAGAGGTAAGCAGATTTCTTTAGTTTTTACCTGTACTTGATTAAAAAACAGAAAAATAAGCAACTATGTGGACCATTTGGCGGATTGTGGCATGTCCTCATCCTCCCTTTTAAAAGGATGACTTTTCTCTTAATGTTTAATGCAGAAAGTGAAGCAGTGTAGCTAAACTGAAGCTATTTGAACCAGAAAAAAACGAGTGACAAGTATAATATTGTGACTTTGTTCTGATTTTTGTAAGTTTTGACTTTCCACTCTTAGAAGAAAATTCCGATGTTGCACAACATTGCTTTAGCATTACAAAGCCCAGCAGGGAATAAGTAGGTCATGCTATGATGGGTTTTCAGGTATACAAAGTATCCAACAAGTTTCTCCCGCGAATGGGAAAACTTTTTTTTTTTTAACCATGACCACACTCGATCCAGTAGTTTTAGTTGGATAGACTTTAGGAAATATAGTGGTAGATATAAATTATATATATTTGCTTGTCCCGTTTCTGAACATTTTAATGTTTGTTGACTTAGGTGTGCAGATTTATAAAATACTGAGAAATCTCACCATCCTCAAAAAAAAGTGTATCAGCAAAGGCAAACTTCTAGCTATCCCATGGACATACATAATTATCATTAATTATCGTATAATCATCTGTCCTGGAATTGTCCAATGTGGAAGTATTGCCAAGCACTACGGGCGTTAAACTCCTGTACGATCCTAGGGTGAATTGTGCCTTGACATACAAATCTAAACGAGTTTATTGAACAGGGAAAATGCAATCTTTAAAAAAATAAATTAGCCAGAAGGATATTTTATTTCCACTGTCACTGGTAAGAATTCTGACTCTATTTTGAGCAGTCAATTCGTTGTTAATGATTACCCCCCCCCCTCCTCCTTCTCCCCCGCACCCAACATCTTCCAACAATCACTGCTCCTCCCATTCAATCAACACCAAGAAGACACCAGATGTCCCTGTGTCTGTCAGCAGGTAGCTGCTAGGCATGTTACCATCGCACTCACACACAAATGTATAAATGTACATGGCGCGATAAACCAGGCAGTGACAAAAAAGCATTTAGACAATCACACACCAGCATTAACATGAGAAAAGACACACACAGACACACACACACACACGCACAAAGTGGTGGCTGACACGAGGCTAGCAACCCGATGAGAAGTCATTTATTTGGAGGAATCTAATCACAGCCTCCAATGAGCTCCAATAGAACTCATTAAGACGTACCAATGAGGATGGGCAATAACACACAAGAGTGGAGGGAGTTCAAAAGGATAGATAAATAGACAGACAGACAGAGAGACACGTCGATAAATAGATAGATATGTATATGGATAGAATTTTAAAAGGGAACGACAGTTAATAATTTATGTTCCAACCTCTTTGTTTAGTTGCCACACAGGACTGTGTACAAGTAACGGTTATGAAACACACTTTCACTTTCTTCCCACTCATGTTTTTCCTTTGTTTCTGTATAACAGAGGCGTGTCAGGCAGTGCACCCAATGAGTTGCAGTGTGTGTTTACTCTGTTCTGGCGTTGTATCAGGTCTGTAATCCAACATAAAAACAGTCGGGAAATTGCTGCCTTTTGTGTCTAAGCCTCTCCAGGCTTTCTCCTTTTAATGTGCAATCAGAGGAACTTTGTTGTCAGCCGCAAGAAATAGGATTGATTTTCTCTTTAAAATACATTTTGAACAAGAGATAGAAAAAATATATTTTCAGACTTTATACAAAACAATGCCATTGTAGTCGTTTTAAAAACTGAAGAAATGGAGAGTCATTGTGAAAAAAAATTCTCTCTTTGTTAGTTCCTGAGTGAGGCTTGACGCCATGTTTTTAATTGTATTCTACTTAGATTGTGCCAGATAAAGAAATGTTACCTTTTTTTTTCTACAGACGAGTGCCTCGGATTTTTATTGATGCTCACCAAATATCTAGTTTTTCTTTTAATTTTTTCGATGGCTTGAGTGCCATCACGTAGGCACTAGATATGTGTTTGTGATTATCAACCAGCAGGAGACTGACTAACAGGCTTTCTCAAATTGCGACACAACCCTCAGATCTCAATGTGACAGCCAGCTTCCGACAGAGTGGCAGACTGTGAAGCCGTCGTGCATGGCGAGGTTATATTTTCAAAGTCATCTAAGGATAAACATTCATACAGCAGCTACTTTGAGCAGTATAGTTTTTTCCTTGCAACAATATACACCTGGAGGCAGCAGCAGTACCCTTATTACACCCACACTGGTCTGGCAGAGAGTCCAGCTCATATACAGTAGTAGTTTACACACACACGCACACACACATACACACATTCTTGTTTTCTGAGGACATTTTATAGAGATACATTCATTTCCGGGAGACTTGCCCTAACCGTAACCTTTACTTGCCTAACCCTGACCCTAACCTTAACCTAAGTCTGTATACTCCTACCTTAAAGCAAGTCTTCACCCTAAAATGTAATTTTTTACAGTTATGGGGACTTCCATTTTGTCCCCAAAAGCAGTGGTGTAGTCTAGTTTTTTGTAGTGGGTATACTGTGATGATTCCTTCCTAGCCTCTTCTTGAATATGCAGCATAGCATTTGTACATTAAACATATGGCTTACACCGTGGTTAGTTTACAATGTTGTTGTTTCTGCATTAGGTGCAGCAAAGGCAAAACACATTTTACACCTAAGCCTGCCTTTAGAAATACAGAGTTTAGGATTTCTATTCCCAAATGAAATTGGGGGGGTATGGGGGTCTCCCCCAGATTTTTTTTTATATTAAAATACATTGTTTCCCGCCCTCTGTTGACACTACAATAGAAAAACACAAAAATCAGTAAGTCTGTTCTAGGCCCTTGTAGGGGGATCCGGGGGTATACCCCCCCGGGAGATTTTTTTTACCTTTTTTAAGTGAAATGCATGAATCTGGTGCACTTTGAGAGGAAAATGAAGAGGCTTCATCTGCAGAATTGTGTGAACAAATAATTTGGAGACACTGGGTCGGGTGAATTAGAAGCTATTGAAGAAAGACACTTGGATTTTCCATAAAAATATTAATTTAAAATAATATATTATGCAGGGTGGGCTTGGTGCTCTTTTTCTTTTATGGTACACATTTCTCTGTAATACAGTGAATGCATTTAAATGCAGTGAGAGGAACTAAGCAGTAGAACTCTGTTGTCCAGCTATCTTTTTTTCCACAGACGAGGCAGAAATAGGCTGTAGACTATACACAGTGCATGTGCAACTGAGGGCAGTCCCATTTCCATTTTTTTAAAATAAACTCAATACACACTGTGCATGGACGTGAACGTGACGTGATCAGTTAACCTCGGATTATCTCCCAGATGAACTGATTCAAGTATTAGGCTATTAACTATCCAGACCAACATTGTATTCCACATTTTTTGTATGGTACATAACAATGGCATAATATGATGTTGATATCAAACATTAGCCTACAAACTAAAAAAAAAAAAAAAAAAAAAAAAGTGCATGAGTTGAGAGGGTGAATCAATCACCACCTAAGCCTATGAAAACTGCACTGATGATCCGATCTTGAAGTGCTCACAAAAGTTAATATGAATTTCAGACCGGTTATGCAAACTGAGAATATTACTTTTTCCTCATTGGGAGAAAATAAGTCCCTGCGCGCTTTTGGTGTGCTCCGACAGCACCGTGCGCGTCTCCAGAGGGGACTACTGAGCTGAATGTTGCGTCGCGCTGCCAGTATTTTCGGGTTGGACATCGCCCTTTCCTTTACCCAACCGTTCGCAATGAAACTGGCCGTGGGGTAATGCCTGGTCCCGCTTATCTATTATTACTCCGTTGCGACTTGCACAGGGACACGGTGCACAGGTTGAATTTATGAATGAAAGTATGACAGTTGAGTTTTGTCACTATATCGAATTTGTTACGTGTCATTTCGCATTTCTTAGTGGGCATACGGAAATGCTGGAGCTTTCTTACTGGGTATACTGGGTATACTGCGTATACCTGCGTATCACGTATACTAAACCACTGCCCAAAAGGAAGGTATGAAACCACAATATCACTTTGTAAACAGACAAATGTCCCCACGACATGAGTAATACACACCCAAACACACACACACACACACACACACACACACACACACACACACACACACTCACTCCCAACAACAGCATTGTAAATGTAGGGACGCTGTAATCAGCGGTGTGACTCGCTTGGTAAGTGACGGCATCGATCGTGTGGGATTGAAGAGTCAGTCTTAATACTGGCAGCCTTCAGGAGTGGAGTGCTATTGCGGCTACAGGGGCTGCTGCAGAGCCGAGAGGGAGGGTGGGGGGCTCTTATAATGAGAATGGATGGACATGGCGGGACGAAAGGGGGAAACTGCTCTCCGTTCTCATTTGGAAAACAACCGCTTCAATCAAAAGACGCCATGGTTAAGAGACTTGTGATTTAACTGTTCAATCCGTATAGCCGAGGCCAGAATTAAGGTTTGGAAAAAAGCGCTGTACATTTAACAATGGAATTGTGTTCAAAGGTTTCCAGAGTGTTGTGCCCTTGAGGGAGCCAAGTATCCTTTCCCAGTTCATAACATACTAAAAGAGATCTAGTTTCAGTGACACACAAAACAAAAGATTAAGTATAAGGCTTCTGTGAAACTAACCTCATTTCAAAAATGTGCACGGAAATAAAGACATAGAAAAAAGGACCATATATAGAAAAGTCAAATTATTGATGCCACATAGCAACAGCTACATGAGCTGGGAGTATTGGCATTATTTGGACCAATAAAGCATGTCTAAACAGTCACTCTTTAATCTAAGTATTTGCTTCAGTCTATGATCATCCAATTAGGTTTATTAGATTACTTTAGCAGCAAGGGAAGCCACAATTGAATTGGCACCAAATGTTCTATGGTAATATTCCATCCACAGGGATATGTAACTATCAGGATAGGGCTACCCATGTACACAATTCAGTCAAGAATGTATGAAATTAGCACAGATTGTACAAATTTGATATAGCAGGACATAAAGTAACTTGTAGGGGAAGATTTCCGATCTGATGTTGGAACCTGGCCACATGGATTTGCATTCTTCCAGCCTCCTCGTTCGTAGTCAGCTTTCCAGTTCATCTTAAAGGTCTTGGGAGGGGTTGAAGTCAGGTCCACCCCCATTCAATTGGGAAAATAATTTCATGTGTCTAACGTCATGGCCATTTTATAAAACATATCTTTGTGTTGCAGCATGAACATAACTTATACATAGTTTTAGGAGCAGGGCCCTAACCAAGAAAAATGCTTAGGGCCAAAGGTACACATACTGTATAGACACCAGTTGCCTGTTTATTTGATCCCACTTGTTAAAACCACAACAAACATATCTCTTTTTAACACAAATACGCACATTCAACTATATTACTGTTGACGGTGTGTCCTTATACATAAGAATTGAACAACTCCATACCTGTATGTAAATGGATAAGATAATGTGTGGGTGTGCATGTGTCATTGTGCATGTGTCTCTTAATATTCATATCTGTCTCATAGAAGGCGTCTCCAAGCTGCGTTCAGCTGTTTTCACACTGCATAAGTCTCCCGGGGTTAGGGAGAAAAAAACACTACCGCCCACATATATACACACAAACAAAAAGCTGAGATATTATCATAAATGCCATGACAATCTGAGCTTTTGTTGTGTAAAAGATGTGTCAGTCACACCGTTAGATAAGGTAGCTCATGTTGTTCCTTTTGTCTTGTATTCAACAGAAAAGGACAGGACATGGCCCCCACCTATCAATACACACAAGTCAAAATCTCTGAATGCTATGATAACAAGTTGGTTAAAACCTCATAATAGGAACTTTTCAATGCTAACTTAGCACTACCTACACCTGTGATAAGACGCCCCCTTAGATAACATGAATCTCAGTAAGATTCAAACCGACAGTTAGATTCAGGGCCAATCAGAGCAGACTGGGTTTTTTTCGGAGGCGAGTCTTAAAGAGACAGGCTCTAATATGGAGCATTTCAGACAGATGAAAAGAGGAGATTCAGCCATGACACTGTGAGAAATATAAAGTATTGTTGGACACTATACCATGAAAACTGTTTCTAGGACAAAACCCAGATTACAATTTTGAACCCAAATCTGAAAATGTGTGTTGTGTTGTCATACAGTATGTCTGCTCTGTTATTAGTGTGTTTGTATTGGCTGCTAATATCGTTGATTGCTCTACTGTAAGTGCCCTCACTCCATGATAATATTGAACATGCACCAGCTAAAACAGACCTTTATTTTGAGCTATGCCTGCTTAAGGGATTTATTTGAAAAAAAAGTCAAAAGCAAATAATATCTTTAAATCAAACTTGTTCAGAGGATTAATGCGAGCACGCCAAAAACAGTCAAATACAATTTGCACGACTCATTTGAGAGGTGCCGTCTCTAGGTTCAGATCTGAGGCAGAAATTCACCCTGAAAATAGCTACCTGTCGTGCACAGCAGGCTAGCTTTTATAGAAGTTGGATAATATGTTCATGCCTTTATGCCCCAAAATCCAAAGAGATCCATTTTATTTATAGAGCTCCGTTTAGTGTAATAGTTTAGTGTTAGATGGGCTTGGGCTTTGATTGGGTTTAATTAGAAAGCAGACATTTGTTTTGGGGCAGAAGGGTTGGTGGGGGGAGTGTGTGTGGGTGGGGGGGGGGGAGGAGCAGCTCCCTCAAGTTGTACCGATGTATTCCGAGGCTGCGGCTGTGAGCTATTTGTGTCACTGTGTTGAGCACAGCTGTATTTCATCTCCCAAGCACTGTTCGTGAGCCATATACAGTTTTAGTAACAAGAAGTGTGTGTGTGTGTGTGTGCGTGTGCGTGTGTTCGACCATATACCAAGGTGTGGTAAAAAAGTCAATTTCCAGGTTGTATATAAAATCATTCTCTCTTTGACAGCAGAAATTTGCCAGAGGCGAAAGATACATCCACAAAGAGCAGAAGAAAGCATTGCCGCTCTGAGCTGAGCACAGGCGTCATTATTAATCCGGCAGACAGTCCTGCCAAGTCTATTTATCCAAATCAATTCAGCAGTCTCTCCGGAGCTGCAGGTAGTTGATAAAATGAAGTTCCGTTTGAAAATTCACCGTATTCATTTATCGGACCGTTTTGGCTGGAATCTTATTATTTCCATGGCTTTTCTATGTGTAAATTAGTATCAATTGTAAGCACCTGTGCGAGCTTTTTCTTACCACTGTGCTGTCGCTTTGAAACCGTCAAGTAAACACATTTACTTGACGGTTATCTTAGTCTGAACGCATCCACTGCACTTGGAGCTTTTTTTTACTTAGACCTGACGCGAGCCAAAAAATCAAAGTCGAAATTAGAAAAAAAATGTAATTATCATTATTTTTTGCCATTTGGTCCAGGGTTTGTATCCTTGAGACAACCAGTTTGCTGTTGAAAATGCCCTATGGTTATTTCTACATGCCCAGCCTAATATAGCGGGCTAAAATGGCCCGGTCTTTTTTATTCTCTCTCTCTCTCTCTCTCTCTCTCTCTCTCTCTCTCTCTCTCTCTCTCTCTCTCTCTCTCTGTACTGTGATATAATGGAGAAAGTGATTAGCACACTTAAACGGCATGAGAGATGCCAAGCAGCCTTTGGGGTGAATTGTTCTGCCATCATTTCTTTGTTAATTGCTTCTCTGGGGAGGCAGTGTGAGAGTAAAAGAAGCCCCGGGGTAACTTTAAGCTTTAAGTCTGCCACACTTACACACTGGCCTGACTTGGGGAGACACTCACTTCCTCTCCCTCACTCCCTTCCCTCCTTCATCTATTCATGTCACTCTCTCTCTCTCTCCCTCCCTCTCCCTCTCCCTTCCTCCCTATCCTCTTCTCCCTATTAACTTGTGACTCCCACTAGATATGTTTTGTTCCGGCATGGAAAAGAAAACTTGTGATTCCCGTTTTACCCTCTCCACCCCTCTCCTATTTTCACCTTTCCTTTCCCACATGTGTCACTCCTGTTTTACACCTTCCATTCTATCATCCCTTTCTTTTAAATGTTCCCTTCCCTATGGAAAAGCGTCAGGGCCAAAAGGGAGAGAGGAAAAATGTGAGGAAAATGAAAGGAGGTTGTTTTTTTGTTTTTTTAATGATGCGCTTCGAGAATAAAATATCTAATCAAATCGTAAAGTCTGCGGAAGAGTTGGAAATTTTCCAACATCCGGTATCAATAACTTAAAAGTAAAATTAATATGCTAACACAAACGATGCATCTGTCGCCATGGTCACAAGTCAGACAATGGCCAAGCTAAAATGACAATATATTGCTCTCTATGTACAACGAGCTGTGAGACGAGAGCGCAGGGACCGTCTAATAAGCACAATACCGAATTGAAAACCACATTGATACAGTGAAGTCCAGTTATAAGTCAAGCTTATAGGGGACGTCTATTTTTGGTAAAACTGAGGTTGTAACAAAGATGTATTGTGTTTCTTTTAATAAGGTTTCACTTGTGAGTTATTGATACCAAGAAGGTTGAAATCTGTCAACATCTCCCAGCTTCCCTTCAGTCTTTGAGTGCGGACTGTCCAGGTTTAATCTGGACATTGCATTTCCTCTTTATTTCTCGACAATTTATTTCCACTTCATTCTCCACATTTTGACTTTATTCTCGAAGCGCATAATGAAAAACAAACTCCCTCCCCTCCTATTTTTCCCTCTCTGGTGGCACTTAGAGTCTTCTTTATTGTACTTCTCGTATTTCGAATGTCCCTTTATCTCTCTCTCTCTCTCTCTCTTTCGCTCTCTCTCTCTCCATTCATTCTCTCCTCCTCCTCCCTCTACTTACTTTGTTACTCCGGCGGTCTTTCCCACCACTGTAGTTCTTCATCCTACCTTGACAGCCAAAAGCACATTAAAGCGCGGCCACGCCTTGCCATCGCTGATTTATGGCGCTTGACAGATAAAGTATCTTTAGGCACGCGCGACAGCTTTCACGAAGGGAATGAAAAGCCTGCAAGGTGGCAGGCTTCATTTCTGTCTTTTTTGCCCTGGGTTGAATTATGCACCTTGTTTTGCGCGGACTGAGGAAAAAAGAAAATGTGAAGAATATAGAGCTATGGAACAATCTGATCGACTTTGATGTGTCTACTCTAAAACTCTAAGGCTTTCTTTTTTTTTAGGTCTGATGGTCTGGCTTTAAAATCAATTTGACTAAGCTCTTTAAATGTGTAATATTCGCTCTATCTTGAGTTACAAATGTGTCTTTGGACCAACCCTAATCAGTATTCTTTACCCCACAGTTATATAAGTGTGAATGAGATTTTGAGAATTGATTTCATTCTTTTTTTTGGACAGTCTCAGACAAACAAGATAATGGAGTTAAGAGACCGTAAGGGAAAAATCCCTGGTCTGTTTCTTCCCTTACATTGTTCCACAGTCACATGAGTATTGTAAGAGTGAGTGCACTCCGGAACCTTTTGCCCTTGTTAATTGTGTTTGGAGGTAATTTAGTCATTTTAAAACTGAAACTTCATTACGCACTCATTATAGGTCACTCTGGTTAAAGCGTCGGCTAATTGAGCTTTAATGTGATCCAGTAAAATGGATTTGGCTATTAAAGAAACAGGGAGTCATGAGAGAGACAGTCAGCCACACATCGCTGGTCTTCCATACTGTTAGAGCGTTCATCTTTTCCATTCACTTTTCTAAAATACAGTAAGCTTTAATGATTGTTATCCTCTGCATTTGTTTGATCCTGTCTTTACTAAGAAACTGAACATCAGCAAAGTAAGACTGTAGGCAGAAAAAAGACAACGCATTTAACAATTGTAAAGTAGCTTTAACATTCAATACATCATGATTGACTATTGAAATTCAGCCATTCAAAAATCAATCATTGGACAGCCCTAGTTTTAAGCCCTTCTCTACCACTCAAATGTTTCTTAGCATTTACATTTTACTTGTTCAGTGTCCAATGGCTATCCGATTCATCTAAAATGTATGAAGTGACTAGTTCAAATGGAGGAGGAGGCTAAGGTAGATTGATGGGACGACATATTGGTTGGAAATCATGATTTAAACCATGAGCATGATTAATTTATTTGGATCATCGCCACAATATTTTGATAAACCATCCCAAATTTAAAGACCTACTTCATCGGTGGAAATCTGAAGGTGTATTGAACGCTGAGATCCTATGTGGTATAAATGTGCAAACATTTTAGAAATCAGATCATCCTAGCTTGAGAAAAGGCAGAAATAGTGTTTTATGGTGTCGCAGTCTAATGCTGTGTCTGAAATCGCACACTTCTATACTTACACTTACTTTTTTGAGTGCACTTTGCGCAAAACCGGAGAGTGTGTCAAAAAGCAGTGCACTGTAAGTTCCTCGGTGGCGCAATCAAAACGGTCTAAAGCTTGAGTGTGGAGCGATGGACACTTTCCACATTCAACGGCCGCCATCTTGCCTACGTAGCGGAGAGGGGCGGGACATTAAAATCAAAATAGAGGAGCAACTGTGGAGACCGATGCGCTCTACAAAAGTTAAATTACACATTTGTTTTGTTTTTCCGTACAACTACACTGTTTTAGACTGTATCTGACCGTTAAAAAAAATACCACCGAGGAAGAACCTTCAAAATGCAAAGTCATTTCCGGTAGGTGCGCGACGGCAGTTTGGACAATGCACTGTAGAAATGAGAGCACTGCGTCTATAAGTAAGTGTACTGTTGGGATAATAAAGTGCACTCAATGTAAGTGCATTTACGTAAGTGCGCAATTTCAGACACAGCATAACCCTACATTTACCTTGTGTGACATCACACAGGGTAAAATGTAGGGATAGGTTTAACAGGACTGCTGGGCCAAGGGAGGACTGAGGGAAGAAAAAAACATATTCATTATATTATAATAGCGATTTTATAATGTCGTTCTCTGCATGTCACTCCCCTCTCTGCCCCACTTCAACTCTGTCTCTACACTATCAATAAAGCATAAAAAAATGCCCCCAAAAAAAAAGTATTCCTTTAACCTTGCCGAGTTCTCGTTGAACAGAAAAAACTTTTTTTTCTTCAGTTTTGAGGACTTAGACTATGATGGAGACAGCGTGTGGTGGTATGTAATAGCTATGTGCATTGAGTCAAGCCAAAATGAAACAACTCCAAAGACAAATCCCTCACTTCAGAACTCTCTTGCTGTGGAGTGACTGAACTGGAGTGGATAAGCTGACCTCCGGGAAGACATACAGTTTCCTAAAAGGCACTTTCCAGCTGTTAATATTGTTTGGACCGATCAGTGGGTGGGAATCAGGATTTGTAGCTGTAAGGATGTGTCACCCATTTTGACGGCTTCCCACCTATTAGTGAGTGTTTGTGGACGGGCAGGGGAGGGGGGGTGAGGCTGTATCTTAAATGTCTTGGGGAGTGAGCTTTATACTTTAGATGCATTCAAGTTTCATAACAGAAGTAAGAGAATGGAGTATAAATAGAGAAATGATAGACCTGCTTTAACAACCTGCCCTTTCAGAAATAGTGCCGGTCCACCTTTGAGTGAGGCAATTACCCTCTAAGGGGCTCTTTTCATTGGGAGAAGATTGGAGGGGGCTGTAATGGTGGGCTCCCACCTGTGAATGAGTGTGAAAAGTGGGGCTGCCAGAACACAGCACAAAAGGTTAAATCCAGTGGCGTGGCGTGGGGATTTTTTTTGAGGAAGCCAAGTGAGACAACACCTTTAATCTACATGTTTATTGGAAGGTGGGGAACAGAAAAGAGTAGGCTACGTCGCAGCTTGTATTCAATGTAACTACAAGAGCTATTATAGCGCCTGGTCACTTTACCAGGACTTGCACAAGCCTGTAATCTGTCCGACACCGCTCGTTCGCTCTCTCTCTCACTCACTCACTCACTCCCTCACTCACACAGCTCCTAATCGTTTTATTAAATTATACATTGTATTATAAATGCACCCCCCACCCGACCGGAATGCACAACTAACCGCTTAATGCCCAATACAGATTCGAATTCATTCACAATATAATTAGGGGCCGTTTTAGGCTATTTTAAGTTTCACGTTCACGTGAGACACGACTCACACAATCAGTTATGTGCTTGACATAGACACATACTTTCTATACATCCTTTTCGTTTAAGAACTAGGCCAAATGTTCATTATACAACACCACTTAAGACAACCCAGAACAACTTCAGTGGATACCAATGCAACTTAATCAAGGCACAATTAGCAATAAAATAACACAAAACATAACATTTTGAAGAGATAGAAGTGTTTAAAACTTGGAAACTTATAGTCACGTGGCGACCGGTGGCCGCACACACCCAGTCTATCAACACATGAGACATCGTAGAGAAAAGTCAAATTAATGCATGAGAGTGAAGGGCCAATCACGTTAAGTTTAAAGACACTGCTACTGTCTTTGCACTTTGGAGGAATGCATTTATTTTCATGGGGGGAAAAAGTTTTTTTTTTTATTACATTTTTCAAACCATAATTTTTATTATTTTTAAAACAGTATGCCTATAGGCTGCTAGCCTACAAGCTTTATTTTATATATTTTCAATGATTCTTAATATGTGCATGTTTTAAATTGAGATATATGGGTTTCAAAACCTGTAAAGTAATGTTTAAAGTAACTTGTAATCTAACTTAGTTACTTTTAACATCAAGTAATCAGTAAAGTAACTAAGTTACTATTTTAAGAAGTAACTAGTAATCAGTAATCGGATTACTTTTTCAAAGTAACTGTGGCAACACTGGTCATGATATGTCCGAGAGTTGTCTAAGTTGTTAGAACGTTTAGCTCTGGCATTTACGAAAAAAAATGAATTTATTCTAAATGACAGGGGTTGCTGTGGCGATAACCTTCCACGGTCGCCCCTCATTTCCAGAGTAAATTCTAATACTTTTCAAATCAAGGACCTTTTAAATATGCATGTACACAGAAAATAGATGACCTTTGTAAAGAGTGGAACTGTTGTTTAGTTAGATGGCACTGACCTTTACCAGTTACAGAAGAGGGAGTGGGCTTGTATGTAATACAGTTGAGGGATAGGAAAGGGCATTCACACCTGTTTCGTACTGAAATTTGTTTAAAAAAAATTTTTTTCACAAAAGCGCACTGGCCTTTTCTGCGCACACACCAAGTGCAAAAACCATTTGCATATATTGACTTAAATTACATCTGCGAATTAATATATACAGTTGCACTTAACTACATAGAACGTGATACTGTACCAATACAAGTAGTACCAGGCCATAAGCACACTAACAGTGAGTGCAATTTACCAGCAGACCATATTCATTTCCCTACAATCTCTTTACAAGACCACACGGAACGCAAAAAAGGATACATATTATTACAATCTGTAGCTCACATAATTCCTTTAATACAAAATATTGTTGTGCTCTCCTAGTTAATGACACCATAGATTATTTGCATAATCAAATCATCGGCAGATTTGTTCTTAATTGATTAAATGTTCAAACCATAAAACCTAGTATCAATCTGCCCATCACAAGTTCCCAGCCTATGGTGATATCCAGTTTTTTATCTGTTTTATAAATCAGTGAAGTCATGTTTTTTTGTAAAAATGCATTTGTGCAAAATATACCACAATCGATGAAATCACATTATCTATCTATCTATCTATCTATCTATCTATCTATCTATCTATCTATCTATCTATCTATCTATCTATAAAGCAAGAAACGTCTGTCTGTCTGTGTGTGTGTGTGTGTGTGTGTGTGTGTCTGTCTGTGACTCTGTCTGACTGTACTTTAGTGGTTGGTGGCCTCCCTGCAGGACCCAAATCATTTCCCAACACTCCTGGTTAACCTTTAAGGCTGATGATCTCTCAAACACCCGCGGCTTATATGTTAGAACCAGAGGTACTTTTCTGTTCTAGCCTACCAATGAGATGTCATTACCGTGGCCACAAACACACACACCCACACACACACACACACACACACACACACACACACACACACCCACACACACACACACACTTAGCTTAATCACTCTGGGGCTCCAGTTTGCAGCAAACTTGAATCACTCTTTGCTGCAGGTATACTTAATAACTGGTTTGCTATTTTATAAATACGACACCGCAGCATGCATTAGAAGTCTGCTCACTCTGTATATATCGCTATATTAATCTCATAGTCTGTGTTGTTATTTGAATATACAATGAAGTGAACTTTCCCACTTATTCTACACTTTTTCAAATTTAATTAGCAGACATTC